>OX578276.1:90647638-91247638 GCA_951217055.1 Gerris lacustris
CTCAGACAAACTGTCTCATAAACGAGTTCATAATTACTTAGCCCAGTTTTTTCCATTTAATAGTTTTCGTATGTGCATTTAATTATTATTGAACATTTCATCAAAATAACTTCTCCTGGGCAGGGAATCGAACCCGGGCTCTCTCCGTCCGCGTTTTAAGCTTTTTTCTCAGGAACTAGATTTTTCCCAGGAAAACGGCTTATATCGTTAGATTCATATTTAAATAGACTATATTTTAAATTTTTTTTATCAAAATCGTCGGAACCGTTTTCGAGGAATAATTTTTTTTTTGGGGGGGGGGTAAAAAACCCCAATTTTGAAACTAAAATTCATTTCTCGATTTCGCCTCGAGGTATGATTTTTCTAAACATGTTATGCCAAATTTCGTCAAAATCGGCCCAGCAAACGCCTGGAGCCTAAACCAGGCGTCTGCACAGACAGACAGACATTTTTTAAAACCACTTTTTTGGACTCAAGGGACCTCAAAAATAAAATCAAAATCGAATTTTTGCGCCACCACAATACTTTCTCTTTTACATGAGAAAGTAAACATACGTGAATTGTTACTTTCTAGGATAATAAGGGAGGTTACGATTCGTTTTTGCAAGGAAGGTTACGATTTAGCGTTAACAGGAAAACGCTTAACAGGAAAAATCGGTGAGGACCCGACAAAATACTAGACATAACAAAGTCATACCCCACGGCGAAGTCGAGAAATGAATTTTAGCTTGAAATTTGGGGGCGCTACCCCCCAAAAAACTGTGAAAAAGAATTATTTCTCGAAATCGTTTAGATTAAAAAAAAAAAATGTAGTCCATTATACATTCTAGCAATTAAAGCCGTTTTCATGGGAAAAATCTAATTCCTGGGAAAATAGCTTTAATCGCAGACTGAGAGAGCCCGGGTTCGATTCCCCGCCGAGGCGAAGTTATTTTTATGACAAATTTTGATGAAATGTTCAATAATAATTAATTTTTTCTACGAAAACATGAAAACTAATATATGAAAAACATTGGGCTAAGTAATTATCAACTTGTATTTATGTATTCTATTTTCGCTTGATGATATTTAACTTTTTAAAGGTAAATCTTGTAAAGTAAATATCGATGATGGTCAGGGAAAACCTGAAGTAGGCCAGGGAAAAGTCAGGGAATTTTGTCGTTATATTAGTGGCCACCCTGATATATATATATATATATATATATATATATATATATATATATATATATATATATATATATATATATATATATATATATATATATATATATATATATATATATATATATATATATATATATATATATATATATATATATATATATATATATATATATATATATTGTTAGAATTGCTGTTATTGTTGTTAGTATAGTTTATAGTTAGTTATGAGTTTGTTCATCATTCTAATATTTTTACATGTGTTAAACATTGGTTTAAAACATTATTTCTCTTGACTGGGTCCTGTAGTTGAAACCCATTAAAAACTTGTCCGCATTATGCTGCTGCGGTCGCTCTATTACAACATGTTAATCAGGCCAAGCATCAATCATAACTTATATCAGCTACCTGAATGTAGAATGGCCCCGAGTTAAACCGAGATGAGATGCACTATAATTCAGTATCTTTTTTTCTTTATTTTAATTTTTTTCCTCCACACTTGATAAATCAAGCCCCCCGTTCTACATATCGTCGATAATTTTATTCCATGATTTATGTAGGAAAAATAGAATCAACTCGATTCAAAAATACATTTTTTTTTCGCTGCCAGTTTTTTAAACCCTTTCCGACAATTAAATAATACCTTGTTAGTGACTGTAAATGTTATTATGTATACATTTCTTTAATTTGAATACTAAACAAATCGGCTAATTTATTCCGTCGGAGAAAGCATTTTGGTCAGGTGCTAATTTATTCATAGAACGAGTTGGGGTTTTGACATATTTATTTGCCGCTAAATAAATAAGTGCTTGGCCGAGAGATATATAGGGTGATGTGAAAGAGGAAGGGAGGCGTGGTCCGTAGAGATGAAACCTTTGGTTTTTAATTAATAATCCACGTTGCTAGTTAGCCCAGTTAGTCTAATTGTTTCTTTATTGCATTTGAATTATTCATAGAGAATTGGGTACCTCACAGGACTTGCCTCTCTCTCTTTCTCTCCGTTATTTCCATTTATGTGCTCAAAAATTATTTCAACTTTACTTAAATATTTTATGTTTATGAATGTGAAGGAGACTAAACAGGTATATTAGAATTTACCATTTTTTTGTGTGTGTAAGGTAGAGTAAAACCGAAAGTACTTATTTCTTAAAAAATATCTTAAATATTATTGGGGGTGGGGACTGTTCTTTTTCTTCCTAGTTTCTCTTAAGGAGCCAGTATGTAAAACAATATGTCCAGTAAATGTGCGTTTACATTCGATTTTGAGATGCTGATAGATTTAGACGTTTTGAGGTTCAATAAAAAGTAAACAACCTGTTGATTACATTTTAAATACATATATGATTAAAAATAAGTCAATTTAATGAGAGTATACAGTATCTCTATGAGAAAAGTTTGTTTGAAAGTATGTTGCAGGCATTGTATGAATATGTTGCTTTATTAATAAAAACAATATTAAGAGTACGTTAACTTACTGGAGGTAATGGAATTCATTTTTTAAAATAACATGTACAAATCGTATATTAGCTCTCTATGATTGAGTAAAGAATAATGTTAGGTAATTAAGATAATTCCATGGTTCAGATTCTAGATTGCTATTTAAGTTTAAAAGGAAAGGATACCGTATAAATATCCAATTGAATCGAGTGCTTTTTTTTCAAGGTATATAGAATTACAACCAAATGTTACCCATTCAATGTTCTCCATTCATTGAGAATTCCATCTCTTGATTGTCTGTCAATTTTTTTCCCCGGCATATATAGGGGAGCTTGGAACTCGTCAGTAAATCCGGTTCATTTAAATGACTTTACTATTCTTTGTAAGGATACTGTTTGTATTGAATTTTTTGCTCTTTATAATTATAAACATTGTAGCGTGAAAGAGGGTTGTATTGGATGCCGAGGCTTGGGTAAGTGTATCTATTTCCAACTTGATATACCAGACCCTGACAGTTGGCCGTCCAAGAGGTCGGACCTGCTGGGCTACTATCACATTACAGATTGGCTCCTATTGTGTCTTCCCTAAATCTCCCCCATATGGCTTGGCTGAAGCACGCTAACAATGCGTGCAGCCAATTTAAACATTGGATAAAGTTATTAGCTTCATCCACCTCTAGAGTACTCGAGCTAAATACGAGTACTTAAAGTGGGGCATAAGCTTTTTACCATGGCACGTTTCAGGTTAAGTGGACTTCACATTTTAGCGACTCACTTATATACGCTTTGGGGCCAGTTTATACCTTTTTTACAGTTAGAACATAAATAAAATTATTTCTACTAACATGATAGGTATATATTATCAAAAGGGAGTTTATTTGGCATTTAAATGGTATAACGAATCTAAATTTAAAAAGAAATCAAAATTCTTTTTAAACAATGATATATTTTTATATATGTTATTTTCATATATTTAGATGGAGTGAGTATATTTATTAATAACTCTACCAGGTTAAGTGAAAATAGAGTGCCAATTAGAGTGGCACATAGCTTCCTCGCATCCTAGCACCTACTTTATTAATTTTATGCTTTTACAAGCCATTATTATCTTTTGAGTTTTTTTAGGGGTTCGTAGGTCATCCTTGAAACCCTTATGCCGAAGGTGATGTGTCGGTCTGTCCGTCGTACTTTATTTGGTTCATGTCCTCCGAACCGTTCACGCTAGAGAAATTTGAAATACTGGCGTAACTTTTTGACTCAAAAATAGAAAAAAATATTGAGAAATTATACATTTAATATGCGCATGTGCAATGAGCAAAAATGTGCAAAGCTCAATTTTTTTAATACGTCAAAATTGTTTTGAGCGCCGGTGCTACACTTTTGGCCGCCACAGGCAAGACTGTGTTTGGCCGCCCCATTGAAATAGGAATTTTTTTTTACCGGGGGGGGGGGGGCAGAAGTGTCAGTTTATGGGGCTTTCCTACATTTATGTGTTTGGGTTATTACACAGAACGTAACTGAAAGTTTCAAATTTTTGTGTTCGGTTCTTTCGGGAATAAAGATGCTTTAACGAACTCCAGGCACAGCCAGACAACGCAAGAAATTATAAGTGTCCTCAGTTTGGTTTTTGAAAAAAATGGGCATACATATTCAGAAAAATCATACCCCAAGACGAAATCGAGAAATAAATTTTAGCTTCAAATTTGGAGGCGCTACCAAAAACTTGGAAAAAATTATTTCTCGAAAACGGTTCCGACGATTTTGATTAAAAAAAATCTAAAATATAGTCCATTTAAATACGAATCTAACGATATAAGCCGTTTTCCCAGGAAAAATCAAGTTCCTAAGAAAATAGCTTTAAACACGGACGGAGAGAGGCCGGGTTCGATTCTCCGCTGAGGAGATGTTATTTTTAAATTTTGATGAAATGTTCAATAATAATTAAATGAACCATCAAATGTTCAATGAGAGTCAGATGCTAGAGCTCAAGGGCTCAGTTTCAGGACAATACGTAATGTTTCTTAAAATTTGACATAAACTAGGGGTGTAATTTACTAGGGTACCATATCTAACTGCCTACTCAGTACCTCCACGCACATTATTATCGTTTTGCTACTATAAATTTTGTTTTGCAATTTATAAGAAAAAAAACTGAGGGCGTCATTGGCCGCCCCCTGAGTTTGGCCGCCACAGGCGGCCGCCTGCCCCGCCTGTGCGTAGCGCCAGCGCTGTATCAAAGCAAAAGTTAAAGAGCGCAGACGCTAGAAATTCTGGTGCTATCTGCAATCTACTTTCTACAAACCATCCAAATTTGATAAAAATCAGATGTGTACTTTTG
The DNA here is from genome assembly GCA_951217055.1 of Gerris lacustris. Classification (NCBI taxonomy): domain Eukaryota; kingdom Metazoa; phylum Arthropoda; class Insecta; order Hemiptera; family Gerridae; genus Gerris; species Gerris lacustris. The sequence goes on from OX578276.1 coordinate 90,652,574, forward strand.
AAGATATAGGTGTAAATAAATGTATGATTGTGCGCATGTTGAAGATAAATAAATGGGCGCAGAAGGTATTCATGACCGACCATACAAATTTCATATAAATCGGACATGTAGTTTTTAAGATATTATGATGGTTCGCAAAAATTGAACGACAGACCGACAGACAGAAACGGAACCAAAAATTTCCCCTGATGTCTGAAACGGATTTTTGTCTTGGAATTATTGAAATCGGACACATAAAATATTTTCGTTCTTCAGAACGATTACATAGATGCCGTTACCTGCGGTAAGCTCGGATCAAAATGTATTATTCTTTTTTATTAAATTAATGTCTTTAGATTAGCATACTCGCGTTTGCACAGACGAAAGACAACGATGTTGACAAACTTCTATCATATATCAAAATATAATTTTGATTTTTCTAAACATAGAAGGATATATACACATATGTTATTTTGTGATACATAAAGATTGTATTTTCTTACTTGGAACACGCAGCTTATTTATTTTAAGAAACTTTAGTTAATTCTTTAACTACTGACAAAATTTAATATTCTTTGTGGGTCACTTCTATAAGCCGATTTTTTGACAATTAGTTTATTGTTGAAATGTTGAAATGAAAGGTAACGGAAGCTACGTGTTCGTTCTGAAGAACGAACACGTTCTGTCTCCGATTTGAAAAAAAAAAAAATCCGTTACTGTCATCAGTCACCAACGAACATTTTTTAACGCGTGTTTCTGTCGGTCTGCCACTGTCGTTCAATTTTTGCGAACTAACATATCGTCCCTACCATATCAAACTAACGAATGTGAAAATCGGTACTTTTCAGGAGAGCCAACAAAACTCCTATTTTTGGTTAGTAATAAAACAGTTAATGGCTAAAGCTTAATATCATCCTAAAAAGGATTAAACAATATATATAAAATGTTTCTCCTTTTGGCAATGCACTGATTTTGATTTTCTGCCAATTAGTGTGGTAAACAGCTTCCTCGCATCCTATCACGCATTTTATTAATTCTTTTACAACCCAATATTGTCTAATTTATTTCGTTTTTCCCCTCCTTTTATTTTAAATCAGTCAAAATTGTTTTGATTTTCTATATGACTAAAAGTATTTAGCAAATATTAAAGTATTAAAAGCTTGGATGTAAAAGGGTTAAAAACTTAAATAAATTAGACAATAACAGGGTTCATTAAAATGGGACGAATAGTTTTTAAGGTAATATGTTGGTTCCCGAAAAATTAAACGACAGACAGATTGACAAAAATGTTCCTATGTCTGAAACGGATTTCTTTCTTGGGATTTTTTTAAATCGGAGAAATAAGAAAAATCGTTCTTCAGAACTTAAATTGTTAAACGTAACAACGTTTAAGCATGCAAGGAAGTTTTTAAATCTGTCAATATAATTTAATTTTTTACTTGGATAAAAGTATCGCACCTGACGAATGAAATTATTATAGGACCACCTATTGGCTACAATTAAAATAAAGTTTCGCATTTGCTGATGTCTCGGATAAAAATATTTCAAGGTAGGTATAGTAAACGAAAAAAATAATATATTCTTGTATTGTACCTTAAATGAGGAAATGAATCCAAAACGTCGTGAATTTACTACTTTCTTATCCTTTAATTTCGGTTGGTATTACTCTTATTATGATGGTGGCGCAAAAATTTGATTTGAATTTGTACACGTGTTAAGGTCCCCTGATTTCTATTTTTATTTTTTAAACAGTTTTGCTTTTTGAGTTTATTCACTGTGAGTAATTTCCTCAGTATTTAGGCACAAAGATCTAATTTTGTAAATAAAACCCTAGGTTTTATAGCTGGCGTAGCCTAGTGGTTAGCGCACTCGCCTTGAAAACCTAGGTGAGACATGTTTCACACTGATAATCTCATCATGGAGATGAGTAAAGTGGCCAGATCCCTGTCTTGTAATAACCTATGCGCTGTTAACCGGGAAGTAAAAAAATCCTATTCCTCATGTTCAAGTAAGTCACGCAAGTGACTTACAAGCATCAATGATCTTTTAAGGTATGAATACCTGCAAAGATGGAAAGTGTTGGCAGCATCCATTTGCATGTTGTCAACATTTTGTTAAGACTCAATAACAACACGCATACAAGGAACCGACAAAATTTGTCTCTGATGTAATGCCACTATAGATGTTAATGAGTATCTATCAACTTGTTGGTTGTAAACGGGATATATGAAAGCAACATGTTGCCAACTTTTTGTTGCCTGGTGTGTACTAAGCTTTTAATCTTCAGTTTAGAGAAGATTTTACTTATTACTAAATAATTAATACAGAGAGTCTGTCTGTTGGAGTTAACCTACATCCTCAGCTTATAGAACTATAAATATAAAGTAAACTAATGTTCAGCGTGCCAGGTATCTCTGGTGTTTGGTCGCGTAGTAGTTGTCTGGTTAGTTCAAATTATCTCCAATTATTTTTGGAACGAAGTTCCTTATGGCACGTTCTGCAGCCCGGGAGTGAATCAGAAAAAAACGACCAAAATCACCGTCACAAAATCACTGTCACAACATCACCGTCACAAAATCACCGTCACAAAATCACCGTCACAAAATCACCGTCACGCAAAATCCGTCACGAAATCTACCGATAGCGATAACTTGTGTAAACGTTGACCGACTTAGTTGAAATTTGGTACACATGTTCATTTTACCAATGTCAGGGACAAGTTCGTTAGACAACGTTATCCGCTCAAGCGTTCACGCGCAAACGTAAGCTTCGAATTTAAAATTGGAATTTTTGGACGTGAAAAATTTCTAACTTTATCTATTTAATGAGACAAACAAATTTTATAAATAATTTTTTTTAGTAAAACGAACACCGACACTACTATGAAGTGATAAAGATCGCTAAATTTATTAAAGCGGACCAAACCGATTAAAATAAAGAAAACAACGTTTTTACCGATATCTTACGTTCTAACGTAAAGATTTAAATGAAACTTTGTATACTTCACCTACAGTACAATTGAAACAAGCATGTAACATTTCAACCTGATACAAGCAGAAGTTATTGTGAGTTAATGATTTATATTTTTTGTTTTAATATTTAATTGGAGTAATATGCCGACGGGGCCTAGGAGGACAGTTCTTTTTCGTTCTACAACCATCTGCTTTAACTATAAATTTATTATTACCTTTTTTCTCAATATACAATTCATTATTTATTGAAAGTCGCTCGCTTCAAAGATAATAAAAAGATTTTCATTTAATTTTGCCTTAACTCCGCTAGTACAAATAGTTAGGGTCTTTTAATTTTGTCTCTTTTCTAACTCCACCCTGTATACGTAGTTATTACAGCGATTTTATAATTTATATTTAATGAAAAGCGTAAGGAACTTCGTTCCTAACGGGTGTCCCACGACACCACACGCATTTTTTTATACTACTAATACTTTTCTTTCCAGAAAATGATAATCCTAACAAAAACCTAACCGTGAAAAAAAGACTAGAAGCTAAATACCACAAAAATGTTTGCGCCGAAAGGTTACAATTGAACCTCATCAGTAAGAGAAGGTTATAACTCTTGAACGTTGTATGCGTTACTCTATAGTATGCTATGCGTTACTGTTTAGTATTTTTTCTGTATGCTAGTAATTTTTTTTTTATTTTTTTTTTTTTTAATTTTTTTTATGGCAGGGAGTAGGAAGTCATTTACGACCTTACCCACATACGTATTTCACTGTTATTAGACTCGCTGGTGTTTGCAATGCAGCCCTACCGACTAAACCTCTCCCTTCCCCCAATGGCGCGTCAGCCAATATTTAAATCGGCTATTGGCGCCGGGACAGTTTGTCGGACCTCCTCTATTTCTACTCCACTAAGTTTAGCTTTAGTGTCTGTAGGGGAGGACCCTTTTCCATCACCCCCCTTAGTCCTCCTGGTTCCTTAGCACCTGCCTAAGGGAGGAGGGTTGCAGTCCATCGATGCCGGTGCCGACCTTTGGTTATTCGACCGGCCGAGACCGACGACCACCCCGCACCCTCCAAGGCTCCCCAGAAACAGACCACCTCTCAGATGAGCACCTTTCGACCCGGCGCGGCTCCCCTGCCTCCGTCAAGTTCACCTTCGCTCCCGGCACCCACCCTCAGGGAGGCGTGCACCCAAAAAACCCCAAGAGACAACGAAGCAGCCACGCCCCCGACTGGCTGTCAGCAGATGGACTGCCGGGGGGTGCTACATTGTCGACAAGCACCTGTCAAACGGACGAAGGTTAGCTCTCAGCAAAGACTTCTGCACTGTCCTCACCTCCCTGTGCCCAATATTAGCTAAGGGAACCCATCTACCCCGTGAGCAAATAATAAGCGAGGGGCAGATGGTAATGAGGACGGTCCTAAACTAGCTGAGACGAGAACATTGAGCGACTAATCCTAGTATCACAGATAAACCTAATCCTAGTATCACAAGCTTCCTGATCTCGCCTCCCTTGTGAGTGAATCACAAAGGAACCCACTCTTCCTGCCGGACCAAAAATATAGCCGGGGAGAGTGGTAGCGAGACCAGTCCTAATCTAAATATTAAACCTAAGATTAAAATTTACTTAAACTAGTATCACAGCTGAGTAAATAAATAAGTACTAACCTAATATCACAGGGTGCTAATTCTAACATTAATCTAATAAATGGTAACTAGTTGAGTTCCTAAGCTAAACCTATTACTAATATCAAAAATTATCCTGCCACCGCTTTCCCTCCACTCTGGTATATACTAGTGGAAAGGAAACCCGCCTGCCTCCGCGTGGAGCAAATAAACGGGACAGGTGGTGACGGAGGCCGGTACTAAATCTAGGGTTACAATTTCCTATAAACTAATTACCTAATCCGAAATTAAAATAAATAAATAAATAAATAAAACAAAGAAATTCATATTTTACGATTTTGGTAGTATTCATACTACGGAAAGATTGTTTTAATTTTAACCACAGGCCTCTATATTTCCGGTATAGATATACTATACCGGAAATATAGAGGCCTGTGGTTCAAATCCCAGCACTGGAGTGAATTTTTCTCTGTCTGTTTCTCGTACTTAATAATAATTATAATTTGATTTAAAATAAAACAAAGGAATCTGCCTCCCTACTGCCAAGAGTGGCCCTTGGGAACCCACCATCACTGCCGGACGAAATATATAGCCGGGGATGGTGGTAGTAGATCCAGATCCTATCCTAAACTAAAGACAAAACGAATCCCTAACTACCTGTGCTCTGCTGAGGGATCATATTAATAACTAGATTACAAGTAATTAATAATAATAAGTAATTAATAACTAAATTACAATAGTATGTAGTATGTAAATAATTTTTTTTCTGTATAAAGGTAACATTTAATTGTTTTTAAGTATTTGTGGGTAACAAGAAAAGGGAACTTCTTGTTCATTTCCTAAGACTTGGAAGTGAAGAGTGGAGTCAATATTAATGTTATGTTATGTACAGTTTGGTCATATTTTCATTTAGGAGGGGGGTAAAATGGAATAATATAGCTACATCTTATATAAAAAGAAGAGTGTCTGTATGAGGGTATGTCTTTTATACAAATCTACAGTTTTATCCCAATTTGACGAATATTTACATATTTTTCCTTCAAAACAAGGTCAAGTTCACTGCCTAAAATTAAAACTTAAACTTATTAAAACTTAAGTACACAGGGGTACGGGGTACAAATGTCAAAGTAATGAAAACCCTTTATGATGCATACTGTTAAAAGCTCTTTCAGAGTACAGTAGTTGTCGCTACAACAATGAGTTGACCCTTTTAGAGAAATATATTTATGTATTTTATTTACAAATGTCTGACTATCGCTCGGTTCATCTCAGCTTTTCGAAAGCGACTGCCGTTTTACTTTTTTTCGGTTGTCATCATAAAATAATTCGGTTGCCGTGGTGCCGGTGTTTTTTTCACAAAAAAACGAATTAAACAAAAATGAAACTAAATATTATACATCAATACATCTGGCACTTACGGTTCCGAACAGTAATTGTTGTTATGTACATTTAGGGGGGTAAAATGGAAAAATATATCTATATATAACAAACTAATAAGTATTGTGTCTGTACATTTATCCGATTGGGCTCAAATTTTGTATTTCCACTAAATGAGTAGTCCTGACAACGAATTGTCTGTGCGTCAATCACGTCCAAACGGCTGAATAGATTTTGGTGGTTCTTGGGTAAAATGTTAATCTCAATTCTGCGGGTAATATAGGCTATAAAACGTTTTGGTAGCTTTATATGGAGTGGAGAACGGGGCTTCTAAATAGATTTCAAAATTCTAATTTCATTTTTTATAAAAAACGTATCTAACCAAAACCGCAGAAGAAACTACTGACAATATTTTATGTTTGTGGAAATTTCTGAAAGAAGAATTGTTAAAGAAATTAGTTTTCAATCGCTGACAAAAAATATTTCGATTTATTTTTAGATATTAAGACAATAGCTTACGTTTACAAGTTACACATTTCCGTGCCTAAAACTTTACTAACATAATCATCACCACTTCTTTAAATGCTAAAATAAAATCTTCGAGTGTACCGTACACGTAGTATAAAAAATACGTGTGGTGTAGCGGGACACCCGGTAGGAACGAAGTTCCTTACATTTTTCATTAAATATAAAATCACACTGCTAAGTACGTATACGTTGCTAACCACTCGTTCCAATAAATATTTTTGATTCAATTAGAAAATTATTATTAGTAAAATTATTACATAAAACTTTTTACAAAAATCCCTTGATCCGCTTATGAGCAATATTATTTTATTACATCAATTTATACTTATATATTTACAGTTTTACTGGTTTATAATTTAACACAGTCGACACTGTCAATTTCTGACGATTCTCTTGGTGCACTTTCCATTTTAAATAATATACGAATACTTTTCTCAATGATAAAAACAATAATTGAAAAAAAACGTTGTTTTGTGGATAAATAGCGAGTTTGACAGGAAGAAGGAGTAAGAGAGAGAGAGTATAGTGAGAGAGAGATGGAAATGTAGAAGAGTTGGGATTGGGCACGAAAAGATTTCAAACCAAGTATAATAGAGGGGGAGTCACTCTACATTCTTAATATTCCACCTAGACTAACTACAAACCCCACACTTACTTTTAACTTTTAACCATCAACTTTTAAAAACTGTAAAATATATCACGTCACTGTAAAAAAAACTGCTGCTTGTATCAGCTTGAAATTTTACATACCTGTTTCAATTGTACTTTAGACGATGTGTATGAAGTTTTATTAAAATCGTTACGTTAGAACGTAAGATATCGCTTCATAACAGAGTCGGTGTTATTTCTACTAAAAAAAATTATTTATAAAAGTTGTTTGTCTCATTAAATAGATAAAGTTAGAATTGTTTCCCGTCCTAAAATTCCAATTTTAAATTTGAAGCTTACGTTTACGCGTGCGTTGCGCGTGAACGCTTGGGCGGATAACGTTGTCCAACGATCCTGTCCTGGGCATTGGTAAAATGAACGGTCAACTTTTACACAAGTTATCGTCATCCGTAGATTTCGTGACGCTTTTAGCGTGACGGTGATTTTGTGAGGGTGATTTTGTGACGGTGAATTTGGTCGTTTTTTTCGGATTCACTCCCGGGCTCCAGAACGTGCCATAAGGAACTTCGTTCCAATAATTTCTAAGTTATATTGATAACTGCCGATAGGGATTTTCTAAAATTTTATCTCTAAGGGCAAAGTTAGATAAAAAGGGGAATTGAGCCCAGTCCGATCTTCTAAAGTTAGGAAGTTAATACTTGAGAAATAGCTCTTATTTTAGATGTACATAAGCACGTATATTAATAAAAGACAATTCTAACTTCAACCAAGGGATGGGTAAAGACATGGGGGGGGGGGGGGGGGTGCCAGAAGTAATATACCGCTGCTTTTTCCGGAAAGTTATCTTTTAAGAATTTTTCTTCAGTAGTCGGAATCAATTACTAATTTGGGATATTAGCAAATTATCTTAACAAAGGGGAGGGGGTATAGAAATAAGAGGAAGGGATAGAATCTAGATATTCTCGCTTAATAAAATAATTTAAATGTTTCTTGATGGTAGTTTATAAACCCATCGAATTGAAAATAACACACCCCGTAGCGAAGCACGGGTATCCAGCTAGTATATATATATATATATATATATATATATATATATATATATATATATATATATATATATATATATATATATATATATATATATAAAAACATACATGCATACATAAAAAAAGTGTTACATTTCAGGAATCGATCCAGAATGGTCTATAACACGATGATAAATAAAACGATAACACTGCAAACGTGAACTAGTAATAAAAAATTTGTTTTAAACAAAAATATTGTTTTTTGGATGTAAAATATCAATAGCCGTGATTGTTGTAAAGATTGTGTTGGGTGTTTTTAAAAATCAAAACTTTTTTATATTTTATTTAATAGCTAGGGTTCAAACTCAATATTTTTAGATAAAACTAAGTCTTCAACATGCGCTACATCTTCGTGCACAGCACATCACTGTATAAAAGTTAATTGATTTTTATTTTTTTAATCAACTTTGTCGTTTGATATAAGAAGATCCATTTTATTTTCGTTTTGCTGAAGAATTGGTGTATCTATAAAAATGAAATAGCCAAATTTATAAACCCCCACCAGGTTATTATATAAATCTGTAATATATGCCGTGGTAGAGCTGATATAGATAACGGAGTAAAGAGAAAAAAAAATCCAGGCAGCGTGATGCGACGGTAAATAAAAATGTAATAAATCAGCGTAAAGAAAAACAAGATAGTCGAGGGTGAGGAAAGAAGCGTAGAACAATGAGTCGGAGTGTACTCCTCTTGGGAAGGTGCATATTGATGAGGGTGAAACGTCCCTGCGGACCCTTGCCTAGAATCGGTACACGCTAGCTGGTAATGCAACCTTAGAGTATCGTTTCAACCCGGCGCTACCTTTCAGTTGCATCAAACTTTCATACGCTTACTATACAGAGCAACGGCACGTCACTCACCTTACTTTTAACTTGCTATCAATAAGCAACCGATGAATAAACTAAACGTTAAGTGTAGCATTGCATTCAGTTTCTTAAACTTGAAATTTCCCCGGAGAGGCTCTTCAACGTTTTTTTGCTCCCATGAGATCCTCCTTCCTTGATGTCGGTACTTTTGAGAGTTTGCTTCTGTATAGTACCTATAAGTGAAAACATTTTTATTCTATTCAGCTAAAGAGCAGTCACCTGGCTGTAAATTTAGTTGCAATGTAATTTATTTGTAACATGAATACCATGATTTATATGTATGTATATGTATATATATATATATATATATATATTATATATATATATATATATATATATATATATATATATATATATATATATATATATATATATATATATATATATATATACTAGCTGACCCGGCAAACGTTGTTTTACCGTATATATTATTACTAGTGAATATTTTGGTAGTTATATTAAAAATAACTTACTTATTTATCCATGTTTGCTATCACTAATTATGACAATTAAAAAAAAAGAAGAATATCAATCTTTATGTGCAATTGAGTGTTACAGCTACGATCGATGGACAAACAATAATAATGGCCGAAACTGTGTAGGGAGTCAGAGAAAGCTTATTGTGTGAGATAGACAGGAGACCGGCTTCGTTCTCATCCCTACTCCGTGCAGTTTGTTGGGTATGAGTAGAGACACCGGTAGACGCCTGGCAGGGATAACTGATTGATTGATAATTGATCAGTTATCAACCACTCGAGTGTGTACCTGCAATACCTCGTAACCCTCAAAATCGATTTTTTTTTTTTTTGTTTATTGCATTTTTTGATAGATATTATTAATATCTCTAACTGTATGCAAAACCTGGTAAGCTTTAAGAAATTATTTTTTATTGAAATTATAGTAATTCCTCATATCTATCATTTAACTGAAGTGTGAAAAAAAAACCGTATACTACCATGTTTCAAAACCTCGTAAAGCCTCAAGCATTGTGTTTTAGTGAAAATCATATTTTTGTTGTCACATTTATCTGATCTAAATGAGGTTCTTTCTACTGGGGAATTGATGTTTCTATTAAATCGAAAACAGATCGGTTTCGACTTCTTTAAATGGTCATCGGCTTAATCATTACAAACATAATAGCAATTATTTCGAATTTAAACCTGTTATATAACCCTCAACCTTGCTTTAAACAAGTCTCGACAAAAAGAAAGAAAAAGATAAAAACACAGGTTGCCTTATAACAAATATATGGGTAAGGTTGGGGCGTGGTGTTAATTGGTGGAAATTTCAACCCATATCACGCAACAGTGATTCGAATTAGAATTACCAAAGGGAAAAGGAGTAAAGAGAGGTGAAGGTGGACACGAAAATAAAATTAATTAAATTATACAGGTGAGGTACTCGAGGAAAACAAAAAAAACAAAAAAAAATATATATATATATATAATATATATATATATATATATATATATATATATATATATATATATATATATATATATATATATATATATATATATATATATATACTGATAAAAAAGTTACCGAATGAGGATGAATAAAGGTTGAGCCAGACACAAGGATGGTGGAATGGGAAATGGATGAATATTAATAGAAAATAAAACTAAACCAATTAGCGAGGACCATTTAAATGCATGTAATTGAAATTATATTCAATTTAGAACAAATGTTTGAAGAGCTAACAGGCAATACGGGATTTTTTAATTTGTTACTATACAGAAAATTGAAATCTTTTTGTTATTAATTGATTGTTAACTAAAAGGTCAAGGATGAGTCCTTTAAATTTTTAATTATTGTATAGAAAACTCACAAATTAAACTATATTTTCAAATTATTTTTTCAAATATTGTAATATATCAGTTTAAATTTTTACTTTGAATCCAACTCTACCAGATTTTTAGGGTTTCGAGGTCGTCCTACTGCCTGCGTCTACTAGTGTAGAAACCCTTATGCTTTAGGTAGTTCGTCCGTCCGTCCGTCGCATCTTAGAGTATATCTCCCGACCTACTGAAGCTATAGACTTGAAATTTGGTATACAAATTAAACTTTTTTGCCCAAAAACAGAAACACTATTGCGGACTTAAACACTCCAAATTTCTGCGATCTGCGATCAATTGCGACTAAATCGCAATATTTTATATTTTTTGTCATTTTCAAGTTGGGTATCATTTCAAAGGTATTGAAATGTAGATTACAAATATATATCGCGATTCCAAAATGGCGGCCATTTTACTCCCCCAAAAAATTAAGACAAACACAAAATGTACCCCCCTACACTACCCCATTAGGATAGGTCCTAAAAAAGGGACAAAACACATAAATATATATCTCTGTTGTCCAATGAAATTTCCGGGAGTTGGTAGTGAAATTTTAGGGGGCGGTAACTCGGGAGCCCCAAGATTTTTGTTATTTGAAAATTCGAAGTTGGTATCATTTTAAAGGTATTGAAATTTCTGTCACTTAAATATATCGTTTTCCAAAACGGCAGCTATTTTACCCCCCATAAAATTATAACAAAACGCAACAAAATCCCCCCCCCCTCGCTACCCCATTAGGACAGGAGCTAAAAATAAGGCAAAAATACAAACATATGCATGTTGGTGACCCAATGATATTTCCGGGAGTTGATATAAAGAAGTCAAATTTTCAAAATTTTAGGGGGCCGTAACTCGGGAGCACAAAATTTTTGTCATGAAATTTCGAAGTTGTGTATCATTTTAAAGGTATTTAAATTTCGTTTACAAAAATATATCGTGTTTCCAAAATGGCGGCCATTTTACCCACAAAAAATTAAAACAAAACGCAAAAAAAGCCCCCCCCCCCCTCTGCACTACCCCATTAGGACAGGTCCTAAAAATAAGGCATGATACAAAAATATGCATCTCTGTGGTCCAATGATATTTCCGGGAGTTGATATAAATAAGTCGAATTTTAAAATTTTTAGGGGGCCGTAACTCTGGAGCCCCAACATTTTTGTCATTTGAAAATTCGAAGTTGGGGTTCATATTAAAGGTGTTAATTAAGTTCACAATAATATACCGTTTTTTAAATGGCAGTAATTTTACCCCTAAAATAACTTAATACAAGCGAAGATAGTAATAGATAATATATGCACTCCTTGTTTCTTAAAAGTGAATTTTTATACATATTTTTGATGAATGTTTCGATTATGGATAATTTAGGAGTAAGAAAAGCAGCATATTAAATTTTTTTGTTAAAAAAATTAAAATAAATAATAATAATGTACTTACGAATTCTTATGAGCGAAGAAACCCTTTTAGTAACTTGCTGGCAAGTACTTGACGGGATTTTTTTGTTAAACCAACTACACATTTTTTGATGATGGCATTTGTTTAAGATAGGTTGTTTGATCTTTTTACGAGAACCATTTATTATAAGAATACTCTTTAATAGTTGAAAGAGAGAAACAAATGGAAGTGTGGACTAAAATTGTTTAAGGGGCGAGCTTCATGGCAATTAGCAAAGTTCATGGGACTTCATGTTCCAAGCTTGGAGAAGTTTAAAAAACGAAGTTACTGCCCCCAAGCATTCTTACTCCCTAAAATGCTTGTTTCTTTCCCTTTTCTGTTGTTTATTATGCACTCTCACTGTTATTGTATTTACTATTCTACACCCTTTTATCAATTCTGCGAGTTCAAATTGCATCTCTATTACGGTCACATTTTTATTCATCATTCTTTGATGATGGAAATCATTAAATTGAATTTTCTTCATTGGCGAGGAAGAAAATGATTTCTAAATGAGTCATTCTATAATACGGACTTATTTCCCTTGGGGGAGATGCTTCTTCAATCCTCTTGGCCCCCTCTTGTTTGGGTATTTTTTTCATGAACTTTTATCCGTCATGAAACTAACTCTGGTGTTATTTTAGACTTTGATTGTATTGTCCCCTCTAAGATGGGTTTTTGCTTTCTGTCTCAATATTGAATTGTGTATTTCACACTCTTGGAAAAACACTCCAACATGTCGCATTTGTTAATTTATATTGTTTCTAAAGCGGCCTACACACATGGGAACTTGGTTCGCCGAACTAGGTTCGTACGAACCAAGTTCGCCTGTGTGTAGAGGACACGAACCGATGTTCGTCATTTTATCAGAAAAGACACCCTGACTCTACACCTCTGACTCATTTGTTTCTTTTTACTTCTTTTAACACAGGTTTTTTTTTAACGCTGTTTTTTAACGCTGATTTTTTTATCGCTGTTTATTTTAATGCTGATTTATATCGCTGTTTTTTAGGGTCCGTAGGCAAAACCAAGGACCCTTATATTTTCCTGCGTGTGTCTGTCCGTCCGTCCTGTCGCCTGCTCTCATGGCTACACTTACCGTCCGATTAATTTGAAATTTGGCATGTATGTGTCTTGTATCTGCCCACATATTTTAAAAATATAGTGACTTAAAAAAAATATTTTTCAAAAAAATTAGGGTAAAAAAACTTAAGGGTTAACATTTTTTTATTTTTTTTCGACACCGTGAGGGTATCATATGAAAGAATCATAAGAAGAATCATATGATTTTTTTCCCTTGTTTTTCTAAAGCTGTTTCATTTAACTCTGTTTAAAAATTGTGTTTTTTAACGCGAAAAATTGTGTTTTTTAACGCCGAACCAAGTTCGGCGAACCAAGTTCCTATGTGTGTAGGCCGCTTAAGCTTACCGAAGGTATCAGAAGAATTATTGTTCCTTATCGATGCCGGATTACTTAATTTACTTTAGGTTTTTACATGTTTCGTTTAAAGTTTATCGGTAGGGATGATAATTTACAAAATAAACATTGCTATTTTTATTTTTTTAAATCATGTTGGCAAGATTTTGCCTTTGCCCACACCTGCTCTTCAGGCATAAAATAACAATATCAATTAATAATATTCATCTACTCTATCCTCTTATATTAACTATTTATATCACAATTTAGGTTAGTAGACGTATATATCCTTAAAGAAGACTCTCTAAAGTTCGTTAGGTGATTCTAGCGTCTTAAGTTCCCGAGATTTAGCAATGGATAGGTGGCTTAAAAGTATTTTATCTACGATTGATCCAAAATATAAACATTGTATCTCTGTTTAGATGCGTAGAAAGTGATTCTTTACGTACTTGTATTCATTGCGCATGCGTGTCTCATAGTTCTGAAGAATTCCTCTTCTTTACCACCCTAGGGCGGTAAAGAAGAGGAATTCTTCAGCTATACGCACGATTAGCGAGTTTGTTTACATTTAACAAAACTAATTTGCTGTTCTTTTATTAAAGTAACTGTTTATATAGAGTTTAGTAAAAAACAATGAGTGAATCGTATGGCTTTGACGAAAATGTGGAGAATAATACTCCTCCCGAAATAATTAATTCGGCAAAAAATACAACTCAAGAATTAATGTAATCTTTATCAAGAGAGAGATACGAACTTACATACAGCAAGTTTATTTTTTTCTGTATTTATTATTTAAATCTAACAATCGTAGATAAAGTACGGTACGCAACTCGTGCGAAAACGGCATTTTGCATTGCTCGTGTGGTTTTACTACCCTCGCTACCGCTCGGGTGCAAACTCCACACTCGCATACAAAATGTTACTTTCCGCACTCGACGCGTAATGTACTATTTTATGTATTACACATATGTAGCTGCCAACTTCGCTTTAAACAACAGATTATAAAAGCCTTCTAAAGGAAATGTTTATGACATAAGAAATTACTTTTTACTGGTCTTATATTACTTTGCTTTGTAAGTTTCATCGCACGTTTCCGTTTCCCCAATTTTGAACCACTTCCTGTGATTCAATCTTCCCCAAATTTTGCACATAGATACAACTAAGGTGAAGAAAAAAAAAAAAAAAATGGCGTCAAATTTATTTGCTTTTTAAGTTTCATCGCACACCTATTACCCCAATTTTGAACCACTTATCGTCATTCAATCTTCCCCAAATTTAGCACATAGATACAACTAAGGTGAAGAAAAAAAAAAAAAAAAATGGCGTCAAATTTATTTGCTTTTTAAGTTTCATCGCACACCTATTACCCCAATTTTGAACCACTTATCGTCATTCAATCTTCCCCAAATTTAGCACATAGATACAACTAAGGTGAAGAATACAGAAACCAAAAAAAAAAAAAATAATAAATAAAAAATGGCGTCAAATTTATTTGCTTTTTAAGTTTCATCGCACACCTACTACTCCAATTTTAAACCACTTACCGTCATTCAATCTTCCCCACATTTTGCACATAGATACAACTAAGGTGAAGAATACAGAAACCAAAAAAATAAAAAAACTGGCGTCAAATTTATTTGCTTTTCAAGTTTCATCGCACACCTATTACCCCAATGTTGAACCACTTACCTTCATTCAGTCTTCCCCAAATTTTGCACATAGATACAACTAAGGTGAACAATACAGAAACAAAAAAAAAAAAAAAAAAATTGAAAATAAGACCAGTTTTGAAAAATGGCATTTTTATATTAATTATTATTACTGGTCTTATATTACTTTGCTTTGTAAGTTTCATCGCACATTTCCGTTTCCCCAATTTTGAACCACTTCCCGTCATTCAATCTTCCCCAAATTTTGCACATAGATACAACTAAGGTGAAGAATACAGAAACCAAAAAAAATAAAAACAAAAACAAAATGGCGTTAAATTTATTTGCATTTTTAAGTTTCATCGCACACCTATTACCCCAATTTTGAACCCCTTACCGTCATTTAATCTTCCCCATATTTTGCGCATAGATACAACTAAGATGAAGAATACAGAAACCAAAAAAAAAATTAATAAATGGCGTCAAATGGAGTCATGAGAAGTAAATAATTTGCAAATTTTAGGGTCTAGATCAAGTGGTTCTCAAGATATTACAATCTCAAAAATTTATTTAGAAAGTGCCATTTTAATTAAAATGGTGGATCATAAAAAACCTTGCTTATAGTAAACATCTCAATCAATAAAAGATAACTATAACAAGTTTGGCTAATCTGGCATTCACAATTTCCGAGATATAGTGATGAATACATTAGTAAGAAGGCTTAACTTCTTTAAACACGTATATGGCCGCCATTTTGAATTAAAATGTCAGATTATAAAATCATTGTATAGAACATATTTATGTCATAAGAAGTTACTCACTCCAAATTTCTAGGCTCTAAGCCAAATAGTTTGAGATATGTATCAACTATAAAAATGTGCAGATATTTGCCCCTATCAAAAAATATCCTTTCATAGTGGGGGTTTACATGATTAAAGAAAGATTTGTAGCAAAATTCGGGATTCTATAAATAACAGTTTTCGAGTAATAGTGATTAATAGGTGATTATGTGGAATTTTTCCTTAAAAGTAGCACATTTTGTTATGGCCGCTATCTTGAAAAGGTGAGTATTTGAGGATGAAGTATACCAGTATTTTTACCAGGGATATGGCAAATACATGTACCAAATTTGATTCAGATATCTCATAAAAATGAAAGAGCCTATAAAAATATACACAAACCCACGTTGACTTTTATATGTATAGATCCTGATAGTTTTATTACTAGTTTTGAAGGGACCATTTTTATAAGTTAAAATGTTATATTGTAAGTACATATATATAGGTGTAGTATTTGAGGTTATTGTAAGTATATAGGTATAATATGTAACCTATAAAGTTATAGTAATAGTGTATACTGTAAATTAAATACGTAGGTTCCGAAAATAAGGCCGAACATTCGCAACAACAAATGCACAGGCGGTCGCCTCAAGTCAGGCGTGGATGCCGTGTTTTGTGTTTTCGATAGTTTGCAAACACAGTTTGCGAATGCTCGTTTGGTGTATATGAGTCTTTAGACGTCAGAACATCATAGTATCACAAATAATGCTGTCTTTTAATTGTTATATAGATACATTGATTTTGTATTCTTAATATGATTGAAGTCCGTTGTTTAGATTTCACAATTACTATCGTAAAGCAGCAGGTGGATTTATAAATTGTAAACCAAATCTGTTGTAAAATTAATAAAATGTGTTCAGTTTTGTTTAACCTGTTTTTAACTAAGGGCAGTTCGCAATTAAGTATTTCCTCAAATAAATATTTCCTAACAGCATCAGCATCTATAAAAATTAATTAACTAATGATTTAGGTAGAGAAATAAATAACTACAGTTTATTAAAAGGAATATATGAGCGAATATATAATTGCACTTTTATGTATATTGCTCGTAGCTAAGTTTTTAAAAAATAATGTGTAGTGGGTGTATTTATAATATGTAAATGTTATTGGTATCAGGATAGCTGCTGTCATATTTTATACGTTGGTTAATTTTCCTTAAGATACTTGGCAATAATCTTTTAAGTTTCACCTTGGAATGTTTTTCCCTTGTTAAATAATTTTGTGAAGTAGCCGTTAAGTATATGCAAATTTAATAATTGGGATATCTTTAAGATATACATATATATTTATATTTTTTCTTTTCTTTAGGTGTTTATTTCTTTCTCTCTCTTTTACTTCCGAACTTACCGAAGTTAACCGGATGCATTGTGATCATTCTGAAGAAATAATTATTTTTATGCCCCAGGTTTCAAAATTTCGTTTCTGACATCAAGGAACATAGATCTCGTGTTTGTCGGTCGGTCTGTCTGTCAACATTTTTGTGAACCATTATACTACCGGCCCGATTTTAATTTAATTTGTATGGAGTCATATAATTAGTCCAGTGTTGTTACCATGATTATTTCATCCCTCTCCGTCTATTTTTTCCTTCCAAGATGTACAAACTTGTTTTTATTAACAACTATGTCTTAAACCATAGTCATCCTCTTTTGAAGGCATTTGTATGTTTATCGATATTAGCCCACAGATGGTCCCATATTAATTTCAACCGGCTCTGCGTACATTTGGTATTGAATAAATAGGTATAAAGGGGGCCCCCACTGGGGATCGAAACAACTACTTTGTTTAATTTTTAAAACCAATATATTAAAATTTACACCTATATCTATAAATTTGCACCGATATCTTTAAACCTCCTCCTCCGATTTTGGGGAAATTTGGAAGGTTTGATGTTAGTAGCACACATAATCGCATATTAATTTCAACCGCCTTTGCTTAAAATTTAATTAAAATAAGTGTGCCCCATTTAGGAATCGAAACAGCTCAAAATCTCATGTGATCGCTCCGTTCAATAATAGTACGAGAGGATGTTATGTGCCTATTTATATTTATTTTATTAGTGTATTTAATGAAAAGAGAGTACCTAGTGTTTATCACAAATTCGTAATTGGATAATAGTACATTACGCGTCGAGTGCGGAAAGTAGCATTTTGCATGCGAGTCTGGAGTTTGCACCCGAGCGATAGCGAGGGTAGTAAAACCACACGAGCAATGCAAAATGCCGTTTTCGCACGAGTTGCGTACCGTACTTTATCTACGATTGTTAGATTTAAATAATAAATACAGAAAAAAATAAACTTCCTGTATGCAAGTTCGTATTTCTCTTTTGATAAAGATGACATTAATTCATTAGTTGTTTTGTGCCGAATTAATTATTTCGGGAGGCGTATTATTCTCCTCATATTCGTCATAATCACTTTAATCACTCATTGATTTTCAAAAAAATCGATATAAACGGTTACTTTTATTAAACAAACGGCAAATTAGTTTTGTTAAATGTAAACAAACTCGCTAATCGTGCGTAAAGCTGAAGAATTCCTCTTCTTTACCGCGCTAGCGTGGTAAAGAAGAGGAATTCTTCAGAACTATGAGACGCGCATGTGCAATGAATACAAGTACGTAAAGAATCACTTTCTACGCATCTAAACAAAGATATCATGTTTATATTTCGTATCAATCGTAGATAAAATATATTTTGTTTGTATGAAGCTTGTGGTTATTGGACGCTAGTATTTTATAAAACGTGACCTACATCATTTTTCTGAAGGATCGTGGTAATATGCCAGGCTTGACTCATTCACGGATAACGGTTGGTTGGCTTGTTAAACGCGGAAATATAGAAAGTCCACGCCGCGCCACAAGATTGGAAGGGCCATGATAATTTATGATCTTGTTAACAAATTGTATCAGGTTTGATTTATTTAAGAAGTTTATGGGTATTAGTTTTCGGACACCTCGAGGCAGGTCGGGATATCAGTCCCGCCTTCTCAGTTGCGCTTCTCTAACCTGCTCATATTTCTTGGTTCTTTCCCTTGTTCTCTTATTGCAACTCGAGCATGTCTAATAATCTATACATAAAAAATTAAAGTTTTGTCTGTCTGTCGCTACCAGTCCAACTTTATAGGCGCAAAACTGGCTTAACGAAATCGATTTTTTTCGCAGAGGTGAGCACAAACATGTTGTAGGCTTGGATTCTTCGAAAAGTATGGAGTAGAACTAAAGTTATTAACAATTTTTTTAAAAAAATAAATAAATAAAAATAATAAAAAAGTAAATCAATAAAATAGTTATTTATGTTACTAGGTAGCAAAATGGAATTTTGCTGACAAGTTGTTTAAGTTTTAGTTCTGAGCCGAAGGCGAGGATAGGGTAAACCAATTTACTGCAGAGGCGAAGCCGAGGCAGGAAAATGTTAATTACCTGCTTAGGTGTAACCGAAGCAGGTAATCTTTAAACGAATCAGGAATGTTTCCTTTGCTGCATAGTTACATACAATATATTTTATCTATTTACGGCAGAAAATTATATTCCTTCTTTAATAGATAACAGATTTAAAGAAATGAAAGTTGTAAAAATACGAAAGTTTGAGTCATCAAGTTATAACAAAACAAAGGCAAAACGAATTCAGTGTTGCCACTTTTTTTATTTACATTCCGGCGATTTTTTTTTAATAATGACTGTAAAATAATAAATTTGGTTTTATTAATATACATTTTTTAGAAGTATTTTTAAAAAAGATATAAATATTTAGCAGAATATAACGCTTAAATATATAAAAATGAACAATTTGGGAGAGTTCACAACCTGCGATGTAGTAACCTTTCTTAAAATTTTGCTGCCTGTTTGTTATTTTGCTGACACTTTGATATTTTGCTGACTCTGTATTATTTTGCTGCGTGGTTTTTTTTGTTTACTTGTTAACATAGAATAAAGGAAAATTACATTTTGCAGATTGAAAACAGTACATCAATGCTAAGTTTTGCTGCCGTGAGTTGATAAAATACTTTTATCTCCAGTAGGGAGAAAAAGTTATGATTTTAGGTTAGTTTAGATGGACTAAAGTAAGTCTTTTCTTTCCTGAACTCAAAAAGAAGGGAGAAAAAGAAGAATTGCCAACTTAATTATTTTATAAATATGTAGTAGAGAATGAATGGCTAATGTTGTGAAGTTGTTGAAATCAGGTTGGCGACACTGCTTTTTCGACCTTGTTTATCATTGTTAAAAAAACCTGCACCTAAATAACCTTCTATTTGGAGTTTATTTGCAATTCTTATTTGTTTTTAATATTTAATCTCTTATATCTGATATTAAAAGAGCTAAAACGATTGCTATATATTAAAATAATAAATTAAAACTGTGCAATGGATGAAAACTTGTATTTTTCCCCCTACTGAAGATAAAATATAAATATTATTATAAAGTCTAATTCCCTCGGCTTCGCCTCGGGTTTGGGGTTGATAATATAGGAAAATTTTGGTTTAGAATTTGCATGGGTGAAAAAAAAATTTGGTACACAGGGGTACGAGGTACAAAAGTCAAAATCGTATTTACCCTTCAAGATGCATGTCGTTGGAAAGCTCTTTAAGAGTACAGTAATTGTTGTTATGTACACTTTTATCATATTTTCACATAAAAGGGGGGTAAAATGGAAAAAACACGTTTTTTGACCCTAAATGGTCAAAATTTGACCCCTAAATGGACTCCAAAAATTCTGGCCAACGAACTCATCCTTTCTTTTGATATTATTGACATTTTAGAATTTGTTTGAAATTTTTAAGTGCATGCTAAGGGGAGATATCGTCTGGAGTGACACATATATACATATATACATACATATATACATACATATATACATACATACATAAAAAAAAGTGTTAAATTTTAGGAATCGATTCAGAATGGTCTAAAACAGATTTCCATGGAAAAAATTTTCAAAAATTCGCATTACAAAAATTTTGAAGCCATTGCAATAGCGTAATTTTCTTTGAAAATTCGCTAAAAGAAAATATAATGCGTGTTCATTTAGGAAACCGCTTTCAGTTACTAGTCTTTATTTAGTAGATAAACAATATATTTTAGTTATAATTAAATTTTTTTATTAGATTAGAATATATTTTTGTACGCACAGTTGGTTATCTTGATAAAAGAAATAGTTATTTATCGTGCCCAATTATAAAATAAGGAATTTTTTGCATTTATATAAATAGACTCCAAACAACGATACGGAGAGAATTTTATTCTTTGTAATTGAATGAATGATGTATAGTATAGTCCTGATTCTATTCTAAGAAGGCTTTGGAAACAAAACTATTTAGGCAATTCATTTAATTGCTAAAGGAAACATAGCCACTAATACCTATCATGAGCCCCGCGCGGATTGCGCGTTGAAGGCTATTACAATATAAATTATTGTTTTTCTCAAGTTAAACACTATTTTTTTTCTTTTACATGTATATTTTTCCATTTATATGAATATTTTCAATTTTTTTTATATGTTAATAACTTTCCGTAAGTAAGCAGTAATTACTATTGCAATTTTAGTGTATTGAAAGTTTTTCTTTTGCAAATTACAATGGCATATCATTAGTACCATTTCACGGTTTAACATGAAATGAAACATATTTCTTACCCCTGGATTAATTAAGTTGCTCATAAGAAATAAATTATTTAATTGAAATTCGACGCCATTTGGCACCATATACATAAATTTCGATTACATTATGATTCTTAAAATTAGGACTTTTTTTATGAAAAGCTCTAGGTACTGATGAATTAAAAACATTGAGTTTTTGGTATAATATTTCTTTAAATGTGCTATGGGCTATGGCCCCTTTATTTTTTCTCTTGAATAAAATTTTTAAAACCTAATCTCATTTAAAGAGGACATTAAATTTGCACTTTATTATCAATCTCTTTATCTCATCGAAGAATATAATTTATCTTCGTCTAATTTACACTAATCTAATTTTCGACTTATTGAAGTCTGTAATATTTTGATGCCTGTGTTATATTTTCATCGCGTTGGTAGGAGGGGGAATGACCACTGTTGATTATAAGAAAATGCGTTGATATAGGTTTTTATGAGATTAGAGTAATGTTTGTTGTAAGCATTATTTTGGATATTTAAACTTTTGTGCGATAGATAGAACAACTGACAAAAGAAATGTGTCTCTTGAAGGGCATATGTAAATATAGTGGGCAAGCAAGTAAAGAATGCTCAATCAAGTTTTGAGATGCTGGTGGTCTGGACGGTGGAAGCGAGCCGAGTCAGCTTAGCGACGGATGATAGAGCGAGCCTCTAGCTCCTCACGACACCCCCACTTATCTGTCAACATCTACCCGGGTCCGGCCGATATCTTAAGACAAAACAAGAACCCTCTACATATTTGGGACCGGCCCTCAATCCCATTATCATAATTATAACTCGGGCTCCGTAACCGTGTGTCCGTGTGTGACATCCCTCCGGCGAGAACATATAAAGCCCATTAGGTGCTTATAAATATCCTGTCTCAAAACACACACTAGTTCCACCCCTGCTATTGAGCTACAAGGGGAAACTTTTCAAACATACCACAATTAACAAACTATAATTTAGTCATAACAAGACTCGGTACAGCCCACAGTAAAAAATTTAAATAATCCTTTGGGGGAAAAAATACGTGTATATTTTTATCAAAGTATGGAAACAAGATTGAGAAAATTAATTTTACTTAACAACAAGCTCATCGATAAGAAATAATTGAAGTGTCAAGTATGGAAAAAAAAATTAAATTAAAAATATTAAAAAACCAATCCAGCTGCCAACTTGAATTACGTGTATTAAATATCACTTTTAAGTGAGTATCTTTTATAAGCATTTGGTTAAATTTAAAACTGTGAAAATTCTTTTCCACTTAGTTAACTGATAAGAATCCAAATGAAAAGGCCAATCTCTGATATTATTATTTGAACTAAATAAATTATCCGAGCCCTCGCGAAATCTTTATGAGGCTATTATAAGTAAGTTGAGTTATTTTGTATCATTAAAGTGTTCTTTATATTTTTTTGACTTTTAAACTTAGGTATGGACCTTTATGTATATGTATATATATATATATATATATATATATATATATATATATATATATATATATATATATATATATATATATATATATATATATATATATATGTGTGTGTGTGTGTGTGTAAATTAAGGATGGGGTACAATTTTTGGAGCTCGCTTTATATATTAACTTAAATAAGAACTTTATATTTTAAATATCTTTCCTGGTTTTATTATTATACTTAAGTGACCACCAGACCTCATGTATTTTATTAGTATGTACTTGTTTCTTCCGATATTTTGTGGAATTCATAGTTGGTTTACTTGTAGTAGATATAAGTTATTAGCATTGATGCTCGACGTCATTGCTCTCAACCCAACTTTATTCGTTTATCATTTATTATTAACCTTAAGCAACCTATTACATAATTAATATCTGATCTTATTAATGCCGTGATTAATTCTATTGAGAAGATTTTTTTTCTTTTTTTTAAGAGTTCTTGTAACTTTGATTGATTTTTATAAAAAATGCAGTCCCAGAATTACCTCCTCGCAATTTCTTATTTACGAGGTAAACGTATAAGGGGTGTTGTATTATATTGATTCAAATTTGATTTGCTATCTGTTCACCTTTACTGGAGGACCCTTGCTTATTTTCTCTTCTAAGATAATCTCCCTTCTTAGAAGGCCTTTATTATAGTCGGATAATATTTATCGTGATTGGTTTATGAGCAGCTGCTATCCTAAAACCTTGCTATGGAGCTGAAAGGTATGTTCCGTCCTGGCCAAAAAAATGAAAAAAAATAACTACTAACTGTTTAAAAATTCGATCCAAGCTTTTTAATAATGTATGCCCGTGTTCAATTTTTATCTCATCTTCTTAATCATCTTTACGATTAAATGGCATTTCCTGATAAATTATAAAAAGGTTCAATTTGTTTTCTCAAGTGTTTCTTTACTTCTCTTGTTTTATAGCTTTTTCTTCTTCTTTTTTAATTTTTAATCTTGTCACCTAGTTTGGACATTGATAGAGCTCTGTTGGAGATGATGATTATTGTAATGAGAATTCATTTCACATGACAGTTGTGATTAATTCTGTTAACATCAATATTATATTTAATCTTGGCATATTGTAAAAGTCAGTTGTTATTATTGCTGCTACAAAGTCTTTGGTATGATGCGGCTATTTGTCAGGGTGAAGTGGTTAAGGTATGAAGATTTGTTTACGGTATTTTAAGTGGAAGGATGGGACTGGAACCGACCTGACGAGATGAGAAGCTAAGATAAGACCCCCGGGGATTCATTCCTCACCTCCCCTTACTATGAACCTTTTTATAATATCTTCTCATTCATATTACATATCTTTGTCATCACTTTTTATTAAGTTATTTCAAAGTATCACTAAATTGTATAACTTTTGGTCGTAAACCGACGGCCACCCGTAATCTCTGTCACCTTTCCTTTTTTGACGGATTTTATAGATATAATTAATTTAAAGAGCAAGACGAATACATTAAATCTAAAGTGAATAAATGCAGCTCAAATATTATACCTAAAAAATACTGCGCACACTTTAGGAATAAAGTGTGTGGCCACTAATGTTTTAATAACTTAAAAAAAAAAATTTTTTTAGCATAAACTCCTTATTCACATATAAAAATATATCACTAAGCTCTCATATCTACTTGGGTCCCTGATTGCTTGGGCTAATAATAATAATGCCCTTTATTACTAGGATAACATGCAGGTACGTACAAAGTTGTATAAGTTTCTTGGCCACACTCCAAACATGGTTAACGACCGTCGCGTCGTTGGGATTACTAAGTGCTGTTAATAATCACAATAATAATTTATTCAGAAAGTAACAACGACTAGGAGACAACAATATAAAATTAAATTTAACGTATTAACTTTACAAATAATCGAAACCAATCAATGTTTTATCTACTTTTCTCTTTAATCATAAATTTCATTATTGAAGTTGATTGGTATACGTATATTATTAGAGGAGACGAAGAAGTGTTAAGTTGAGTGAACGGCGTCTGCCTGCAAAGTGTCTGCGAGTGTCTGGGCCACATAAAGTGTGGTGAGGGCCCCGAGTGCTAGTCGGGGCGAGGGTGTAAATATTAAGGCCGAGGTGAGCTCACGACCTGTCGCCGAGTTGGTCTTGGTTGACGGGCCCTGCCGGTTAACGAGCCTTCCTCCGTGGACAGCTCGCAGCTCTTCTAGATATGATCTATGGATCAATTATTGGCAGCCGCGGAGTTCGTGTAGACAAAACCAACAGTCGTGCCTCAATTACACCCGCTCATGGGAACCATCCTTGCGCCCCCAACTCAAATTACATATTTTACGGGCGGTGCCCCTCCCTTGCTGTTTTAAATCATTCCGACCATCTCCTTGTAAAGGCCGGATAAATTTCGCTCTCGAGGAAAATATCCTGGTCCGTATTTTTTCTAGTTCGTCGAGGTTCAGCACGCTTCTAAATCTTAAAACATTATCCACGGTGTTTCCTGCGGAAACTTCTGTAGGATATGTACATTTTGTTTATGGGCTGGATGATGCCTGAGGCGTCTCAAAAAGAACACTATTCTTGAGGTCAACAAGCATCCCTTGATTTATATGATCTCCTATGAACTGATTATTTCCCGGAATTCTTCATTTTTTTTCTCTAAAATATGGTCTCAATTTTTATTGAGGTATTTATTCTGTGGGTACATCTTATAGAAAGGAGATACATATTTATGGAATGATAACTTAAAGTCATTTAATAACGCATTGGATTGAAATAATTTGGAAGTTAAACTTTGATATACATGTTCTAAAAAAAATTGAGATACATACTAATTTTAGCTCTATAAAGAATTATTTATTAAATTTGTTATTAATATAAATTAAATAGTCTGGCAATTAGTATGGCACATAGCTCCCTCACGTCCTAGGCACATAGCTCCATCACGTGCTATATCGCACCTTACATAGTTTGCTAATTGAATAAAATGATAAATTTAGCAATTTGAATGTGTGCAGACGTTTATAATTAATATAGGATCGGATCATCTATGGGCTTCTTTCGAAAAACCATCCAAATTTCTTAGAAAGAGGATTAGTAGTACTTTTTAAGTTGTATGTGTTACTAAAAGTAGTTTGTGCGCACGTAGAAACTAATCAGCTACGTGAAAAGACGAAACTTCTTAGATAATTTCTGTTAAATAAACATTTTTTTTTTATGTTTGATTATTATTATAATTTCAAATCTTAATTAAATGTCTGGTGTTAAAGTATCCCGACAAGTATCCTTAATTTGTTTCTAGTAAGAAATTATTGAATTATTGGTAACGAGGCATTTGTGTCAGTGACGATACAGAGAAGTTGCCAATCTTACTGTAGTGCACATTGTTAAGTAAAGTACATATTTAGTATTTAGTTACATGTTACATATTAAATAGAGAGTGCAGTTTACAAAGATGATTTATTTGAATGTTTCAGCCAGGTAGCTCCATCTAGTGTGAAAAGATGAAAGTACGAGTAGTTTGTGAATAAGGTAGTTATCCCCTCTATTGCAGACTGCTCTTCTTGAGCTATTGGAATAGGAGTACCTGTTCCCCAGTTCTGTTCTATCATTACCTGCCCCACTCGGGTCACACACCTTTACATTATCTTGAAACTTTCTTCTAGGCAAAGATGTGAGATCATGTTACTATTCCACCTTTATAACTGGATTTGATTGGTTCCTCTAGTCTCTCCATACTACTTATTTGAGTCTTTCGCGAGCACCCTTATATTACTGCCTTAATCCTAATTATTCTACTTTTCTTTTCCTTGTTATTTTTTGCATTGATAGCGATTATGATATCTTCCCCCTTATGTCCTTAAATAACCTGTTTCTTTTGACACAGAGCCATGAATGTTCAAAACGCCATATTTTAGGTTTATTAGCTCGCTTGACTAAAATCTAACAAATTTCAGACTAATTAACCATGCTCTCAATTTATGGATATTTTTATCACAAAGCATTTAATAACAATAGAACAGCTTAATTATTTGGTATCATTGAAACTCTATTTTCCAATAATGTGGAATTTCCACATTTATGGTTGTGGTTACGCATCACAAAGGGCTAAAGTGTTGTATCCTCGTGCTGCGATACTCAAATTAAAAATTATAATTTATTATTTGATTTGTTGTAGTTTAATAAGTTTGTGTTGCGTATTTGTTTCGAGTCAGAAAATGTTTTTTTAATTTAATCGTGTAGATTAATTTGGGGAAGAAAAAGTTAGAGTTTGTGAGGGACAAAGAACAGAGGGGGGACAAACAAACATCATTTACTTTTACTGGATAAATCAGACCTAGTAGAACTTACTTGGACTAGGGAAACTTGGCCTCACCTATGATTTCACAACTTTCTTCGGGAGACTTGGCTCATTTTTTTGG
This sequence comes from Gerris lacustris, assembly GCA_951217055.1. Taxonomy (NCBI): domain Eukaryota; kingdom Metazoa; phylum Arthropoda; class Insecta; order Hemiptera; family Gerridae; genus Gerris; species Gerris lacustris. The sequence goes on from OX578276.1 coordinate 90,680,259, forward strand.
ACTTGGCTCAAGTGTTTGTGTTCGGATTCAGTTATTCTAGAATATAAAATCTCAATTTGAAACTATACCAGGATTTTCACGTGGAGATGACAAATATGCGTGTTAAGGTCTTAGATTAGTAGTTTGAATAACTTTTCCTCGGCGGGGAATCGAACCCGGCCTCACTCCGTCCGCGTTTAAAGCTATTTTCTCAGGAACTAGATTTTTCCCGGGAAAACGGCTTATACCGTTAGATTTGCATTTAAGTGGACTACATTTTAAAATGTTTATAATCCGGAGAAAAAATAGAAAATCCGGTTAAAAAAAATCCAGTAAAATGGTTCCGACGTTCTCGAGAAATATTTTTTTTTCAGAATTTTTAGGGAATAGCGCCCCCCAATTTAAAGCTAATATTCATTTCTCGATTTCGCCTCCGGGTATGATTTTTCTGAACAGGTTTGCCAAATTTCCTCAAAATCAGCCCAGTAGTTTATAAGCTCCAGGCGTCGGCGCAGGCAGACATTTTTTAAAAACCACTTTTTTGACTCAGGGGACTTCAAAACGTGTAAATCCATCAAAAACCGAATTTTCGCGCCATCACAATACTTTCTCTTTATATGAGAAACTAAAAAATATCCTACAAAAATTTGGTTGACCTACTTTAACCAAAACCCACAGACTCGCTAATCAAAATGTTAGGGTACTTCTAGACCACCTACAGACACGCGGTTTTTTGCGTTTGGTTGGAAATTGGCCAAAAATGGAAAAATCCGAAATTTAAAAAAAAATGTACCCCCTCTCAAAAAATTAAAGATGGTGGACGCAATTTTAAAGTTTTTATGGAGTTTACTTATTGCGACTGAACGGTAAGTAGAATCGAAAAGCAGATTGCACCAGCGGTAAAGATTTAAAAATACCTACAAATTTGGTCCTATATGACTTTTTGTCTTTGCTCTATCGGTTCTACCTTAAATAAAGCTAAATTTGGTATTTTATTTAATTTTTGGCTTTGAGCTCAAATGACGTCCACAATTGTTTACCGATTTAATTTATGATTGGGGTGCTTAAACCTCACATTAATGCTTTTTAAATTGAGTATTTATTATGTATTTCATTAATAGAACTAGAATTCGTCATAGAACTAGAAGGCTTTGGAAACGAAACTATTTATGCATTTTATTTAATTGCTAGGCCGACATGATAATAGGAAATATAGCCACTAATACCTAGCATGAGTCCATGGGTCCCTGAGGGGGTGAAGCTACTCAATAACACATTGATGCATTAATATATTGTAGAATTTAAACTGAGTATCACTGTGTAAGATTTTTTGCTTCTTTCTTCTTATTGATATATGGATTCTGTTGATGTGTTTTATATGTTCTAAAACTAAGTACTTAGTTTGTGAATTTTAGTTAAATAGTTTTCCATTTAAATGTTTAGAATAATCTTTTTGTCATGCATGCTTATTTATTACTGATTTATGGATATTACTCGTAGCATGCTTAAAGTAAATACGATTTATGAAGATTCTACGATGAGACTTTAGTTAGACTGACATTTACTCCTAAGACTTGCGGTTTGAAAGTTGTTAGGGTTTATTTTTGCTTGAAATAACGACCTTAGTAACGTCGAGGGTAAGAGCCTATGTACTGTAACTTGCAGAGCAGGCCCCGATTCTTTTCTTTAACTGACAGATTTATTTCCATGTGGTTTGGTGTTCGTCAAGTCTATGCTAGCCACAAAGTTTAATAAAAAATGCACGTTGCAAAAGAGACTCGTAATATTTTCGTAAGGTATATAATTAGATTGTTTCTTTATTCTTTTCTATGAAATAATTTTGGATTTTTTTTAAATTTATTAAATCTAAATCTATGATTCTGAATATCATTGCACAAGACAACAGCCTGACTAGAATACACATACATAACTTTAGAAACAACTGACATACATTTTTTTTTTTTTTTTTGACATTTTCATGTCTTGGCTTTGCTACATAAAATTGAAAAGCGTTACTAAAGATCTAAGCCAAAAACGTTACATGTGTGTAACAGGGAGTCAGAAAGATATAGGAGGTGTGCAATGCAGTCTCCAGCTGCAGGTCCGCGCTTGGTAGGGCCGAAGAAAGTCGAAAAGAGTTACACTGCTACCAGGAGTTAGGCAGTTGCAGAAGGTAGTTCGTAGTCGCATAGTATAGTCTAGTCTAGAGGGTTTTAGAGAGAGCCTTCAGCCTTCCCCCCGCGGGCTCGCCATCTTAGGGGCTACATCTTCACCTTGCGCGGTAACTGGCTCTACGCCCCGACTTCTTCTCTCTGCCAGCGGCGCCCTCCCCCCCCCCCCCCCCACAACTACAACTTCTGTACTACTGCTTGCTCGAAAAGCGTTACCAAAAAACCACACCAAAAAGCGTTACATGAAAATGTCTCACTGTCTTGCAGACTCGTATGCGTATGCAAGCAATTTCCTGATTTTTTGTAATTGAAAAATACCTTTTTGTCCCCAGGGGACCTTAATACGTGTAAGTCCATCAAAATCGAATTTTCGAGCATCACAGTAGTTCTCCTGCATACAGAGTATCTATATATACTAATAATAAATCATATTAATAACCACCTTATTTACGTCGAGGTTAACATCCTGTTACTCGCCGAATAGTTAATGAAAAAAAATAAACATTCCTAAATGAAATAAATTATAGCCTTGTTGGGATTTATGTTTAAATAAAGTTACATCCACTTGTTATGGACTGTAATTAAAAATAGTAAGACGTTTATAATTTATCTCATAAAAGCTAAAACTGATACCTACTTGCAGTAGAGGTTTATTTATTAACCGTTTCCCGCAGAAGTTTGCTTTTAGTCCTGTTGTTGCAGTGAATGAAGGATCAAGTAGGAAGCGATTAGAGTTGGTGTTCGGTTGACTTGCCAGCTATATCTACACCAGTACAAGTATGTAAATGTAGTATGTTTTGACTTTCATGCCATAGGTTCTGCGGCTACCTGCCGTCTACCTCTACCGGCTCTCCGAGGCACAATGACTTAGATGCATGTTGTGTGTGGACAATGTGTTATTGTCCATCAAACCAAAGATCCCTTGCTCAGATAAAGCCTAATAACCTCTGAGCCGCGCTTTAAGACGCCGAATACACCATCCTACTCCTTTCTTGTACCATAATAATAATTAGTTTACATTAATAGAATGATAGCTGTAGCACTCCTTTCGTTGTAGACTGCACACCTTGCTTAGAATACCGTGAAAAAATATATATTATATTATTATTGGGATGGCATTTGTTCATGGCTGCGAACATATGACATGTGTCTATGTAATGACTTGTTGCTTTATTCTTTGTTAAAACCTGTCTTTATTAGACCCGACTTCAATATGATGGTAATTACTTATTTAAACAAAAAGACTTTTCTTTATTTCTTGAAACATACAATTTAGAATTTAAAAAAAAAAAAAAATTCCTCTACACCAACCCGTCACTTACTGAAATAAACCAATAGTTTTCGTCAATCATAAAAATAAAAATGAAATCCATCTAAAACAATCCAACGCACTAAGTGCAAAATATCAACTGAACAATTATCAATAATTCTATTAGAAGCGTACCTAATATTTTCCCATCCCCTCAGTCATGTTCACAACAAAAAAAAATTTTAAATTACCATTAACCGGCTTTGAGGTGTTCTAAGGTCTGAAAATTTACAAGTTATTTAATATAATGTCAATACATATTAATTTAGTGTTATCATATCAATTATGTGGGTCATAATTTGACCACAATCGTGAAAGTGATAAGGTATTACCTTAAATGACACATTTTTAGGGTCGAGGTCATCCTAGAAATCCTTATGATTTTGGCAGTTCGTCCGTCCGTCCGACGCATCTTGGAGTATATCTCACGAGCTACTGTATAGAATCTGGTATACAAGAAAAACTTGTTTTGCACAAAAACAGGAAAAATATTGCGAACTTTTCGCCAAATTTTTTCGATCAGCGAGCAATTGCGAACTGATAGCAATATATATATTTTTTTTAATTAAGTTTTAAGTGGGGAACTTGTTTAAATTTGGATCAAAAGTATTGATGACAAATATATATCTATATATATATATATATATATATATATATATATATATATATATATATATATATATATATATTATATGTATATATAAACAATAATGTACGATGTATGAATTTTTATGACCGAAGAAACCCTTTATAGTAGTTTGCTGAGTGCTTTAGTAGTTAAACTATTTGAATTAACAAATAATATATTTTTACTCACGTGTGTATATCATTTGACCTCCAAAATTGTACAGCTGATTGAATCCATTTATATTGTGTTTGATATTTCCCTCATTTAATAGAAGTTAAATTACCTATATGTTATTTCATTTATGCTCATTAAAAAATGGTTTTCGTAGTATTAAAGATTTCATTTAACTGTTGATTTTGTTTTATTTTCGACTTCTTTTTGAGTGCTAGTTTAGATCTTATTCCTGGGTTGTTGATTGCACTTAAAGACCTATGAAAAATCCATTACGATTTATATCTTTGATCCTTTGCTCTTAGCTCGTTACTCTAAATTGACGGACATAATCAGATATGTAATTGAACTAGTGCTTTCTGACGATTATTAGAGAGAGAAAAAAAACTAAAACGCCTTTTAAGTACTGATCTTTAGAAACTTTACTTTCTACAATTTACCTTCCGAATTGGGTTATAATCATATTAATAAGTAAGTAAATGATTTTGTAAAAAGATACGTATGTGTTTCTCGTTGGAAGGTATACATATAAATTATGTAATGGTCTACTTTTTTAGGGTTTCGTAGATCATCCTCGAAACCCTTATGGCGAGGGTGGTGTGTCTGTCTGTCCGTCGTACTTTGGTTCATATCCCCCGAACCGTTCACGATAGAAATATGAAATTTAAAATACTGGCGTAACTTTTTTACCCACACATAAGAAAAATATAGAGAAAGTTAACATTTAATATGCGCATGCGAAATGCGCAAAAATATTCAAAGCTCCAATTTTTATCTTTTTACTTTTCCACACTATTAATAGTAGGAAAAGTATTGTTTTCACCAAACATTTTTTTTTCGAGATTTCAACGGAATTATCCGTTTTAGGTGTTTTTAAGACCTCCTGAGTGGTTTTCAGCATGACGTATGTGTGTGTGTTATCATCGTAGCGCCCAAGGTATTTAACCTAGAGTGTTGAAACTTGGCAGAAAAATCAGTCCTTACCTGTAGTGGTGCCGCCCGGAAAATCAACTTTTTCCGCCATCTTGAACCCACTTTGCTGAGTCAGCAAAAATGTAAAAAAATCGTAATAAATCGAAAATGGTTCTGATCGAGTTGAAATTTGGCACGAATGTACCTCTCTGTATAACAAACAAGCCCACGAATTTTAATTTTGATATTGGCCGCCATTTTGAAGTTATCAATTTTTAATTTTTTAAACTTTGACGGCTAACAATACCGAAAGTATAAATAGGTTTTTGACGTATAGTATATCGTTGGAACCGGAAAAAATTAAGGAACAAATATAATAGTCCACAGGCCACCATAAGAAGTGAGTCGCTGATTGATAAAGTTTTCTTACCTTATGGAATCGCTTATTTATGCCTTGTCCACCGATGAATTGGGTATATGGCAACTGGGCGCTGGGCCATTTCTTTTTTGTTGACATGCCAAACTTGCCCTTGTGCGGGAACATTGAAAAGAGATAGATAAAATTTTGATTTTCACAGGATCGTTTAATTAAATTATTTAAAAAACAGTGGTAAAGGTGGCCACCGATACGAGTGGGCCGTTTGGGGTGTCCACCGCCCCAAACATATCGCTCTGCGGGGACGTTGAAAAGAAAACGGCCCACTCGTATCGGTGGCCACCTTTACCACTGTTTTTTAAATAATTTAATTAAACGATCCTGTGAAAATCAAAATTTTATCTATCTCTTTTCAATGATCCCGCACAAGGGCAAGTTTAGCATGTCAACAAAAAAGAAATGGCCCAGCGCCCAGTTGCCATATACCTAATTCATCGGTGGACAAGGCATATATAAGCGATTCCATAAGGTAAGAAAACTTTATCAATCAGCGACTCACTTCTTATAGTGGCCTGTGGACTATAAAAAACCCCGATGAAATTCCATTTATTAGTTTAAAAGTTATAAGCGAATATAATTATTTATTAGTGCGTTAATTTTGATGACGTCAAAGTTTGTATACATCTGTCAAAATACCGCCAAACTTCAAATAATTAAATAAAATATAGGTATTAAATATAAGGTTTTTGAAGAATGATAATAAATCAGTTTGTTCGGAACGGTCACCCATCCAAGTACTGACCACGTCCAATGCTGCTTCCTCCTGCTGCGAAGCAGCAGGAGAGGCCACCCTAGTGGCCTCTGAAGTGAGGAAAAGTTCCGAGGTACCCCGTACCCGATTTTTTTTTATCCTTAGATGGGTTTCAAATGGAAGCTATCTGAAGAGTAGATTACAAATATACTTGACCTTTTATGACTACTATGCTTTTTACAGCCAATATTGCGTTTTTAGCGCCAAAATTTGACCCTAATAAGAATGTCTCCCCTCTCGCCCTAACAACCCTAAAACGGCTAGTCCTATAATTTTGAAATAATGCATGCAAATACCTTATGATAGGGGGATGAATATTGCCAAATAATAATTAATTTAACAGTTTTTTTATTACCGATAAAAAATATTGTGACCGCCCGAGGAATCGAACCAGGGACATCTACTCTACTCTACGGGGGAGGGGGATCTATTTAAATTTGTTTATATTTTTTTTAAATTCATATAGGGTGGGATGGATATAATATAGCGTATATATTATATATGCCGAATAATCTACGAAACCCTAAAATGTACTTGCTTGATACAAATACTTTCGTGATTTTTTTTGTTCCCCTTGAATAATTGTTGTAGTCGAAAATTTTGTAGTCGATTGTCTGTTATCTGTTCTGACGAATGCTGGATATCAAGCTTTGTCTGTAAGTAGATACGAATATGTATCTCGATAATGGTTTATTCGAGAAAATTATGTTTTGTTACCGTTAATAAATAATTAACTACACTTTTCTACTTTTTCAAGTATTATTCATATTAATTGACTATATCTTCTCCAACCAAATCATTATATCGAACTTTGAGTTTTATATTTTAACAAAACATGCACATTTGATCTAGCGATAAAATGATAAATAAGTTACGACCTTTATTATAAAACTATCTCATGTACACAATTACACTGTCTCTTCTTTTCTTCTGGAAAAGAAATGTAATCTCTGGAAAAGTATAGTGCTATCTACTATTATTTATGGATGTGAAACATGGTAATGACAAAAATGGTTTTAAATAAATTACGCGTAACCATGAGGGACATGGAGAGGTATATGATAGGAGTATCGAGAAAGGAAAGGAAAAGAAACGAATGGGTACGAAAGAAAACAGGCCTCGAAGATATAGAAATAACAGTCATGCATAGAAAGTGGAAGTGGAGTGGGCATTTAGTAAGAGTGGAAGATGAAAGATGGTCAAGGAAAGTGTTAGATTGGTGGCCAGTTGGAAAGAATAGGAAAAAAGGAAGACCAATAAGAGGATGGGACCACGAAATGAGATTGATATGTGGAGGTGTTACCTGGAAACGTATTGCGCGCGACAGAATAGAATGGAGGAGAATAGGTGGAGTGTATAATGAAGTTTGGTTACCAACCTAAAATTACAAATATTGTTTATTGCATGAAATTTATTTATTGATAATTTATTATTAATTTGTTAATTTGTCAATTATTATAAATTTGTTATTTATTTGTTAATTTGTTAATTATTAATTATTTGTTTATTTTATATATTTAATATAATGTCATGTAAAAGAATTACACACTAGCCAAGAAGGATATCAATTTAAAACAAAAGTTAAAATAGATAAGATAATTATTATTATTATGTATACAAGATTTAAAGAGGAAACTCCGCCTTTGTAGGCAACCACAGCCAAGAGCTGAATTTGCATGAATAGTTAAATATTTTTTAAAAATAAGGAAAAAATCATGTGATTAATCTAGCAAATAAATGGTTATTATTATTATATATATGCCGAATAATCTACGAAACCCTAAAATGTACTTGCTTGATGCAAATACTTCCCTGTGATTTTTTTGTTCCCCTTGAATAATTGTTGTAGTCGAAAATTTTGTAGTCGATTGTCTGTTATCTGTTCTGACGAATGCTGGATATCAAGCATTGTCTGTAAGTAGATACGAATATCTCGATAATGGTTTATTCGAGAAAATTATATTTTGTTACCGTTAATAAATAATTAACTTCACTTTTCTACTTTTTTAAGTATTATTCATATTAATTGACTATATCTTCTCCAACCAAATCATTATATCGAACTTTGAGTTTTATATTTTAACAAAACATGCACATTTGATCTAGCGATAAAATGATAAATAAGTTACGACCTTTATTATAAAACTATCTCATGTACACAATTACAATGTCTAGTGTTTTCCATTTCTTTAATTTTTAGGGTTTATCGTAGTTAAATAAGGGCGAAGTTTGAAAGCACGAGTGCGTTTAACGCCCGAGGCCTGTCATGTCGCGTACTGCTCGTGGTGCGTACACTATTTTATCGCCCACCTCATGCAAACTATTTTGCCGTAATATTCAAAACAATAAATGTATATTAAGGTTAAATCAAGGTTACATCAGTACCAAAACAAACCGCAGTTATAAAAATAGTTTATGATTGTTGCTAATTGAACAGCTGACGCTGAGAACTAACTACTAGCGCTTCCTGCACGCCTCGGCCTGGCCAGGAAGCGGCCGCTTCTCGAACTACTACCGGCCCTGTAAAGAAAAAGTATGCATTTTTACTGGCCCCAGGGCTGTAAAATGGAACTTTACCGGCCGCTCAGGATAGGAATGTTTACAAGTGGAGGGGGATAAAACAATTTACCTTCCCACCTTACAGGAAGCTAAATTTAATTTCTAACATTTTTGGTATACTTTTTCTGAACATTTTTACCAAATTTCATCAAAGTAGCAATTTTACTTTTTATGTTCACTACTGTTGACTTTTACCTTCTTCCTCATCCTGAAGCCTGTTGTTTTTTGTGAACAAGCTTCAATCGAACAAGCAGGTCGAAACCTGCTTTAATAAAACTAAACACATCATGTTTTTTTACGTGGAAAGATATTTTCTTTGAATCCTATTTTTAACTGAAATCTCATTAAAAAATAAAAATGACCTGACCAAAAACTCCAGAATAATAATAGTACATTACGTTTCTAGTGCGAAAAGTAGCATTTTTGCATGTGAGTGTGGAGTTTGCACCCGAGCTATAGCGGTGGTAGTAAAACCACACGAGCAAAGCAAAATGCAGTTTTCGCACGAGTTGCGTACCTTACTTTAAGAATTATGAAACCCGCATGCGCAATGAATACAACTACGAAAAGTATCTCTTTCTACGCATCTAAAGATATATATTGTTTATATTTCGTATCAATCGTAGATAAAAATTATTTTAAAAATTTACTTGAATGAGACCACCGTCGAAACGAGTTTTCCTTTTCTATGTGTTATCTGTTGTTCTTATAATATGTAAATATCTCTAATTTTTAGTGATGATATGTCTTGTATTTAACTTATATCTATTAATGCTCCCAACTCTTCTGATTTCAGGTAATAAGTTAACGCTTGCTCAAGATATAATTTTAACTGTTCATTTTATATGTAAGTAAAATATTAATTTATAAGTTTATTTTAGTTAAATATTAAAAGTCGAGGTGATTAACTAATAGAGATAATTACCTCAAGCCTTAAGGAGTGATAAAGATTAAATCTTCAGGTGAGATATTGAAAAATGTAAGTAAATAATTCTGAAATCATTTTTTACAATTATGTAGATTATACTTTCAGCAATTCCTTCCAAATTGCATAGGTGAATTTGACAACAAAGATTATATGAATAGGGTGTGCTCTACATAGAATTAGATATGGTTGGGTATATTCAGGGTACATCAGGGGAATGTTACTGCTAAAAGCGGCTGTGGTTTGCATTGATGTTCCCAGCTTTGTCCCGCATCTACTGTTGATGTCTCTTATACCTTCCCGTTCCATTCTTAGCCTCTCTCAACGCCAAACTGCAACCAATAGTCGTGCTCCATTTTCGTGACTTTTCTCTTCACCGTTACTCTTAAAGCGACTCTCTTATAACCCTATTTGGATAAACTCTTCGGTATGGCCTCCTGACCCTTATTTGCTTCTCATGCTCTCTATTAATAGTCTAAGCAATTCCTTTTTTCTCTTTCATTTTTTCAAAGTTCTATTAGTAGCTCATTTAAAGTCGCCATTATCCGCGGATAAAAATATTTTCATGGAGTTACACGTTTTAAGGTCTCCTGAGAGCTTTTTTAAAAAATGGCTGATTTCTGTAGTCTTTACCTGCCTGGAGACTAAACTATTTAACTGATTTAGATGGAATTTGGTGTCCTAAAAAAAAATAAAAAACCCCTGAGGTGAAATCGGAATTCCGTATGAAACTAACTCCAAATTCGAAAGCATGTCCTCAAAGCTTATGAAACATTGCATAAATAAATTGCTTGCCAGTTAGTATGGAACATAGCTTTTTCGCGTCGTATTATTGGACGAATGGTCAAATAGAAATTAAAAGTGTGATTGTTTTGACCTGTTATTTACAGTAGGGTCACACTTATTTAGTCATTGAATATTAGGGACCAACAACGGGTTAATTATGACCTACCATTTAAATTGAATCAATTTTATGGTGGTTTACAAACATTTTTAACGACAGACCGACACAAGGCCAAAAATATTTATCAGATGTCTGAAACTGATTTCTGTCTAGGTATTTTTTAATTCGGAGACCAAATAATTTTATTCTTCAGAGTGATCACAATCACAATGCTTGATTTACTATCAGTATGATCGGAAGCAAAAGGTTCAACTCAAAATCAGTTTTATCAAAGTATTTGTAAAAATGCATTTTATACCAATCTATTTAATAATGCGTGCATAACTCAAAGATGAAGAATGTGAAATTTTATTAAAAAAATGGTAAATTATAAGGATTCTACAAAACCCTGGTCTTCTTAAGGTAATTTTATTTTTAATAACGTTTACCCATAATTTATTTGCAATTAATTTAATTGGACCCGTGAGTTAGCTGCTATATTAACTGCAATGTTTATGTTTACATTTAAATGAAATCTTTAATAAGCTTGTTTTATTGCACTTCTTAAATGCGACAGGTTTATTGTAACAATATTAATTAATTGTTTTATCTCCCGTCTGAAATACAGGTTTAACTGGATTCTAAAACTAAATAAATATAATTTAGTTATTAAAGAACTTAACAGTAATGAAAAATAATGAGTTTATAAGTATTTTAAATGCCATTTTAAACCTATAGTTATATACCGATCCGAGAGGGCATTAATACCTCGAGAAAATTCTATTCGTGCTTAAGAGGAAAGGATAATTGTGAGTGTCTGATAATTACATAACATTCTTTCATTATCTTGGAGTGATGCAAATTAAACCTGGCTGGCAAATTATATTCGTTATCGTTTATTACATATTCTTCCCATGTTATTTCCCCGTCTATGCATAAAAGTTTTTTTTCCTATAACTACCCTGTATTTCGTCACATTATTTTGAACTTATATCGGAGTATGGACGTGGTTTTTAAACTCTACAATATAGATTTCAAACTTTAAACTCGCAATATAGATTTCTTTATCTTGGAGCCCGGGGAAATTTCTTGGATACTTGGAATAACATTCTCAAATACATATTTTTAATGTGGTAGTCCCCATGTATTATATTTTGGTAATGTTAGCTATATTATTATAACTAATATTATAGTTTCAATATTCATTAAAATGCTATATTTATTATTTTTTCAAAATTAAGTAGGTATACAAAACCCTTTTTTTTGTGAATTATATGTAGGTTATAGATATCAAACTCCTTTTAAATCAGGTCAGTAGAAGAGCCAGAGACGGAACTAGGCCTGCTGAGGCCTGTGTGCAAGATGTTTTTTAGGCCCCCCCCCCCCCTCCTAGATGACCAAATATTTGTGTCGCCTCATTTTTCAGGATACACATAACATTTGTAATAAATTGCTACAAAAAACATTATTTTATGATAAAAAAAAAAAAAAAGAATTAAATTCGTATTAAAATGGACTACATTTTAGAATATTTTAATCAAATTCGTCGGAACCGTGTTGGAGACTTTGTTTTATAGTTTTTAAGGAGTAGCACCCCCAAATTTGAAAGTAAAATTAATTTCTCCTCGGGTATGATTTTTCTGAACATGTATGCTGAATTTCGTCAAAATCAGCCCAGTAGTTTAGGCTGCAGGTGTCTGCACAGACAGACGATAGACATTTTTGAAAAACTACTTTTTTGGACTCAGGGGACCTCAAAACGTGTAAATCCATCAAAATCGAATTTTCGCGCCATTACAATAGTTTTTCTTTATATGGAAAGTAAAAATAGCAAAAAAATTTGCCTTTAATGGTACTTTTTTACTTTAGCATCCCCTATATCCCTTTGTGTTAATAGTTATTTCGCCAAAGGAACATTATACAGAGTAGCATATATTCCTTAGTCTAAATTACTGTTAAGACGAAGGGATCTAACTTTAGCCTTAAAAATATGTCTTCTAAAAACTTTTTCATATTTTAAGTACTGCTGCAGAGCATTTTAGCGCTCAAAGTGCTTAGCATTTTTTATATAAGCGCATTTTAAGTTAACATAGAACCCAGCAAACGGGGTCTTTCTTCCTGCAGTAGATTCCGGAGATATTGAGTGGATCGTGTTAGGTGGCCCCAGTGTAGGTATATTCTACAAGTTAAAAATGTATAATTAATTTAAAAACTTACTAAAGATAGTTACATTTTAATGAAACATATATATAGGATAATAAAAAACATTAACCGTCTAAAATATCCAAATGTATAAAAATCCCGTCATGTTGTAAGTCAATTTTTTATAATAATAATATTATCTTAATAAGCATTTAACATCAACTTTCTCAAAAAATGATAATAATAATTATTATTATTATGTGGAAAAGAATATAGATACCTAACACATAAAAATAATATTAATAATAACAATGGTAATCAATAAAATATGAACTAACTTCACATTTTTAGTAAAATTATTCTTTATTTTTTATTCATTTCTTTTTTTTGTATAACTGGCCGAGCGGAAGTGAGGCCCCCATTACCCCGAGGCCCGTGTGCGGCTGACCCCATGCACACGGCTAGTTCCGGCACTGAGAAGAGCCTCCATGCGTCCGCCCAGACCAAAGACAGATTTATTTTTTAATTCCATACTTATATTTGCCCCCATGCGACCTTTAAGCACGTAAATCCATGTCTAAAAAAATATATCTCAAATAAGAATTTTCAAGCTCAAAATATTTTCTGTATTCAGCAGATGCCATCGTTAACCATGAATGTGATAAAGAAAAAAACATGAAAAATGTTTCCCAGGAAATTCTTATGCACAATAATGTTTTCCGCTGTTTTATATAATTACTAATTGTCGGAATAAGCCCTTAATATAAGTAGTATATACAGAGGGAAAGTATTGTGATTTTTATGAATTTACACTTTTTTAGGTCCCGTGAGTCCAAATGAGTGGTTTTTAAAGAATTTCTGTCATCTGTACAGGTGTAGAGCCTAAATTACTAGGACGATTCAATTAAATTTGGCATCTTGTTAAAAAAAATCATACCCCGGAGCGAAATCGAGAAATTATTTTTAGCTCCAAATTTTGATGCGCTACTCCTTAACAAATTATTTCTCGAAACTGTTCTGGCAAGAAAATGTAGTCCATTTTAATATGAGTCTATAAGAAACGTAAAAAGAGAATAGAAGAAACGAGGCAAGTGTTAAGCAATATTGCCCATGAAAGTAGGAGTGAAGTGAGGTTATGGACTTAAGAAAGAGCAGACTTGTCCACAACGTACATATCTCTACTTTGATAGGCTGACTTTTTTTAGTGGGGGTCTGGTACTTGGCCTTTTTTACGGTTAGGTTATTGCTGAGGATTATTTTTACACCAATGAATGTAAAATTGGACTCCATTTAATAAGATTAATTTTATTTAAAGTTTCTTAGGGCATCTCACGAATCATAATCTTATAGAACATAATTTAAAAAAGGTTTTCTTATTAAGGAGTATCTGGACCTATCGATATAGACCTATTAACTTTTATTAATGCATTTATGTTTCTCCATCATGATTCATGTATGCCAACATTAAAATACTTTGTGAATGCATGCTGTTTTATAAATATGTATTGTCATTTAAATTCAATTACCATAACGGCGAAGTGATGTTTCCGCGGCCTCTTAAAGCAGAACTTTCCTAATAGCCTGAATTTTTTCATAATTTTTTATTTGGAAACTTTTATTTACTACGTTTTTAAATTTTTTGTCATAAATCATAAATTTGAAACCCGTCCAAATGAAGATTGTAAACATGGCTCATGTCAAAACAAATAAAATAACTTGCGGATTTTTTCTGAACTAACTTTCCATACAGCAAAATTTGCTGAAAACTAATTAAATTCTGCTGTAATATGGCTAAAAGTATTAAAATAATGCATTGTCATCGAATTCTGAGCTATTCTAAATGTTTCAAATGTTTAGCTACTCGGGAAGTTAGTTAAAACTCGATTGCAAGATTTCTACTGGACAAACAAACAACAAAGCAAGCTAATAAAAACGTAGTAACATATATATTCCAATGATTTACCTTATTACTCTAGGTCAATTTAATTAAGCTTTCGTTCTTACTTATTTAGTTGAATTCCATGGGAAGGAATGGACTGTATTAAGACGCAAGATGGCATAAAGCAAGATGGTTTGAATAGAAGTTTATAGTATGTTAGAAGGAGGTTTGTACTGGCATTGGAATGGACTGGTGCAACTCCGACCTGGAGACTAAAACTCGTCCCCTTTCGGCTCGACTGGCACCAAACTTTATTGAGCCTAACGACCTACGGGCACTCTCCTCTCCCGGTATTTGAAATTCGACAGGAATTAGAATTGAAATGAGGTCCAAGTAGACCATGAATTCATTATTTATTATTCCTCTTCAGGTATATTCCTTTTTGAGTGCATTGTTATTCCGGTCCGCCTTGGCAAAGAGCTCGAGGAGCCGCTCAGTTTCTTATAAATAACAACAATAAACCCTCTAACTGACTTTAACTGACAAGCGCTGAATTTAATTAAACGGGCGATTTGGATGTCCTCGTCAAGAATACTTTGATAAAAATAACACCGTCAGGCTTAATTAATTGAACAGTTTAATAGTTTGTTTTTTTATTTCTTTTATTTTTCGAGATAATGAAACCGGTTCGTTTTAACTCGAGTCTCCCATTGGAGATCAATAGCTAGTATTTTGTTTTTATTTTAAATCTTGATGAGAGTTGAGTAAAAATGTTTGTTAATAAAAAGATCCAAACCACTCAAACTTGAGAAAACATTAAAAGCTTTTGGTTTTTGTGAACAACGTCCGCTAATTTTAGAGGATGTCGTTAAAAGTCAGTTTTACTTAAGATATTAACTTTGTAATCCAAATTGAATAAATATAATATCATGGAAAGAAAAAAGCGCTTATTCTACTGCAATTGCCAGTTTTGTTTATATCAATAATTTGTTTCATGTTTTTTTTTTAAATATATATATATATATATATATATATATATTTTATATTAATAAATTGTACAAAGTCATTACGTTTATATTTGTTTCAACCTCTATTATAAAGAAAATTAGGATATATCTTTGTAGGGTGATTTTTTTTTACACCCTGGGTATTTAACCTAGAGAGTTGAAACTTGGTAGAAAAATCAGTTCTTACTTCTAGGTGTGCTGCCCGGAAAATCAACATTTTCCGCAATCCTGATCCCAGTTTGCTGAGTCAGCAACAATTTAAAAATATCATATGTTTTGGGTTATCTCCAAAACTCTTATGAAATATCTTATTTTAAAAAAAAATCTTTTTATCTTACATTACAAATTTGTATCTTACAAAATGATTTTGTAAGATACAAATTTCACTAATACGTTGTTTCCCTCGGGAAAAAAATATTTTATTTTACGTTTAACATTATGTGTGTTATTGTAATTTAATATAACCACGAAAACCTGAAACGACTAACAAAAAATCAGCATTGGACGTGGTCAGTACTTGGATGGGTGACCGTTCCGAACAAACTGATTTATTATCATTCTTCAAAAACCTTATATTTAATACCTATATTTTATTTAATTATTTGAAGTTTGGCGGTATTTTGACAGATGTATACAAACTTTGACGTCATCAAAATTATCGCACTAATAAATAATTATATTCGCTTATAACATTTAAACTAATTAATGGAATTTCATCGGGGTTTTTATATATTTGTTCCTTAATTTTTTTCCGGTTCCAACGATAAGCTATACGTCAAAAACCTATTTATACTTTCGGTATTATTAACCACCAAAGTTTAAAAAATCAAAAATTGGTAACTTCAAAATGGCGGCCAATATCAAAATGAAATTTGGTGGGCTTGTTTGTCATACAGAGAGGTACATTCGGGCCAAATTTCAACTCGATCAGGACTATTGTCGATTTCTTACGATTTTTTAAAATTTTTGCTGACTCAACAAACTCGGTTCAAGATGGCGGTGAAGATAGATTTTTGGTGAAAACAGTATTTTTTTGGTGAAAACAGTACTTTTCCTACTATAGGTAGTGAGGAAAAGTAAAAATGGAATACACTGAATAAAGTAAAATTTTTTGTGTGAAAAAGTTTATTACAAGTTTTATCGGACAGATTTTTTAATATTATAATAAAAATATTTATTGATGCATTCACTAATCAAAAATAATGTCAATAAGCTACACAAAAAAGACAGTCTAGTTTTTTTGCTCAATAAAATTATCTGAATAATTCAAAGGAGCTGAATTTACTACACAACATACATGAGAGCTGATAATTAGGCTGACTAGAAGTTCTTTTTAATTCTGTTCAGTTAGCCAGGTGATGAAGAGTTAAGAACAAGATGCTAAGTGGGTGGGTAGTTATGAGTGTTTGCCGCTGTTTCCGCTGTCTTGTCCGTAGGCCATACGTTTTCAGAATAGTCGAGATGTGGAGTTAGAGTTGAAGAATATATTTTTGCTCCAGAGGATTTGGTATTGTCGGCTGTAATTAGGGCTGTCTCGGTGTCGGTCTGACTGGTTAGCGGCCTGATCTGTGGTCCGGGCTAATATACTCGGGAATTACAGGTTAGGAAGACCCGACCTTGTTACTCCAACAGGCTGACCGGCCCCGAGCTCTCTTGTTAACATACCACGGAGCCGGCCTGAACCTGAAGGATGCTTCGTCCAGACCCGTCCTCACGCTTCGCTTCTACCTTGCCCTTTTAGCGCTTGCCTCTCTAGGGACTTAAACCCTACCCGACATCACACTCGGTTTCGACATATTTACGACTCCGTCTTCTCATGACGTTTCTCACGGTATATATAATTCATTCGACACGCTACTGTGTGTGAGTACTTATAAAGTAAACAGCTTGGCAACACAAGACTGACTCGAACCCCTTTTTACGATATTTACTTAACTCCTTGTTCGCTGCAGTTACATATTTACCGTTGGTTCAAACATGACATATTACATCTGTTCAAATAATATGTTTGTAAGTTACCTGCTTCCTGCATGCACGCATGCGTACTGTCAAGACTCATCACTTTATGTTACAGGCCACCTGAAGGAATGCCGTGTAAGAAGTTAACATAAAGCTGTAGGATTAGTTATCTGTGTGAAATTTTGTTTATACTGACGCTATAGCGGCAACTAATGTGTGCTTTCCTGTGGAAGGGGCTTATAAGAACGTGACGTCACTCCTAGTTAACCTCCGGAATGCATTTGAATAATTTCACTTCTTCTGTTCTTTAATAAACATATCTTTAGCCGCAAATTATATTTATCATCGTATTCGGGGGATCATCATTTGTTGAATTCGCTTCGAGTAATAATACTACTGTTTTCTAGTTGGTTTAATTTCATACTTAATACAGCCAGAAGTTAGCCATAAAATACTTTTTATGCTCTTGTTTTCAGAGGTTTGGTGATTATTGTCTTTTTTACAAGACCTGGTTAATTATGTAATTATATTCTTAAGGAAAAAGTATAATGACTATAATTTAGCCTGAATGGAATTAATTTAATTTGTTTTGTTACTCTTAAAAACATGTGGTGTGCAATTACTGAAGAATTATGATGGATTTTTTTTATTTTAATTATTTTCATTCATTGTTCTTTTTTATATTGAATAAATGCGCGTAATAATATTGAAATAAGATTTTTTTAAACCAATTATTTTCTGTCATTGATTTTATAGTGCCAGGTTTATTTATTGTCGATGATAAAAAGAAAAAGAAATAAACAGATACAGAGAGGATTCTGTCCATTTGCCTGGTAGTGTAGTAGGGTGTTGTCGGTTGCAGTTTCTCTTAGTTATTCTCTTATTCAATTCTACTTTTTTTCGTCGGTTATTGTTTAGGTGTACCGAGGTAGAGGGAAGTTATTAGGTTTGACCGGAGGAAACAATGGCTGTGTCACAGTTCTCCGATACAATAGGCTCTCCCCCCCCCCCCAACTTGTTACGCTTGTTTTTTTACATGAATCCTTGAAAAATAGACTGAGAGGTTCACCTGTAACCGGTTCCCAGAGTCGCTGCTTCTGCTCTACAAATAGCGACCTGGAGGCGGCTACAAGCCCACTAATCCCACGGCATTCCACTATCGGCTTTTTTACAACGTCAGTGCATTTATTTGACTTTCACTATGAAAACAATTTTAAACCAGTTTCTTTTTTTATTAGTTATTCTTTATTTATAACATGGAGTTAGTTTGACATCAATATTTTTACCTGATCTTAAGTAATTCGTCCCTTTCACCGTGAAGGCATTGTTTATAAAGCGATTATAAAAAAGGTAAATTAGGTGGGATCTGCCTTTCAAGATTATATCAATATGGTTTTCTTTATCAAAGAATAAATAAAATGGGATTAGATTGTATTAAAAATAAATTGAAATTGACATTTGATTTCTTAATCATTATATCTTGAATCGCCTGCCTTTTAAATGTACTAAGAACAAGAAGAATAATTATTAAAGTCTAATTTTAGATGCAGTGGCGTATCCAGGGGGGGGGGGGGGGCACGTATGCCCCCCAATTGTGCAACAACACGTTGCTATTGTTGTTTTTATGCATTTCTGAGGTGAAATTGAATATAAGGTGAATGTAAGAAATATGTATTAAAAAAAATAGGCGGTATTTTTTTTTTTTTTTTTTACTCTATTTGATCTGGGGGGGGGGCACGTTTGCCCCCCCCCCCCCCCCAGATCCAATAGAGAAAAAAAAAACCTATCCAATAGAGAGAAAAAACCGCCTATTTTTTTTTTAATACATATTTCTTACATTCACCTTATATTCAATTACACCTCAGAAATGCATAAAAACGCAGTTTTGAGAGGTCATATTTTCAAAATTTTCCGGGGGAGGGCCCCGGAATTAACCAATAATTAACTGTAGACGACGCGCATGACCTACAGTAAGATATTGTACTGCAGTAAGCGTCAGCATAACATTTTCTAACGAATACGTTCTAAAACAGTTGTTGTTACTTGGGCGCGGAGAGTTTTTTTGTTAATTAGTTGTACATTTTTTTGGGAGGGGGGAGCTGCTTCTTTGAATAAGTAGTTCCCTTTTCTTGTTACCACTACGAATACCCCCCCCCCCTCCAATCTAAACTGATTAACTGATTAGGAATGTGCCCCCCCCCCCAGACCAAGCCGCTGGATACGCCACTGTTTAGATGTGTTTTTTTAAAGATAAACAGTAATCCAACAACAAATGGTACGCTTTACATTTTAATAATAAACATAAAGTTTATGCCAAAAGCCTGTTTAATAGCGTGGATGAACATGAGGAAAGAATTTCGCAGTTCAACTACGGTTAGTACCAATGAATATTGGTAATATTCCCTTGAATACGTTCAAAATGCTTGTAGAGAATTTACAAATTAATCAAAATATCTGCGGAAGTATGGCAATTCAATTTTGATAAATGATATTTTTTTTTTTCTTGGAACGAAGTTCCTTATGGTTACCACCAAAATCACCGTCACAAAACCGAGCGTCACGAAATCTACCGATGACGATAACTTGAGTAAAAGATGACCGAGTTAGTTGAAATTTGGTACACATGTTCATTTTACCAATACCCAGGCTGAGTTTTGTTGGACAACGTTATCCGCCTAAGCGTTCATTCGCAACGCTCGCATAAACGTAAGCTTCAAATTTAAAATTGTAATTTTAGGATGGAAAAAATGCTAACTTCATCTATTTAATGAGACACAACTTTTATAAATATGTTTTTTTTTAGTAAAACGAACACCGACACTGCTATGAAGTGATATAGATTGCTAAATTGATTAAAGTGGACCTAAACGTTTAAAATAAAGAAAACAAGGTTTTTACCGATATCTTACATTCTAACGTAACGATTTTAATTAAACTTCTTACACATCATATAAAGTGCAATTGAAACAGGCATGTAAAATTTCAACCTGATACAAGCAGAAGTTATTTAGTGTTGGTGATTTATATTTTATATTATAATATTTTAATTGGAGTAATACGCCGGCGGAGTCTGATAGGACAGTCCTTTTCTTCTCTACAACCATCTGCTTTAACTATAAACTCATCAAAATAAACTTTTTTCTCAATTTACAATTCATTATTTTTTGAAAGACGCTCTCTTCATAGATAATAAAAAGTTTTTCTTTTAATTTTGCCTTAACTCCGCTAGTACAAATAGTTAGTTACTTTTAATTTTGTCTCTTTTCTAACTCCATAAATAGCTAGTATCGTATACTTAGCAGTGTGATTTTATAAGTTATATTTAATGAAAACCGTAAGGAACTTCGTTCCTACACGTATTTTTCAACACTGTTGAGGTTTTTGTGGCAATTTTTTTCTAATAAGGTGTAAATATTATAATTATTAATTACTTGTTGTGGTGCTAAACAAAAGCTTTGTAATTTCATAAATTAGCTTATTAATTTAATTTGTAAGTAATTTATTTTATTTTCATAAATTAAAGTAATATTTAATATTTACATGTTTTTAGAAATTCTGAACCACTTTTTAAAATAATATTTTTTCATCTGCTAATCTGAATGATGCCATTTGAAATAATTGTAGTTTACTCTTTGCATATTTTAAAGTTGTCAAGAAACTAAAAATCCTCTTTTTGGAGGTTTAAGAGCAAACTGGAGTTTTCATATAGAATTGCGTTTTTAGAAATCCCAAACATAAGATTATTTCTCTTCTTGGATACAGTATATTGCTAAACACTGAATATTCTTAAAGTCTGGTTATCAAAAATTATAAAATTGATTTTTTTTTAATCATATCTTTCACTTAATGCTTCTAAAGCCGCGTCCACACCGGACGCGCATTCGCAAACAGGGTTTGCAATCGTTTGCAAACAACCACAAACACGACGTCCACACCGGACGCGCATTCTTGACAAACAGGTGTTTGCAAACGTTTGTCCTTGTTCCCAGTTATTTTTCATTATTTTCTTGTACACTACATCATCAAGTACTAAATTAAACTATATTGCGCTTGCATTAACTATGTAATATGGTTGTAACTTTGGTCTATCAAAACGCGGTATAAGCGCCGGCTTATTTATTATCATTGGTGAGTTAGTAAAACATGGCAATAATAAAAGAAGACGAAGAGTCTGGATGTCAAAAAGAAATTCTCCTCGACAATCCTTGATTTTAGATTATTATTTCTACAAAAATAAAACGCCAAAACATATAAAAATTTTATACAAATAGAAATCAGTTCTTTTGATGGAAAAAAGATAAATATCAATGTAATATTTCGTCTCATGATGGCCCATAGGAGGCTCGGGCCCATAGGCTGTACCTTAAATAATAAGCTTGGAAGCAATATAATTATTTTAAAAAATAGTATGACGCATTTTTGGACTTTTATGTCATATATATATTTATCTATTTATCCGGTTATTTTTAATCTTGGATTTACATAATCTCATCTCTAGTCTCAATCACTATTTATTAATTAGTATATATTATTAATTATAATATAGTTATTTGATGTTAAAGTCATAAATAATACGAATGAAAAAAAAGATACATTTCCCGTGTTAATTTTATACAAATAGAAATCTGTTCTTTTGGTGAAAAAAAGATACATATTCCCCCATAAAGCCCATAGAAGGCTCGTGCCCGTAGGCTTGTGCCTATAGTAATAAGCTTGGAAGCATTATAAAATTATTTAAACAAATAGTATGACGCATTTTTGAACTTATATGTCACCTTATCTATATATTTATCTATTTAATTCCGGTATTTTTAATCTTGGATTTACACAGACTCATCTTTAGTTTCAATTACTATTTATTAATTAGTATATATTATTAGTTATTATATAGTTATTTGATGCTATAGTCACAAATAATACGAAAGAAAAAAAAATCTTTCTTGGTTTTCCATGTCCAAACATAGGCTGTTTGCGAATGCTCAAGGAGTTTGCTCAAAAAGCGTCCACACCAAACGCGCACAAACAGCAAACATCCTTTGATGTACCGACTCTACCCGGAGCACCCGCAAACACAAACAAGCATTCGTTCGTGCGCGCGGTGCCGTCCACACCGGCCGCGCATCCCTGTTTGCAAACACGATGCGCGGCCGGTGTGGACGGGGCTTAAGCACCAGCAATTTAAAATCAAGAGTAGAAATAGAAAACCCCAAGGTAAGTTCTGATTTGTTTTTTAAAAAAAAGATTAGCTTATTTTCATTTATGTATTTTCTATAATTGATTCACATTTAACTTCAAAATATCCAGCATCCAGCATACAGTATTAAATAGCCGAGCATCTGATTCTTGAAACCTTAGTTCTGATCGCGGAGTATAAAGCAAACTGCACATCGTGCCCCCTTCCCCTGGGACTAAACAAATGCTTTACTCATTTTAACCATATTAAATATATTTGTGTCAACATTAATTTTAAAGAAAAGTAATAACTATATATATATATATATATATATATATATATATATATATATATATATATATATATATATATATATATATATATATATATATATATATATATATATATATATATATATATATATATATATATATATATATATATATATATATATATATATATATATATATATATATATATATATATATACATATATAAGCATTTGTTTAGTCCCGGGGGTAGGGGGCGTGATGTGTAGTTTGTTTTATATTCCGCGGTCCGAACTGAGATTTCTAGAATCAGATGCCCGGCTATTTAATACTGTTGGCTTCCTGCCACCTCTACCTGGTTTCTTCGCTTTGGATTAGTCCTCAAACTCCATAATACCACCAACCCAAGTTTTAATTCAAACCCGAATAAAGTACACGTAGAAAGAGAAAAGGGGCTAGGTTCGAGACAAGAAAGTAATTTTTGATGTTCTATAATTTTAAGGATTATTCAAAAATGTTTATTTTGGACAGTGTTACTTTGGGATTAAAGTCATAAATATGGTCATCCTCTTTTGTTTATTTTATCTGGAAAAATTTTTCTTTCTTAGATTTTCATTCCGTGGCATTCAGAAACCAACTGCTGTTTCCAATAGATCCATTTTATATAAAAAACGGTTTTGTATTTCGACTTAGATGTCTATTCTTGAATTTCCGCTGATGATTTTGTTTTAAAGATTTAGCATTAGCCTTCAACAATAGTTCGTTATGGACAAAGAAATAACTAACTCATTTAATTTTAGTGTTATAAATCACATGATTCTAGCGTAACTACTATAAATAGGATGTTTTCTTTTATAATAAGAAACACTATTTCGTCAATACATTTTTCTTTCTTTGCACGCAAACCATTTTAATAGATAGGTACATATAAACATTTATATGGATACACTAGCTGGATACCCGTGCTTTGCTACGGAGTGTTATTTTGATTTGATAAGTTTATAAACTACCGTCGAGAAACATTTAAATTATTTTACTATGCGAGAATATCTAGATTCTATCCCTCCCAATTATTTCCCCCTCCTCTTTTATAAGAAAATTTGCAAATATCCTAAATTTACCCCCTCTTAAATGAAAATATGACAAAACTGTACATAACAACAATTACTGTACATGTACTGTACACTGTACTCTTAAAGAGCTTTTCAATGAATAACATCATGAAGGATATTCATTACTTTGACCCCGTTTTTATTACTTGTACCCCATGCCCCTGTGTACAAAAATTTATATTTTGAAAATTCATGTAGACAGTGATTTTCCCCTTGCTTTGAAGGTCAAGTGTGCAAATTTTCATTGAGGTCGGACTAAAACTGTAGATTTGCACACACACACACACACACACACGTATATATATATATATATATATATATATATATATATATATATATATATATATATATATATATATATATATATATATATATATATATAAAAGGAAATTGGGTGACCCGCGATAAAATGTCATAAAGAAACTGGCGGATTCTATGGGTCAAATGCAACATAAAATGTCGAGCATGTATAGGCCCATATCTCAATAGTTCTCGAGATATCGATCTATTTCCTTTTATAAAGTGCTTCACGAAAAGATTAAAAAATTACCTAATACCTCAAAAACTAAATGAGATAGAGAAATTAGGCTGAGGAACAATTTTAAAGCGCATAAATAAACCTTTCAGAGTCACTCATTTATTTTCAAATTATAAGCTGCTAAGCGTCTTTAAGTCCAGGTACATTTGAAAATTTGGATTTTTTAAAATTCGACCACAAAATTCCTGAGCTTATTACTCTTAATTGAGGGATGTTAGAAGTGTGGCGTTTTCAGGAAAAACTTCTGCTTTTCATAAGCTTTTAAAGTTAATTTTAAGGTATAATTAAAATTTAAGCTCAACGAACGAGTTTTTGAATTATGGTGAATTGAATGTTACCAGAAATGAAATATTTTGGTCAGGATCACCACCAATTCTAGTACAAATGCAAAAAAGGTATCCCCGAACGAAACCACAGAACTTAGGGTTTCTTACAGGAAATTTGACGCTGAACAAAAAAGTTCCTATAAACATGGATCCGGAACAGCTTCGTTTTCGAGATATTCGCAAAACACATTAAAAAACACAATTTTTGGCGCTTATCTTTACAATTCTCAAATACTACGCTTTTTACCATAGTACTTCTTGAAGGAAACCTTGTAAAGAATATAATTTTTTGTTGAATGACACCCTTCCCAGCGCTGTACGACAACACCTTGGTATTCAGCGAAATTTCAAAATTCTACGTCCCAGTCACTTTATTAGTCAATCCATTAAAGTGACCCCCATCAACGCTCAATTTTAAAAGATTATGTTGTAAAGAGCTATAATTGGTGTAATTCGACTCTCTACAAGATTTGCTTCGAGGAGTAAATATTGTTAAAAGCTTAGTATTTGAGAATTGTAAGGATAAACGTCCAAAAATGATATTTTTCATGTTTTTTACGAATATCTTGAAAACGAGAGCTGTTCCCGGTCCATGTTTATAGGAACTTTTTTGTTCAGCGTCAAATTTCCTATAAGGAACCCTAAGTTGCTAAACCTTTTTTGCGTGTGTACTAGAATTGGTTGTGATCCTGACCAAAAACTTTCACGTCTGGTAACATTCAATCCACCATAATTCAAAAACTAGTCCGTTGAGCTTAAACTTTAATTATACACCATTTGAAATATTATGAAAAGCAAACGTTTTTCCTTAAAACGCCACACTTCTAACATCTCTCAATTAAGAGTAATAAGCTCAGGAATTTCATGGTCGAATTTTAAAAAATCCAAATTTTCAAATGTAACAAAGCTTGAAAGATGCTTAGCAGCTAATAATTTAGAAATAAATGAATGATTCTAAAAGGTTTTTATTATGCTCTTTAAAATTGGTCCTCAGCCCAATTTCTCTATCTCATTTAATTTTTGAGATATTAGACATTATTTGTAACTTTTCGTGAAGTACTTTAAAAAAAGAAATAAATCGATATCTCGAGAACTAGTGAGATATGGGCATATGCTTACTCGACATTTTTTGTTGCATTTGACCCATAGAATCCACGTTTCTTTATGACATTTTATCGCGGGTCGGGGGGAGATATATATATATATATATATATATATATATATATATATATATATATATATATATATATATATATATAATCAAAATGCCCGATTGGTAAACCATTTATCAAAAGTTACTAATTTCATAAAAGGAAGCTAACATCTAAATTTCAAGGTTCTAGTGGAATTGGTTCCGGAGATATCGTCTCGTCGAATTTTGTAAATAAATTGCTGCCATCTTGAATCAAGATGGCGGATTAGTGGTATTTGGATTTTATATATATATATATATATATATATATATATATATATATTCATATATATATATATATATATATATATATATATATATATATATATATATATATATATATAGATATGTAGATAGATATTTTATATGCACTGGCTTGGACTTGGCCTTAAGATAGTGGTTGTCTCGTTCTCGTTATTCTCTTTAATAGTTACCTCTATATTTGCGCTGCTCTTCCTTCGCATCTTATTAGATACATGAGGATGAGGGTACAGTTAACGATTCTGAATTACTTTTTGAAGCAATCATAGATGGCTTTGAATTTCTTTTTATGTAGAGAATCCAAGTATATTACAATTTGTGTCGAGTTTAATAGTTTTATTGATTTCACGTTTGTAATAGTAGTAAGTAATAAGATACCGGTAGTAGTTAGAAGGCCAGTAAGCGGGTGGCGAGCTGTTCCTAACACTGCAATACATATTTACTATATTCCATTGACATCTACAAATTATGCTAGAAATAAAGCTGTGTACGGTTTATAATAATCACTTGGCCCTTATGCAACCACTACGGATATAGATGTTGGTGAGTGATACATCGTCAGATTCAGTAGCGTACACAGAAAATTTTTTCGGGGGGGGCCCAACCTAATTTAACTTATATGCGGGTTTAGCATACCCCATAATTTATTATAATTGTAATTTCTCTCCCTTTTCAACACTCTAATTTCAATTTTAACCTCATATTTAATTAAATTAAAATCCTATGAGGTAACACCTCACTATGTGATGTGATCGTTCTAAAGAACGATTATGTCTCCGATTCCAATAATTCCAAGACAGAAATCTGTTCCAGTTATCAGACATTTTTGATCCCGTTTCTGGCTGTTA
This sequence comes from Gerris lacustris, assembly GCA_951217055.1. NCBI lineage: Eukaryota > Metazoa > Arthropoda > Insecta > Hemiptera > Gerridae > Gerris > Gerris lacustris. The sequence goes on from OX578276.1 coordinate 90,707,689, forward strand.
GTCTGTCTCTCGCTCAATCATTGCGAACAATTCTTAAAAACTACTCTTTCGATTTTAATGAAATTCGGATGGCAGTTAATTTGCATATAAAAAGTCCATTGTTGGTCCTATATAAGGTCCAATCTTCTGGTCCCATTTCCCTCCACCACATTTCTCCACCTGCCACCATTTCTCTTCCACATGTGCACACACATACATTTATTTACACCTTATCTTCAAAAATATTCATCTGATTTTATAAAACTTATCTGATAGAAGCTCACAGAATAATTTTAACTGTCTGCGCTGTTTAAATTTTGGTAAATTGATACTTTAAATCATGTAAACATCAAACCAATTTTGACTAATTCAAAAAAGGAGGGAAAATTGAGTAAATTTAACATGAATAAAGTATCAATATAGCAATATTTTAAGAGCGCAGACGGTTGAAATTATTCTTGGGTTATCTGCGGGCTACTTTAAACAAACCATTAAAATTTCATAAAAATCAGATGAGTACTTTTGAAGTTATATAGGTGTAAATAAATGTATGTCTGTGCGAATGTGGAAGAGAAATAAATAGGTGCAGAAGATTGAAACTTATACGGGACCAGCAATGTTATAACCTGGCTAATTATGACCTACCATCAAAATTTCAATAAAATTGGACGAATAGCTTTTAAGATATGTTGGTTCGAAAAAATTGAAGGACAGGCGAACACGGGACCCAAACTGTACCCTGATGTTGAACAGATTTCTGTCTTGGAATTTTTGAAATCGGAGACATACAAATTGTTCGTTCTTCAGAACTGTCACATATCTTCCGTTTCCTTTGGTAAGCTCGGAAGCAAAACGTGATCCATGCTGCATAAGCAAACGTGGATTTGGAGCACATACGAATTTCAAATTTTTATCTAGAAGAGAATTCTTCTTTAAGAAAATTAAATACCTATTGCAAAACAAAAGAATCATTCGCTGGGTAATTACATGGGACATTTAACATCAAATGTTTTCTGAACGCTTTTTGAGTTTTTAGATTTAAATTTACTATTACTATGTAATATGAATCAGTTTTTTCACAAAATGATAAACCGATTTATTTATATTGCCTCTGTTTTTCCACTACATGTCGACGAACACTAGTCCGACCTGAGTCAGCAAGAGGGGAATGCCGCATAGACAAAAGGACCCACGTAGCGTTCTACACACAATCCTGGTCCAAAACAAAAATTTGCTACTGAAATCCACAACCATCATTTTCCCGTTTAAGCCAGTCTAGTGTGCATATTTTAATTCAATTAATTTAATTCCACCGGCAAAAGTTCGAGTTGACTCGGGCCTCATTTAATTTAATACGCTTAACACCTAGGCCGAGCCGGCAATCGGGTCTATTATTGAACGCATCCCAATTTATTTTTATGCATAATTTTCATCGAAAATTGGGCCTACTAGCAATCAGGCCGATTCATTGTACTCGTCCTAATCAATTCAATGCACTTAATTCTATAGCAAAAAATCCGGGCCTAGCTGTCAATCGGAGCAGTCTATTTTTACGAATCCAAATTCAATTCATTGCATTAGGATTCGTAAAGAATTGAAGCTGTCCTATAATGCAACCTATGCTATTGAACTGGACTAAAACCACAAAAAAATCATTGAATTCAATTGGCGAAAAATAGGGCCCAGCCGAAATCGGGTCGATCAAGTTTAATGTTTTTAGTTCCACTGGCAAAAATCAAGGCCTAGTCGGCAAATGAGCCGGTATAGTGTTTAATAAATTTAATTCCATCGGCAAAATCTAGGCCCAGCCGACAGTCGGGCCGGTATAGTGTTTAATAAATTTAATTCCATCGGCAAAATCCGGGCCCAGCCGACAGTCGGGCCGGTATAGTGTTTAATAAATTTAATTCCACCGGCAAAGTCCGGGCCCAGCTGACAGTCGGGCCGGTATAGAGTTTAATAAATTCAATTCCATCGGCAATATCCGGGCCCAGCCGACAATCGGGCCGGTATAGTGTTTAATAAATTCAATTCCATCGGCAATATCCGCCGATAGAATACACAGGGGGGGCCCCTTGGCCCCCCCCCCCCCCCCCCCCCTGTGTACGCCACTGGTCAGATTGATACTTCATCTATTTATTACACCGTACTAACTGACTTACATATTAAATTATGATTATTATTCCAATTAATTTTAAATGATCCAGTAATGAATTTTAGGTATATTTAAATTTAATGTTGTAAGTGGCTGTTACTTCTGATATAGTTGTTTGTGAAATTTATTGTTTGTTCTTCTGCCTTTATTTGCAAAGCACTTAATTAGTTTTGTTACAGGCTATGTGTGTAATTGTTCAACCCTAAGGTATATTTTATATCAATATTATTATAAGAGCCGGGGTGTTTTGTTGCTCAGTGCAAGGACAGTGTTATTCCCGTCACGTCCGCCTCCACACTTTTCCCTCGGTCCAGGTTTTCTTTCTGCCATGCTCGGCGAGATATTCGTATTTGGTGCTGACCGGTTTTTACCGCGTACCATGTCGGGCTCTCTACGTTCTTTACTCGATCTTCACGTCATCAAAAATCCAGAGAACTCTGTCGACGACACTTTGTGGTTCCGAGCCGAGGCATTTACACGCCGCCGCACCGTCCCGTCCCAGCACTCCTCTTTAAGATAATAAATTCCACAGACCGCGTCGGTCGAGCAACCTCCTGAGTTTTCATTACTCGCCCCCACAGTCTCACTTAGTTTTTTTAAATTCTTCTTCTCAATGCTTTGCCCGTCCTCCAGAATTTATATTTAATCGTATATAATTAGCGAAAGGTTACCGCTAGTAAAAAAGCAAGCTCACACCCGCAGCACCCAATAAAACTTTTGATGTTGCGCAACGAATTCTATTTCTTCACAACCTACCATTCAGCGTCCAATAAATAATGATTCGATTTTTTGTCTTATATTATTCTCCGAACATATTTGCATTTTATTTATATTTTATGTTACCTCCTGCTACCTTCTTACCATTTTAATATTTAGTAAATATGTAGTATCATTTAACAGTTTTTAATATACGTTAATATACAGTTTTTTTATATGTTCAAAAAATTATATGACATTCTGCATTACTAAATTAGATGTACCTCTTTGTATTTTCATTGTTTTATTCAATCGTTTATTTATTTTTTTTTTTATTAATTAAGTAATTGATAAACAGTCTCCCAATTAGTGTGGCACATAGCTTCCTCGCATCCTATCACGCACTCTATTGATTTTATGCTTTTACAGTCCGTATGTTGTCTCATTTATTTAATTGTTTCACCATTTTTGCTCTGTGATTCTGAACAGAAATCTGTTTGTCTGTGTCTGTCTTTCGTTCAATTTTTGCGAACCAACATATATCTCAAAGTTACGCATCCGAGTTCAATGAAAGTAGGATAGTAGTTCATTACAATAGCTTCTTGTTGGTCCCATATATATTTAAACTTTCTGCGCCTATTTGTTTCTCTTCCACATGCGCACAAGCATAAATTTATTTACACTTCTACCTTCAAAAGTACTAATCTGATTTATAATAAATGTAGATGGTTTGTCGAAAGTAGCTCGAAGATAGCCCCAGATTAATTTCAACCGCCTGCGCACATTAAATATCGATAAATTCAGTTCTCCTCTAGCTCTCGTAGGGTAAACTTTTTCAGTTCTGCCAGTGATAGTGATGACTTTATTTATCAAATGCGTTTGTGATATCTTTATTTAAATTAATCCATTTCGAGTAATTATTTAATTCGATAAATAGAGTTAATCTCTATTTATTAAAAACAATACGTAATTAATATTCATATCTGGGGCACGCACTCGTCCCTGTTCATCGCCTCACATTAAGACTGCAGCTCCTCCTCAACGTCTTCCAGCCATCTTTTGCATGGTCGGCCTCGTAGTCTTCTGCCTTCAGGCTTGAGTCGATGGATCTTGCTGACAGCTCTCTCCACATGCCCTAAACATCTTAATCCTCCTCGCTTAATTTCTGTGACCAGTTTGACTCTTGATAGAGACTATAAATCTCCTGGTTATATTAGTTCGGATCCTCAATTCGTTATTTTTGCAGACTCGTCCATATGGATGTATGGGCCAGTCTGCAAAAATAACGAATGGAGGATCCGAACTAACCAGGAGATTTTTAGTCTCTATCGAGAGTCACATGGGGGATCTTTCTTCCCTTTATGTCAAGTAAGAATTCACTCTTGCTGGTCATCACTCACGTTTCCGATGCATCACCACTGGCCTGAAAATTGTTCTTTATATTGGCTTTTTTGTGTTCCAGCTTAGTAACTTTTCATTGGGACAAGTCTTACGATTTTCATAAGAATTCCTAATTTTTTAGTGTTTCATAGAGGTATTGACGATTAAAACTGTTATATGCTTGTATACATATAATCTAGGAAACGTCGATGTACTGAGATGTTATACTCTCTTAACACTTTTCCAGTAGCAACGTAATATGTAGCATACATTTGGTTTATTGGCGATCTTCCTTTTCGAAATCCGTACTGGTAGTCTCCAAACACCCTTCCTGCCCATGGTTCCAATCTCCTTTTAATAACTTTAGTGAGTACTTTGTAGGAAACATTCAGAAGAGATATTCCTCGGGAATTGGGGCACTGAACTTTTGTAAACAGTCTCCAGGTAAGTGTGAAAAAACAATCAAAGAAACCAGATCTCTTTGACAAAAATAGACGAGAAAACCGATATTATTAAAAATAATAATGAAAATATTATTTTAGAAAATTATCATTTTAGAGAAGAAATAATCAATCTCTATAAAAAAAAAAAATTAAGCAGGTCAAGTGTGTGCTAGTCAGCACACAGCGAGGGTCCGTAGGCCACACTGTATAGTTTAAGTATTACCCTGTTGATGGTGTTTTTTTAAAATGCTAATAACTTACTTTGAACTATCCTATGGGTCTGATATTCTCAAAACACATAAACAAACCTCTGATAAAGTATTTATTTTTGCCACAGAACCGGACTACAACCATATAAATACATCGAAAAGACCAAAGTTATTAAAAACGTAATTTGTCAATAAAAAATAAAATAAATTTTTTTTTTCGAAATTTCCAAAAAGTAGTATCTTTACTTTTGGTCGAAGAATGTTCAGGAATTATTTCAGATTTTTTGCACTTCACATAAGCGAGATAGAGGGGGTGGGGGACACGTTTCACACCTACTTCAAACTTGCCTATGCTCGCCCTATCAAAGTTATAACCAAAGAATTATATATTTTTGTAATCAGCTCAACGCACCCTTTCATATGATACCCCTCACAGTGTCGAAAAAAATGACAAAAATTTAACCCTTAAGTTTTTTTACCCTAATTTTTTTGAAAAATATTTTTGTAAGTCGCTATATTTTTAACATAATATGTGGGCAGGTACAAGACACATATATGCCAAATTTCAAAGTGATCGGACGAAAAGTGTAGCCGTGAGATCAGGCGACAGGACGGACGGACAGAAGGAAAATATAAGGGTCCTTGTTTTGCCTACGGACCCTAAAAATCAATAAAATAGCGATTTTTTCTAGAACAGTGCCAGAATCGATCAATGAAAACTGCATTTCGGTAGTGATGAAAATCAGTACTTTATTAAGAATAGATACGCCGGAGAACCATAGATGTGGCATACAGGGTTTCGCAAAGTGGCTAAAAAACCGGAGCTTATAATTGTACTTTTACTGTGGAGAGTTTTTGATTTTGACGAAATTTGGCATACATGTTCAGAAAAATCATACCCCGAGGTGAAATCAAGAAATTAATTTTATTATTTTCGTGAAAAAATATCTTCTCGAAAACGGTTTCGACGATTTTGATTAAACAATTCTCAAATATAGTCCATTTAAATACCAATCTAACGATATAAGCAGTTTTCCCGGGAAAAGTCTAGTTCCTCAGAAAATAGCTTAAAACGTGGACGGAGGGAGCCCGGGTTCGATTCCCCGCCCAGGAGAAGTTATTTTTATGATACATTTTGATGAAATGTTTAATAACAATTAAATGTACATACGAAAACTAATAAATGGAAAACACTGGGCTAAGTAATTATGAACTCGAGTATGAGAAAGTTTGTCTGCGTTGTCTTGGACCGATTTTTTACTATTATTTTTCTAAATGGTTTTAATTGATCATTTGCAAGATGTAAATAGTAATGAAAAAGGTGTTTCATCCATTAGCGAACTCAACTGGTGTTAAATGATAATGTTACAGATCTGTCAATTTTTGTCAAATATCAGAAGTATCTACAAGAACTCGATGAATTTTTACTTCATTTAGATATGATTAAAAATAAGTTTGATATTTTAGCGTTTGTTGAGTCATGGCTCCTGCCTAGGTACCACCATACTGAATCTCTTGAATTATTATCTCTTTATAAGAAGGGTATGTATGATTTTTATAGTTCTCTTACAAATCATTTCTATTAAAGTGCGGGTATTGTTCTTTAGTAAAAAAGGGAAATAGGTGAAAAGGAATTTAGGGAGATTTTTATGACTCAATGTAATTGCCTACTACTGAAATTACAACTCGGTAATGGTGAAAAACATGATATTATCTTTTTGTATTGGTCACCTTTAGGTTATAAACAACTATTCATTTCTGAATTTAATAATATTTTAAGTATTTATCACTTATTAAATTTAAAAGTATTAGGATATGTGTGTTTTAATTTATACACCTACTTTAATAATAAAATGTCATGTTTAGATCATTTATGTCTTCCAAACATGCATAAAAATAAAGATAAATTTACCTTCATTAACTCGCGATCAAACGTTATAGATCATAATACCGTTATTTGCTGTTATAATGGTATATTTAAATCAAATAAAAATCAAACCTGACTAATGGAGCAAATAAAGATTTTAGATATAGAAAAATAAAAAATAAAACATTAGTAAAGTTTGTTGAGATCAAGTAGTGAAGTGTGATATTAATAGAGAAGCTTTGATTTTTAAGAAGATAATGGACAATACTATGGATCTATCCTCCAAATTAATAATTATAACAGAAAATTCTAAGTTTAAAAAAATAAAGTCTTGGGTTACTAGTGGCTTAATAAATTCTATTTGTAAAAAAGAAAAAACTGCAAGAAAGGTTGGTAAAAATCCTATGAATAAAATACTATCGTTATTTATAAAAATATAGACACAAGCTGAATGTTATGATACGTAAAGTGAAACATTGATATTATTCTCGAAAAATCGAAATAGCTGGCTCGAACCCAAATCAAATGAGGAAGGTACTAAAAGAAGCCTTGGAAAATAGTTATTATACGAAAAATAATATCAAAATTATAACTCATGAGGATAAAATCATAGCTTCCACAGTCATTCCAGATGAAATGGCTAATATATTTAACTTACTTTTCCAAAATTGGGGAAAGAAACTGATTCCTGATGATTGGGATCAACCAAAAAGTGGAAGTGATGAGTTTAATTTTCAAGAAAATTAATTCAGTAACCTCTTGAGTTTACTGAATCCCAAATTTATGATTCTATAAATAAACTAAAAGGTGGATCAGGTCCTGGCTTTGACCCACTCCGTTCCGAGACTCTTAAAGAAATAAAGGCAAACATTTTGAAACCATTAACACACTTATTATCGCTCTGCTTTTTTGGGGATGTAGATGTGTAAGAATTATTATTTTTATTATTGTCGTAACTAAATTGTGTTGTTAAATTTAAAAAAGAAAATTATACTTTTATTCGTGTAAAAAAAAAACAAATAATTTTGACAGGTTTAAAAATAGTCTGCCATAATGTGGAACATAGTTTCCTCGCGTCCTATTTCGTATTCTTAATTAATGATTTTATGCTTTTACAGCCTATTATTGTCAAATTTATTTAATTAGGAACAGATTGATATTTTTTTTATTCGGAGGTATAAACAATTTTTTGTTTTTCAGAAAGATCACTTAGCTCCCGTAAACTCAGATGTAAAAATAAATAATATGCCTATCAACCATTCTTGCATCCTATAATTGGACGAATGAAGATTTTTTGAAATCGGACACAAAGAAATTTCGTTCTTCAGAATGTTATTGCTTCCCTTACCTTGGATAAGGACGGGACTCGGGAGCAAAAATAAAGAGCTCCTACTGGAAATATTATTATCTATCATCATTAGTGTTATTGATATTATGCTTCAAATTACTATTTCTATGTATATATTTTTATTTAATCACAAATATTAAACACTCAGTTTTAATTCTCTGTTGGTCCCAAATTAATTCCATCCTTCTGCATCCGTTGCTTTCTCTTTCTCATTTTCCCAAAATTTATTTTATTATCACTTATATCTTTAAAAGTACCTATCCGATGTGATTATATATAAAATGTGAGATCAATATTATACCATCGTTTACCTTAATTTTCTACGAGCTTAAAATTCAATTTAAACATTAGCAATAGCCAAGCAGCAAACTAATACTGGACATAGCCTTGCTGAGGCCATAAGTTACTAATAGTTGTTCATCGTTGCCATTTGTAATACTTTGTATAATAATTCTATGCGAGTTTGTCTCTCTAAAGGTGGCCGCAGACGTCGTTCTTTTTTAGCAGTTCTAACCGTAGGGTAAAACGGTCGGTGTGTGGCTAAAAACCGACCTTCATGCCGGCGTTCAAAAATATCTGCTGTAGCTTGATTTTAACCGTCCGTTTTGAACCAAAAAAGGGCGGGTTTTATTACTACCTTCGTTGTTCGTGTTTACCCGTACGGTTTTACCTTTACCCTTACGGTTAAAACTGTCAAAAAAGAACGACGTCTGTGGCTACCTTCGTTGTTCGAGTTTACCCATATTTACCATGTTCATTGTTCGTGGTTTTACCCTTGCGGTTAAAACTGCCTAAAAAGAACGACGTCTGTGGCTACCTTTAAAAACATTCAACGCAGTTTTCTTTTATATTAGGATGTAAATGAACATAATATGTAAATAAATATTATAGCTGAACTTTGTTATGTTATTCAACATTGAATGCGAGTTTGTTTTAGTATTCTTTCTAATCATTACAAGATACTTAATACACTCACACAAATATATATATATATATATATATAAAATATATAATGTGTGTGTGTGTGTGTGTTTTGTAGGTTTATTTATTTGGCAATCCTCAATTTGCTGACACTTATAATCTGATATGGTATGTGTAAGTGTAATGGTTAGGAATGAGAAACTTGCCAAGTTCTTGATAGACTGCTAAAGATTAGAAATGTTAAAAGTATGGCCGGATAACGCACCGTACCGAGCACTGGGATATAAAGATAAAAAGGATGTACTTAGATCGAGGACATGAAAAGACTTTTACAGTTTAATAGTTGGCGACCATTTCGCGTCGTAATTTTGTTGTAAGTTTATTCTTTCGCTCTCATTTCTAAATGTTGTTTAAGTCTGAATTGTGGAGCCTAAGCTTTATATTCACCTGTTTTCAGTAACAAATTTCATTCTTCGATGGTAAATGTATAAAAGTATAGTCTATTAAAGTTAAGTTAAAAGGAAAGATAATTCAAGTATACAACATTTTATAGTCTTCTAAGATAAGATTTAGTATGTATAACTTTGTAAAAGTTAATCATAAATTTAAATTTAAATCAAATTACAATTATCAATAACTACGGGAGACATACAGTAAACAACGGAGACATCTGTATGTCTCCCGTAGTTATTGATAATTGTTTTTTGATTTGAAGTAAAATTTAATCTTTCTATAGTATGAAAACTACCTAAAACTTAAAAATTTGAATTTCTAATAGATTGTACTAGGTATAGGTACTAATTGAGTACTTTACAATTATAAGCGTTAATTCTCAGTCTAGTTCTGTTGCCGTGAATATTTGGCTCTCTAGATTTGTAGAATAAGATTGAAAGCTTGTGGATTCGGGGAATTTGTATCGGTAACGACAGTATAGCTCAGTTGGCAAGAGCACCTGTAACGGATTAATAGGAGGACCCGTGGTTCGAGTCCCGGTGCGGGAGTCTATTTTTCTCTGTATGTCTCCCGTAGTTATTGAAAATTGTAATTTGATTTAAAGTAAAATTTAATCTTTCTGTAGTATGAGAACTACCTAAAACTTAAAAATTTGAACATAAATTTAAATTAAATGTATTTTTCTGTCAATATGACACAGAACATCTCTTTTTAAGCCTTGGATCTTAAAGACAGAACAGTATTAATAGTCGAAGTCCAGAATTGTCATATCACTTGAAATTTATAAATGTCATAATAATGAAATGTGAAACACTTTTAATAATTTAGCCGGCAATAATAATTAGCTACGATTAGAATAAAAAAGTAGTCTGCCCATTAGTGTATTACATAGCTTCCTCATGTCCTATTTCGTATACTTCGATGGTTTTATAATTTTACAACCTATTATTGTCAAATTTATTTAATCCCCCCCCCCTCAACCCGGTTTTTAAATCTGTCTAAATTGTTTGAATTTTTTACATAAATTAAATTATCAGTTTAGCAAAATGTAAAGAGCGCAGACGGTTGAAATTAATCTTGGGCTATCGTCAGGCAACTTTCGACAAACCATCAAAATTTCATAAAAATCAGATGACTGTATTTGAAGATATATGGGAATAAATAAACGTATGTTTATGTGGAAGAAATAAATATGGGTGCAGATGGTTGGAACTTACATGGGACTTAAATGGGCAAATTATGACCTACCATTTAAATTTCAATAACATTTGACGAGTAAGTTTTAAGATATGTTGGTTCGCAAAGTTAAGCGATCGACCGACAAACAGACACGGAACCAAAAAAGTTCCCTAATGTCTAAAACAGATTTCTGTCTAAGAATTTTTGAAATAGGACACAAAAAATTATCGTTCTTTAGAACGATCGCATAGCTTGCGTTATCTTCGGTCAGAAGCAATAACTTATATTTCATATTATATAATATAATAGTAAATTATTCATACCACAATTATATAATAATATGTATACTATGTATTTTGGAATCAATTTTGCTTCCGAGCTTACCGAAGGTAACGGAAGCTATGTGTTCGTTCTGAAGAACGAAAATATTTTGTTTCTGATTTCAAAAATTCCAAGTCAGAAATCAGTTTCAGACTTCAGGAACCATTTTTGGTTCCGTGTCTGTCTTTCAGTCGCTCAATTTATGTGAACTAACATATCCTTAAAACTACACGTCCGATTTTAATGAAATTTGTATGGTAGGTCAAAATTAACTCATTTTTGTTCCTCTACCAAATGCGCACAAACATACCATTTATTTACACCTATAGCTCCAAAAGAACTTATCTGATTGTATGAAACTTTTATAGTTTATCGAAGGTAACCCGCAGATATCCCCAGATTAATTTGAACCGTCTACGCTCTTTAAATTTTGCTAAATTGTTCATTTAATTCATGTGAAAAATTAAATCAATTTGCACAGGTTTAAAAAACGGGGGAAACAAACAAATTAGACAATAATGGCTTTTAAAAGCATAAAATCAATAAAGTACGTGATATGATGCGAGGAACCTATGTGCCACACCAATTGGCAGTCTATTTTTCTTTCTGAGCTTACCGAAGGTAACAGAAGGTATCTGAAGAACGAAAAAAATTTATTTGTCCGATTTTAAAAATTCCAAGAAAGAAATACGTTGCATCAGAGATTTTTTTTGGTTCCGTGTCTGTCTGTCGGTCTGTCGAACAATTTTTGCGAACCAACATGTTTTAAAAACTACTCGTGCGATTTTATTGAAATTCGGATGGTAGGTGATAATTAGCCCATTGTTAGTCCCATAAAAGTTTCAACCTTATGCGCCCATTAGTTTCTCTTCCACAAAAACATACATTTATTTACACCTATATTTTCAAAAGTTCTTATCTGATTTTAATGAAATTTGGATGGTATATCGAATGTAGCCCGCTAATAGTCCCAGATTAATTTCAACCTTCTGCAATGTTTGATTGTTGCTAAATTGATACTTTTATTCACATAAAAAATCAAAACATTTTTGATGATTAAAAAAACGGAGGGAGAATTAGCATAAAATCATTAAATATGCAAAATTGGACGTGGGGAAGCTATGTGTCACACTAATTGTTAGACTATTTTTCTTTAATTTTTTTTGTGTGAAGCTTAGATATAAAGTAGATAATCTTTTAAAAAATCCTAGTCTAAAGGCCCCAACTCAAACATTTTGCACTTAAATGATGTTTGCGCAAACTTGATGTCGGGCAATACACGTTAGGCCATACACGTCAAACATCCTGTTGGCGCAAACAATTTGACTGTATATGGGGGCCTTAACAGCACTGTGTAATATTTAGCATTAGTAAGGATTGAGAATTTTATACACAGTGTGTTATTTTTTTGGTAGATAATATAGCATTGCTGACAAAAGATGTTAACTAGGAGAAGTAGCTATGTGACTGTAGAGGCCGTGGGTAGAGGTCATGTGGGTAGTTGACCAGTGTGTGTCCGTGTGGCTGCCTCCTATGATTGCTGGTAATTTCTACTTTCTTAGGATTGGGACACGCATGGCGTCTTCTATCCTGTCTTCTCCTTCCCAGGACTGGGTTTTTGTGTTTTTTATCCGAATCCCTTGACCTTTTTTCTTCTTTTTCTTAACAACTAGTGTACTCTTTGAACAAGACTATGTCCCATTGCGCTTTGGAAGTCTATATATACTGTATTGCTTCGAATACAAGACGCCTTATTTTCCGTTTTTGTATCGCCAAAATCGGGATCCGTCTTATATTGAGGTGCGAGGTGCGTATAATCAATATTTTCTAGTGTATCTAACAACATGTTTCTACGAACTTTTCTTTCAAGAAAACCATCGAGATGTTGTTTTTACTTTTTATTTAATTCTCTGAATTTTGCTGGGATATCATTGCCTGGCCCTCTTTTTCAGAAATTTTAACATGTTCAATTTCTGATGAGATTTTGGGTGAAAGGGGTTCCGTTATACCTATTCATTTCTTGTTACCTATTTATTTCTTGATTATTTTTTATTTATGTAAATCCCGTTTTCAAAACTAGATTGGATTTGTTGCAAAGTTTACGATTATATCCTGGGATTAGAAAGAAATGAACTAGAGCTATATTTGAGTTTCGGTTTGTTATTACTCTGGAAATCCCGAATGAATATTACCCTGAAATGATTTACCGGATATAATAAATGGTTTAGCAATTGTTTGTCTGTTTAGATGTTGGTCTGCATGCACGAATGAAGTCATTTTGTTGTATTCTGTTTTACAATTTTAATAAAACTCTATTTAAAGTCCTATGTCCTTTGCGCGTATCCCTTAATTTTCTATTTAGGATTTTAAATAGGGCTGAAGTTGTTTTAGTTGATAGCATCTAGCTTTTTTTTTTATCTTTCTTCGTTTAAACTTCCTTGTTTACATTTAGAACAGAGAACTATAGATAAAGGGATTTATTACCTGCTACATCCTGATTAATATTTAAATAGATATGAAATAATTGGCTTCTAAGATAACAGGTTAGGGCATCTAAAACCACTTACACTTGATTGAATGAAAAGGAAAAAAAGGTAAAAAATAAAAATAATTTTAACTTGTGCAAATAATTTATAAGAGCTTATTACCTATGAAGTTACTGCGCTATTATCGCACAATTAATTCATAATTATCATTGTGTAGCTTCTAATATCAATAGCAATAGGCAATAATGGTCTGCTACTATTTTACTATTTTTGAAATAAACATAATAGAAATTACTTTTATTGAAAAGAGACACTATTTTTTATAGCTTTATTTTATTATATATTAGGCTGTTCTGTTCTAGATTTTCCCCAAATTTCAATTTGTGTAAAGGAATTCAAGAATTGTTCTGAGTTACATCGAACATACGATAGCCATGGCTATTGACCAAAAGTAATTACCTTCACAACAAGCTAGAAATAAACTAAATCAAGAACCTTTTCTCAATCTTGATTTTGAAGGTATTTCTACAAGTAGCTGAACTTACCCTCGTAAAAAACTTAGCTACATCTATAACCTGGTTAAAGTGAAATAAGTTAGTTCAATAAAATATGTAATAAAAGTAAATAAAAAGTTTCAAGTTGTCAGGGTTGAAGTTGGTCGGTTGTTGTTAGTTGTTTGAGTGGCTCCAGTAAGTGCTTATCTATCTTTAGTTGAGCCAAGTCGTGGCCGACTCCTCCCTCTTCCCTCCTTACCGCCTCGCCGCCCGCCGCACCGCAACATTCCCCCGCTTTATTCAGGCCTCGAAACTTGCTTTATTTCATGCATTCTTCTGATGTAAACTCCCTGATACTTGTTTTAAATACTCATATATATATTTACGTGTGGCAGGGTGCAGGTGTACATGCATCAATTACAAATAAAAATTGGATCTTTTTTTTAACTTTTACCATTCATCTTCAAATGAATTCTTCTAAACGAATTATTCTTGTATATCCATACTGCTTATTTATTTATACTTTTTATTTTATATTTATTATTTTTTACATTATTATTATCCGTTTTATATTTTATTATTATTATATATTATTATTCATATATTTTTTTTTTTTTAGTTTCAAATACTGAAACTAAATTCATTTTTTAATGGATACGATGAAATAGAATCAGTTTTTAGGGAACATAATAGGGAAAAGCCTGCTCCTTAGGATAATCTCTACATTCTGTCTATCTGTCTATATGTTTCGAACTCTATATCAAATTTTTGAATTGTTAAACGTTTATTTGTCTGTTAAAAAATCAAACTTAGTACATATTAGTATACATTGCGAAGTAGAATTTATTTAAAAAGTTTACTTAAAAGTTTCAAGTGCGGAATGCACTAAAAATTAAGAGTCCGTTATACCCTACTTATGCAAAAGGACATTGGAGCAGCGAGGCATCTGCGTCGGGGTGCAAACAGGCCCGCATACCTTCACTTTAAAAATATTTCCCACTAAAATAGAACAAAATCTTCGTTTCGTTATTATTGAAAATACATAATATATCAATCCACATACTATTTAGATTGTTGTGTAAAAAATATGAATACTCTGACAATTTGTGTGGCACATAGCTTCCTCGCTACCTGTGGCGTATGCTTTAATGATTTGATTAATTTGAAACCTAAAATTTATTTAATTTTCTCTGTTTTTAGGCTTTTGTATATGCTTCTCAAAACCCTTATGCCGAGGGTGATGTCTGTCTGTCCGTCCATCGCTCTTTAGTTCATATCTCCCGAACCGTTTAAGATAAAGAGTTTAAATTTCAAACACTGGTCCAACTTTTCGACCCTCACGCAGGAAAAATATAGAGATTAAAAATTTAATGTGTGCATGCGCAATTCGCACTAATGTGGTAAACTCAAATAATACGTATATATTATTATCGTCTTCTGTTATTTTTTATAAACTCTAAATTAGATCCCTTTTCTCTCGAGAAGAGAATTATTAATAAAGTTTTAAGTTAAATTGGTCAAAAATATTCAGACTATTTTTTTACATTCTTAAAAGGAAAGTTGGGGAAAGAAAGAAAATGTAGTATTATAATAATATAACGTATATTCTTTATAATCTACGAAACCTTCAATGTGATTTATTAATAAATTTGATTTTGGGACATAAAGTGATCGTTTACACTTATTTATTTACTTGCAGTTCGTATGAGTTATTTCTTGGTTACATGCTTATTTATTTTCTTTGGAATTAACTTTTTTTGCTCTTTATTTTCTCTTATTTGGAGTAACTATTTACTAAATTTAAAGTTGATAAATGAGAATGATACGGAAGCTTCTAACGGGATAATTTTATCGGTTGTCGCTTAGTGCCTTAATCGAGTTTGATATCAGTGGTTTAATTTAATATACATCTGCAAAATCTTATTAAGTTGCATGGGGCAGTAAATTGCTCTCTCAGAAAAGATGTTGCGTAGTTTTAATTTGACTGAATAATTTTAATCGTTAGGAATTGTCTTTAGCTTCCCCAGTCCACCGGCTTTAAATGAATTACAATTCTAATTCTCGTTCTTCATAATAAAGTTACTGGCTGTAATGAGAGATCCTTTTATAATTATATTATTTAACTTCTTAATGAGGATATTCTTTCTCTTTATCCCATTTATCCGTGGGTTTTTAAGGGTCGAATTTATGGACCGGGATTAGGACTTGCTGAAATCGATGCTATTTTAATTTCTCGGTAAAAGAATATTTTACATGGTCGTGCTCTTGGTGGATGCTTCATTTCGATTCCCATAATAGAGTCATTAGAACTAATGACTATAATAATCCGTCCCACGTCCGTGAACATATACCATGTTTATAAGTTCTGAATTTCGTGGTGTAAAATCCTATTCATATGCCTTGTTGAGATTCGAGTATTTTCCGTGAAAATTTTATTTAAACCCCCACCCTATTGGTTTCTGGTTACGGCCTGTAATTTTGCCCCGTAGCTTTAGTCTGTTTAGTGTTCTGGGAAGTTAATAGTGAAAATGTGAGAATATACCGTGTAATTATTATGTAGATAGCTTTTATAATAAACCATGAATTTTCTTTCCTTTTATAAAACAAACTGCGTTTAACCCGCTGTTTCTATTTTTTCTACTTTTGATTATTACAGTTATACTGTAGAACTTCCTGTGAAGTCAAGTGCTTTTGTTTGATTGTGTGCAAATTGTGTGTTGTCGTTTTTATTTTCAAAACTATTTTATACAATATCATCGGGCTTCATTATAAACTGTGTTGTTATATCACACACACACACACACATGTTGTGTGTGTGGTTTTTTTTCTCAATTTAATCCTAATGATTTTGGATGTTAATTTGTAATTATAATATGTTACCTGCTCTTTTAGTCTCTTGATTGTATGTTTGTCGATTGTGCCTACTTAAATTTCCTTTAAAATAAATGCCCACCCCCGCGATTCGAAACAAATCCAGTGGGTTGATTACCCATTGAAAAATAAAATTTAAATTCCTATGTTTTGATAATCAATTTTATTTATTTATTTGGGATTTAAACTCAGTAGTACTGTGTGTATATGAGAAAGTTTCGTCCAAATTTGACTGATACAAAGGACACATAGTTTTTCAAATAAATATTAGGACTTATATTGGAATAAATGTTGGTCTTTTTAAGACTCAAATAAATATTTGATGAAGTAGAGACTTTTTAAATTCGTTGTTAATATTTTTTGAAACGAAAAAGTTTTTGGTCTCCGACTTCAAAAATTCCAAAACAGAAATCTGTTTCAGACATCAGGGATCATTTTTGGTTCCGTGACTGTCTGTCGTTAATTTTTTGCGAACCAACATATCTTAAAAACTACACGTCCAATTCTTATGAATTGGACTTGGTAATTTTTGGTCGCACATAAGTTTCAATCTTCTGCGCTCATTTGTTTCTCTTTCACATGCGCACAACCATACATTAATTTACACCTATAGCTTCAAAAGTACTTATCTGATTTGTATGAAACTTTTATAGTTTATGGAAAGTAGCCCGCAGATAGCCCCAGAATAATTTAAACCGTCTGCGCTATTTAACTATTGCTGAATTTATACTTAAATTCATGTAAAATACTCTGTCAATTAGTGTGGCACATAGCTTCCTCGCGTCCTATTTCTAAAATTTAATGATTTTATGCTTTTAAGAACTATTATTATCCAATTTATTTCATTTTTCCCCCGATTTTTAAATCTGTCAAAATTGATTTGTTTTTTTACGTGTATTTCTGATTGAGGCGCTTAAATCTTACACTAATGCTCTTATTTCATTAGTTCATCCTATTTGCTGAGGATTGTGATTTATAATTTGTCCTTGTAGGTTAAAGGGTTTAAATAATTTGATGTTATTTAGGTATTTTATTTATATTTATTTGTTAAATTAATGTCCTTTCGTATTATTTTTTTTTTTTTAAATATAATTTTAGTCCATCAAAGTACAGGGGTACAAATGTCAAAGTTAATTTTTTATAATATGATATATATCGTTGAAAAGCAGAATAGTAGATTAATAAAAGAAAAATAATTTCATAATTTTTTTTTTTTTTTTAAATTTACTTATGATTAAAATTATTGAAATTACTTAATAAAATTAAATTTAGGTTACAAATTGGTCATATAAAGTTTTATTTTAAAAAATTATATAGTAAAATATTAAAGGATTTAATGATAATATATAAACATTGTCGTTTGTACAAAAAGGAATCATATAAATGAACCTGCGTTAGTTTATGTATTTATTAGATGATAATAAGCTGTATTAAAAGGTGTCATGGATCAGTTGTTTATTGTAGTGAGAGGTCTTTGCAATTTTAATTTTGTATAGCGTTTTTTGCTGTTTTATACATATATATATATATATATATATATATATATATATATATATATATATATATATATATATATATATATATATATATATATATATATACGTGTGTGTGTGTGTTTGTTCTTTATACAAATCTACAGTTTTAGTCCGATCTCGATGGAAATTTGCACACTTGATCTTCAAAGCAAGGGGAAAATCAAAGTCTACATGAATTAGGAGGGGGGTAAAATGGAAATGTATATCTATATCTTTAAAAGTCAACGTATGTGTGAATATGTTTATGTTCTTTATACAAATCAACAGTTTTAATTCGATCTCGATGAAAATTTGCTCACTTGACCTTCAAAGCAAGGGAAGATCTCTGTCTTTGTCTACATGAATGTTCTAAATTAAATTTTTGGTACACAGGGGTACGGGGTACAAATGTCAAAGTTTAAAATCCTTCATGATGCATACTGTTTGAAAGCTCTTTAAGAGTACACTAATTGTTTTTACGTGCATTTAGGG
This sequence comes from Gerris lacustris, assembly GCA_951217055.1. NCBI lineage: Eukaryota > Metazoa > Arthropoda > Insecta > Hemiptera > Gerridae > Gerris > Gerris lacustris. The sequence goes on from OX578276.1 coordinate 90,726,497, forward strand.
GGGTGTATGGAAAAATATATTTAAAAGTCAACGTATGTGTGTATGTTCTTTATACAAATCCATAGTTTTAGTCCGATCTCGATCAAAATATTCATACTTGACCTTCAAAGGAAGGAAAAATCAGTGTCTACATGAATTTTCGAAATTTAAATTTTGGTACACAGGGAACAGGGTACAATAATGAATACGGGGTCAAAGGACTGAATACCCTTTATGATGGATATCGTTAAAAAGCTCTTTAAGATTACATTAATTGTTGTTATGTACAGTTTTGTCTTATGTATTTTCATTTAGGAGGGGGTAAAATGGAAAAATATAGCTATATCTTATAAAAAAAGAGGAGTGTCTGTATGAGGGTATGTCTTTTATACAAATCTACAGTTTCATCCCAATTTGATGAATATTTACTCACTTTCCCTTCAAAGCAAGGGGGAGATCACTGTCTACATGCATTTTCGAAATTTAAATTTTGGTACAAAGGGGTACGGTGTAAAAATGTCAAAGTATTGGATTCCCTTCATATGATGCATATCGTTAAAAAGCACTTTAAGAGAAAAGTAATTGTTGTTATGTACAATTTTATTTAGGAGGGGGTAAAATGGAAATTTATAGCTATCTATATATATAAAAGTCAACGTATGTGTGTGTGTGTGTGTGTTTGTTCTTTATACAAATCTACAGTTTTAGCCCGATTTTAATGAAACTTTGCACACTTGACCTTCAAAGCAAGGAAAAAATCAAGGTCTACATGAAATTTTGAAATTTAAATTTTGGTACACAGGGGTACGGGGTACAAGTAATGAACACGGGGTCAAAGTAATGAATACCCTTCGTGATGCATATCGTTGAAAAGCTCTTTAAGAGTACAGTAATTGTTGTTATGTACACTTTTGTTATATTTTCATTTAGGAGGGGGGTAAAATGGAAAATATAACTATATCTATACATATATAAAAAGAAGAGTTGGTATCTATATAAGGGGACGTCTTTTACACAAATCTACAGTTTTATCCCAATTTGGTGCATTTTTACACTCCTTTTCTCCCAAACAAGGTGAAGGTCACTGCCTACATGATTTTCTGAAATTAAAATTTTGGTACACAGAGGTACGGTGTACAAATATCAAAGTAATGGATACCGTTCATGATGCATATCGTTGGAAAGCTCTTTAAGAGTACATTAATTGTTAAGTACGTTTTTGTCATATTTTCATTTAGGAGGGGGGTAAATGGAAATGTAAATCTATATCTATAAAAGTCAACGTATGTGTGAATGTGCTTATGTTCTTTATACAAATCAACAGTTTTAATTTGATCTCGATGAAAATTTGCTCACTTGACCTTCAAAGCAAGGGGAAGATCTGTCTACATGAATGTTCGAAATTATATTTTTGGTACACAGGGGTACGGGGTACAAATGTCAAAGTTGAAAACCTTTCATGGTGCATACTGTTGAAAAGCTCTTTAAGAGTACAGTAATTGTTTTTACATGCATTCAGGGGGGTAAATGGAACAATATATCTAAAATGTTCTTTATACAAATCTATAGTTTTAGTCCGACCTCGATCAAAAAATGCACACTTGACCTTCAAAGGAAGAAAAAATCAGTGTCTACATGAATTTTCGAAATTTAAATTTTGGTACACAGGGAACAGGGTACAATAATGAATACGGGGTCAAAGGAATGAATACCCTTTATGATTAATATCGTTGAAAAGCTCTTTAAGATTACATTAATTGTTCTTATGTACAGTTTTGTCATATGTATTTTCATTTAGGAGGGGGTAAAATGGAAAAATATAGCTATATCTTATAAAGAAAAGAAGAGTGTCTGTATGAGGGTATGTCTTTTATACAAATCTACAGTTTTATCTCAATTTGATGAATATTTACTCACTTTCCCTTCAAAGCAAGGGGGAGGTCACTGTCTACATGAATTTTCGAAATTTAAATTTTGGTACAAAGGAGTACGGTGTAAAAATGTCAAAGTAATGGATTCCCTTCATATCATGCATGTCGTTGAAGAGCACTTTAAGAGAAAAGTAATTGTTGTTATGTACAATTTTATTTAGGAGGGGGTAAAATAGAAATTTATAGCTATATATATAAAAATCAACGTATGTGGGTGTACGTTCTTTATACAAATCTACTGTTTTAGTTCGATGTCGATAAAAATTTGCCCACTTGAACTTCAAAGCAAGGGGAAAATGACAGCCTACATACACAAGTAATGAATACGGGGTCAATGTAATGAATACCATTGATGATGCAAAAGCTTTTTAAGAGTAGAGTACCTAATAGTTTTTATGTATTGTTTTGTCATATTTTACTTTAGGGGGGGGGGGGGGAATTTAGGATATTTGAAAATTTGCTTACCAAAGAGGAGGGGGTATAGAAATAGGTGGGAGAGATAGAATCCAGATATACTTGCATTGTAAAATAATTTATATGATTCATTATGGTTGTTTATAAACTTATCTAATTATAATAACACTCCGTAGCGAAGCACGGGTACCCAGCTAGTATATATATATATATATATATATATATATATATATATATATATATATATATATATATATATATATATATATATATATATATATATATATATATATATATAAAACAGCAAAAAACGCTATATAAACCATGGGTCAAATCTTAACCGTTTTCTCCCGCAAGGTCAAATTTTATGATTTTTTTAAGAACGCAAACCTTTTCTTATAAAAACACTTATTGCTCCAAAAGTATAAAAGCTAGAACAAAATGTTTGTTATCGTTGTAAAGCTGACAAACTTCCCAATAAGAAAAGTTTAATTTTAATTTTCATGCCCTCAAATTACATGACAAACAATGTATACAAATTGTATATTTAAGTAAAAAATTAAAAAATCAATTGCTTTGCGGTTCTATAACTTGGTAAAGAACCGAGCTTAAACTTTTCGGACTTCAGGAAAAACCTCCTTATTTACTAACGTTTCGATCAATATTAATATTATTACCCATTCATTGAGCGGAATTTTGATTAAACTTCGCTGATAGTAAAAAAGAAACGTGTTTATTGTTGCAATTCTTGACTTACAGGTGAGTAAATAATATACAACAAGCAAGGTTGGTTTAGTATACTCATCTTTGTGTCAAAAATAACAACAATTAACATGTTTATTTTTTACTTTCAACGAAGTTTACTTAAAATTCCGCCCTATGAATGGGTAATATTATTAATATTGATCAAAACGTTAGTCAATAAGGAAGTTTTTCCTGAAGTCCGAAAAGTTTGAGCTCGGTTTTTTTTTACCTAGATATGGGACCTCAAAAAAAATATTTTAAATTTTTTTTCTTAAAAATAAAATTTGTATAAAATTTTTGTCATATGATTTAAAGGCATGAAAATTAAAATTACATTTTTTCTTATAGGAAATTTTGTCAGTTTTACAACGGTGCCAAACATTTTATTCTAGTTTTATACCTTTTGATGCAATAAGCATTTTTATGAGCAAAGGTGTGTAATCTTAAAAAAATTATGAAATTTGATTTTGTTAGAGAACGGTTAAGATTTGAACAATGGCATATATATGGTTTTTTGTAGCCCTTCAGGCGTAGAACAACCTACTTCCTTTTTTCACATATATTGCCAGTCACCCTGTATATTTCTCCTTTTTAGGGTTCATGCTTCAAGGTCATCCTAGAAACCCATTTGGTACGTTCGTCCGTCCTTCCGTCGCATCTTAAATCATATCTCGTGACCTAATGTAGCTAGAGATTTGAAATTTGATATACAAGTTAAGCTGTTTAGCCCAAGAACAGGAAAATTTTTGGAAAAATTAACATCCCAACTCAAAACTTCTTCGATCGAGCAATTGCGAACTTTAAATTAGCCATGACCTCCTCCCCTAAAATGGGTAATTTAACGCCTAGATCCAAGTAGGCCATTTTCTCATTGGTGTATGGATTTAGCAGGGTCCTTCTATTTTAAATTAAATTTTAAGGAGAAATGCTCGGACTTAATATTAAAGGCTATTTCGCTCTTTTTGTCTCTAGCCACAAAATCAATACGGTTTAATAGATGCCCATTTATGAATGGGTTGGTGGAGTTGATTAATAAGAAACTAACATAAAAGTAATTTCAAGCTAATATTTAGTTGTGTGATTTCTCCCTTTAGTGAATAAAACTCAAATAGAAAAATTGTTGAGTTTGTTGTCAAAAAACTCCACAAAAGCTTTTATCCAATTTCATCCCCTTTAACTTTTGCTTACCATTAAACTGATTTATTTTGCTCAATTAGTTTTGTTTGAAGAAAGTTCCACAAAATGTTGGTAGCATTGGCAGATAATATGACTACCTGCATATTAGGCATGTATTAATCACATAATATAAGAATTATGATACTTAAATTAGGCTCTATTTTGTTGTATCAATTTGGCTGTATTAATTCAGGCTATCAATTTTATTGAATTCTAATTTTATTTTGGGTTAAAGAATTGTTATATTATTTTTAGGCTATCAGTATTGAATAACGCTGAACTCAGAATAACGAGGAACTTTTTAATTTCTATTAGATTGGCTGTAAACGTCATATTTCAAATTAACATAATATATGTATCTTGATATTATGACCCATCGATGCAATGAATTTCTTCATGAGTCATGAAGGTATAACTGTACAAGAAGGTGTTCTAGACCTCAACCTTTGGGTTATTTACCGTGACCTAAAAATGGGTCGCGGTAAATTTTTTTTGGGTCGCGAAGGAAATGGTAAAAAAAAAAAAAAAAAAAAAAAAAATGAATGCGTAAACAGTATTGACCTGAATATGACTTGCCAAGTAGTTGTATACGGTGGGGAGATAGTGAGAGAAATAAGAAATAAATTGGTTGGGCGTGAAGTCTCCCGTAAAAAGGGTTTCGTTGGTGTTATGAACGTAAAATTAGTATAGCGGGTTAGGGGGGAAGCATTTTTTTTTTTTTTTTGACAAAATGGCGGAGAAAACTAAACACTACCCACAAGTGGTATGTATATTTGTAATCTACTCGTCAATACCTTTTATTTGGTACCCCACAAAAATTTAAAAAAAAAAATTCTTTCCCCGTGACAGGAATTAGCCGCCATATAGGATTCCCAGTAAATCAGATCAAACTGCTAATATTATTTTTTTTATGGCCCAGCAAACCTCATATTTTTAGTAACAGCGGAAAAACGATATTAGGGGGGGGGGACCCCAAAATGTTGATGTTTCTTTGACAAAATGGCGCCGAAAATTAAGCTTTCCCTATGTGGTATATATATTTGTAATCTAATTTTCAATACCTTTCATTTGATACCCCACTAAAAAATTTAAAAAAATATTTTTTTCGCGCGACGTGAATTATCCGCCATTTTGAATATGAACAGCTGATAATTGTGAGTTCGCTTTATTTTTCCTCTGTGCGCGTCAAAACGATCTTTAATACTGGAAAGTTTCATGTTTTTGTCTCTTTTGGTTCAAAGGTTATTGGAACCGTACAGAGTGATAGAAGGACACAGGAACGAAACTATAAGGGTTTCTTTTTTTTGGTTTTACCAACGAAACCCTAAAAAGGGTGGTAAAATGATTATGGTGGGCCATAGTCTATGACTATGCGCGTGTTTGTTTATTTAACCCCATATCTAGTAATTCACAGATTTTTCACTCGTAGTTTTAGTTTGAATCTTTCTTTTCAGTTTTTTTGTATGTATTTGTTTTCGTCTAGTGCTCTGTCAGTGTTTTATTTTAACTTTAACTTAGATTGTGTAAATGTTAAATATCATAATCGTATTTTGTTTTTGGTCATGAGTGCTTCCGATTAGGACTCATATTATATTGCTTATTGCGCTGTTAATTCATTTATTACAGAACCTAGGTGAATGTGACTCAGAAAAAATATTTTTACAGAAAACTTAAGGTTATACTAAACCCACAAAACATTCTTGGGTAGACATTGGGCCGCGGAATGATTTCAAACCAATTTGTTGGGTCGTGGGTCAAAAAGGTTGAGAAACGCTGATCTAGACCGTCAATCTTATGTACTATTAGTCTAGAAAATGTTGGCAACAATAAACAATTTTTAGAATATTTGTTTAATTGTATAAACATGTTGTCTGCTAGATTTACATATCGTCTTAACAGTCGTTGTTCATTGTACCCATTATTCTTTTGAGAAAGTAGGTGTAAAATTATTTCCCTAATGTGTCAATATTTGTTACAAGTGACATGATGACACTGTTATAATGTGTTTAAAGAAGGCAGGATATGTCATGTTGGTGAGCATCTAAATGATGTATGTAATGCTATTTGATAAGTCGGCTAGGCTCCCCTCTATATGTGACATGTATTTACCTTGTGTGTGACGAATGGCCCCGGCCTGAGCTTGTCACATTACTCGTGACACAGGCATTGTCCGACCGGCAATCTGACAGCCTGCCCTTACCTTACATCATACCTCAGCCTTATGCCTCTTATCTACTTTCTTATTTCATTATTAAATAAATTATAAATTCCACAGTACATACCTTAATGTCAAACGCCTCTGCCAGATTTTCTTAGTTCGTCCTTCATCCTTTTTATACTAAGGTATTTGTACAACTGAGCACTGCAATGACAAAATGTAAAAACTTATTAGTAATTACAACTTTGCTCTCTCTCCCACACCCACTCTATATATCTTGCTATTATATTATAAAGAGGAAACTTTTTTTTTGTATGTTAAGGAAAATCTAAAGAACCCCTTTCTAATAATCTCAAAATGTTGGCTGTAGCTTTATTATGCATTTCGAAGTGTCATAGGCTACATCATTAAGTAAAATCATTGTGTGTATTTGGTAATTTTTAAAATAATATTCATTTCTGCCTAGAACAGATTTTTTTCTAGGAAAAAGAGGACAAAGTAAAAAAATCGGTCCGAGACAACTCAGACTAACTTTCTCATATAATCTCTTATAACATTTGGTTTTCGATTATCAACAAAATCAGATTTATTATCATCATTATTTCGGAAACGGCATATTCGATTCGTATTTAAATGGACTACATTTTAGAATTATTTTAATCAAAATCATCGGAACCGTTTTCGAGTAATAATTGTTTTCACTTTTCTTTCAAAGGGGTTTTTTAAGGGGGTAACGCCTCTAAATTTGGAGCCAAAATTTATTTCTAGAATTCGCCTCAGGGTGTGATTTTTCTAAACATGTATGCCAAATTTCGTCAAAATCGGCCCAGCAGTTTAGGCTCCATGCGCCTGCACAGACAACAGACATTTTTTTTAAAACCGCACTTTTTTGGACTCAGGATACCTCAAAACGTGTAAATTCCCGACCTATTGTAGGTAGAGATTTGAAATTTGGTATACAAATTTAACTTTTCTGCCCAAAAACAGAAAAAATATGGCGAACTTAAACACTCAAAATTTCTGGGATGAGCGATCAATTGCGAATTGATCGCAATATTTTATATTTTTTGTAATTTTTAAGTTGGGTATCATTTTAAAGGTATTAAAATTTGGATTACAAATATATATTGCGTTTCCAAAATGGTGGCCATTTTACCCCCGAAAAATTAAAACAAAACGCAAAAAAATGTCCCCTCCCCCGCTACCTTATTAGGACAGAACCTAAAAATATAGCAAAAATATAGCTCTGTGGTCCAATGATATTTCCGGAAGTTGATATAAAAAAGTCAAATTTTAGAAATTTCAGATGCCCGTAATTATGGAGACCCACAATTTTTATTTTATGAAAATTTGAAGTTGGGTACCATTTTAAAGGTATTGAAATTAGGTTCACAAGTATTTATCGCGTTTCTAAATGGTGGCTATTTTATCCCCAAATAAATTAAAACAAAAAAATATATCCCAAAATAATATCCCCTCCCCCCCCCCGCTACCCTATTAGGACAGGTCCTAAAAATAAGTCAAAAAGTTTGTGAGCATTTGCTGCATCACTTGAACTGTCACAACATCAGTAGGTTTTGCAGTGACTGGTGTAATAGGAATAGGTGATTTTTTTATTGTCTTGTCACACTCCGCACAATGTCAACTGTTTCTACGGTCCAAACTTTTTATTTTACGAAAAAGTTATATAGCTATATAGTTATATTGCTCTCTGTGGTCCAATGATCCAATAATATTTCTGGAAGTTGATATAAAAAGACAAATTTTAGAAATTGTAGGCGGCCGTAACTATGGAGACCCAAAATTTTTATTTTTAAAATTTGAAGTTGGTACCATTTTAAAGGTATTGAAATTTGGATTACAAATATTTCCTAAATGGTGGCCAATTTACCCCCGAAAAAATTAAAAACAAAAGGAAAAAATGTCCCCGCTAACCAGTGGCGTAACTATGGGCCGCATTGCGGGGGCTAACTAGTGGCGTAACTATGGGCCCTGGGCCCGCATTGCGGGGGGCCCCCAAATCCAGAAATAACTGGAATTACTATCCCTTTATGAACGCAAGAGGTTGTTTTTTTTTTGTTTTTATTTTTCTCATAATTTTTTTTTGGCGAGGAGGGGACCCCAAAAAGTTCTCGTGGGGAGCCCCCAATGGTCTAGCTACGCCACTGCCGCTAACCCCATTAGGATAGGTCCTAAAAATAAGGCAAAAATAGCCCCCCCCGAAATGATTACATACCTAAGACCCGCCACACACTTAAAACCAAAAAAACACAGTAATGACAGATGCATTCGAATTGGCTGTAAATATTTTCCAATAAAAGAAATTAATTAAGTATTATCTTATGGTGTGTATTCACTTAATCACCCCAAATAAGCTCGGCCCGGATTTGCCGATAGAATTAAATTCATTCAACACTGTACCGGCCCGATTGTCGGCTGGGCCCGGATTTTGCCGATGGAATTGAATTTATTAACTACTATACCGGCCCGACTGTCGACTGGGCCCGAATTTGCCGATAGAATTAAATTCATTCAACACTATACCGGCCCGATTGTCGGCTGGGCTCGGATTTTGCCGATGGAATTAAATTCATTCAACACTATACCGGCCCGATTGTCGGCTGGGCCCGGATTTTGCCGATGGAATTGAATTTATTATAAACACTATACCGGCCGACTGTCGGCTGGGCCCGGATTTTGCCGATGGAATTAAATTTATTAAACATTATACTGGCCTGTCTGTCAGCTGGGCCCGGATTTTGCCGATGGAATTCAATTTATTAAACACTATACCGGCCCGACTGTCGGCTGGGCCCGGATTTTGGCCGATGGAATTAGATTTATTAAACACTATACCAGCCCGACTGTCGGCTGGGCCCGGATTTTGCCGATGGAAATTAATTAATTCAACACTATACCGGCCCGATTGTCGGCTGGGCCCGGATTTTGCCGATGGAATTGAATTTATTAAACACTATACCGGCCCGACTGTCGGCTGGGCCCGGATTTTGCCGATGGAATTAAATTTATTAAACACTATACCGGCCCGACTGTCGGCTGGGCCCGGATTTTGGCCGATGGAAATTAATATATTAAACATTATACCAACCCGACTGTCGGCTGGGCCCGGATTTTGCCGATGGAAATTAATATATTAAACACTATACCAGCCCGACTGTCGGCAGGGTCCGGATTTTGGCCGATGGAATTAAATTTATTAAACATTATACCAACCCGACTGTCGGCTGGGCCCGGATTTTGCCGATGAAATTGAATTTATCAAACACTATACCGGCCCGACTGTCGGCTGGTCTCGGATTTTGGCCGATGGAATTAAATTTATTAAACATTATAACGGTCCGACTGTCGGCTGGGCCCGGATTTTTGTCGATGAAACTAAAACTATTAAACACTATAGTGGCCCGATTTTGGCTGGACCGAGATTTTTGCTGTTGGAATTAGATTCATTGAATTAAATTAGGATGCATGAAATAAATCGGCTCATTTGCCGACTAGGCCTTTGACTAGATCTTTGCCAGTGGAACTAAATGCATTAAACTTGATCGACCCGATTTCGGCTGGGCCCGATTTTTTTGTGGTTTTAGTCCAGTTCAATAGTATAGGTTGCATTATAGGACAGCTTCAATTCATTACGAATCCTAATGCAATGAATTGAATTTGGATTCGTAAAAATAGACTGCTCCGATTGACAGCTAGGCCCGGATTTTTTGCTATAGAATTAAGGGCATTGAATTGATTAGGATGAGTACAATGAATCGGCCTGATTGCTAGTAGGCCCGATTTTGTCGATGGAAATTATGCATCAAAATAAATTGGGATGCGTTCAATAATAGACCCGATTGCCGGCTCGGCCTAGGTGTTTAGCACATTAAATTAAATGAGGCCCGAGTTAACTCAAATTTTTGCCGATGGAATTAAATTAATTGAATTAAAATATGTACACTAGACTGGCTTAAACGAGAAAATGATGGTTGTGGATTTCAGTAGCAAATTTTTGTTTTAGACCAGGATTGTGTGTAGAACGCTACGTGGGTCCTCTTGTCTATGCGGCATTCCCCTCTTGCTGACTCAGGTCGGACTAGTGTTCGTCGACATGTAGTGGGAAAACAGAGGCAATATAAATAAATCGGTTTATCATTTTGTGAAAAACTAATTCATATTACCTAGAAGTATTAAATTTAAATCTAAAAACTCAAAAAGCGTTCAGAAAACATTTGATGTTAAATGTCCCATGTAATAAACCCAGCGCTGATAACCCGCGATTTCGCTGTAACCCAGCGAATGATTCTTTTGTTTTGCAATAGGTATTTAATTTTCTTAGAGAAGAATTCTCTTCTTGATAAAAATTTGAAATTCGTATGTGCTCCAAATCCACGTTTGCTTTTGCAGTGTGGATCACGTTTTGCTTCCGAGCTTACCAAAGGAAACGGAAGATATGTGACAGTTCTGAAGAACGAACAATTTTTATGTCTCCGATTTCAAAAATTCCAAGACAGAAATCTGTTCAACATCAGGGTACAGTTTGGGTCCCGTGTCCGCCTGTCCTTCAATTTTAGCGAACCAACACATCTTAAAAGCTATTCGTCCAATTTTATTGAAATTTTGATGGTAGGTCATAATTAGCCAGGTTATAACATTGCTGATCCCGTATAAGTTTCAATCTTCTGCACCTATTTATTTCTCTTCCACATTCGCACAGACATACATTTATTTACACCTATATCTTCAAAAGTACTTATCTGATTTTTATGAAATTTTAATGGTTTGTTTAAAGTAGCCCGCAGATAACCCAAGAATAATTTCAACCGTCTGCGCTCTTAAAATATTGCTATATTGATACTTTATTCATGTTAAATTTACTCAATTTTCCCTCCTTTTTTAAATTAGTAAAAATTGGTTTGATTTTTACATGATTTAAAGTATCAATTTACCAAAATTTAAACAGAGCAGACTTTAATCTGTGAGCTTCTATCAGATAGGTTTTATAAAATCAGATGAATATTTTTGAAGATAAGGTGTAAATAAATGTATGTGTGTGCACATGTGGAAGAGAAATGGTGGCAGGTGGAGAAATGTGGTGGAGGGAAATGGGACCAGAAGAGTGGACCTTATTTAGGACCAACAATGGACTTTTTATATGCTAATTAACTGCCATCCGAATTTCATTAAAATCGAAGGAGTAGTTTTTAAGAATTGTTCGCAATGATTGAGCGAGAGACTGACTAACAGCCAGAAACGGGATCAAAAATGTCTGATAGCTGGAACAGATTTCTGTCTTGGAATTATTGGAATCGGAGACATAATCGTTCTTTAGAACGATCGCATAGTGTATAACACATCACATAGTGAGGTGTTACCTCATAGGATTTTAATTTAATTAAATATGAGGTTAGAAATTGAAATTAGAGTGTTGAAAAGGGGGAGAAATTACAATTATGATAAATTATGGGGTATGCTAAACCCGCATATAAGTTAAATTAGGTTGGGCCCCCCCCGAAAAAATTTTCTGTGTACGCTACTGTTAGGATAGGTCCTAAAAATAAGGCAAAAATACATATATAATATATATATATATCTGTGGTCCAATGATATTTTCAGGATAATTAAAATGGCGGCCATTAAGTGAACCAAATAAGCACATACCTAAAAAGAACCAAATAAGTGCATACCTAGGATAATATATGCACACCTTGCTTCTCAAAAGTGCAACCTTTTTGTGCATATTTTAGTTTAAAAATAATTTAAAAAATAATTTTCTATTTATGAACTTTTATGACCGATGAAACCCTTTAGTAACTTGCTGTCAAGCACTTGACGAGAGTTTTTTAAATATGTCAAAATTATTTGTTTGCTTCCGAGTCTGTTGGTTGGTCTTTCGTTTAACATTTTACGAACCACCATGTCTTAAAAACTACTCGTCTGATTTTGATTAATTCTTGCATGGTAGGTCACAATTAGCCCAATGTTGATCATATAATACTCGTATAATTTCAAACTTCTGCGCAATGTGGTTTTTTCCTTCACATGCGTACCTACATTTTTATTTTTATTTTTATTTTTTTTTCTTTTACTTAAACACTTGGATGGTTTTTTTTAAGTTGCCTTTATTAATTTTTGCCGGCTGCACACATTAAATATTGATAAAATGATACTTTTATTTAAGTAAGAAAAGCCAGATTTTTTTTTTTTTTTTTTTTTTTTAAAGGGAGAAAATTAAAAAAATTATACGATGATTGGTCGCAACAGCTCTAAAGCACTCAATAGAACGTGAGGAAGCTATGTGCCACACTAATTGGCAGATTTTTTTTTACAAGAATAAAAATAACAATTTTACCAAATTTAGTGTGCGCAGACGAAAAATTAATATATTCTCCAATTTTTTTTTTTTGGGGGGGGGGGGGGGAGGAGGTGTCTTTCTTAAGAACGATAATTATTTAGGTTTACAAATTCAAAAATTTCATGACAATAATCCATTTCAGACATCGGTTATCATTTATGGTCCCGTAGTGTGTCTGTTTGTCTGTCGGTCTGTCCAATGTGCGCTGCATTTCTCATTTGAAGAAACTCTCGACGAAGAAAAACATAAATTGCTATTACTCCCAATCTAGTGGTTGCTCACGAAATTTCTTCTGTGGACCTAAAAAGACTTATATCACAAAATATGTCTCTAGTAATTTAAAAGCAAATGTCTTTGCGTAATTAATTTTGTAAAATGTATTTGAATTGTACATTATCACATCTGAATTCACAGGTCAAGTTAACTATTGAAATGGAAATAAAGAATGAAATTTAATTCTAAAAGAGTAATGAACTGGATACGTGCAGTAGTTATTGAGATATCCATATTTATTTGCCCACGGGGAACGACTAGCTTGCACATAACCCAACAATATAAATTGCAACACTGCACTCTGGATGACAAGAGAAACAGTTTATACTATTACAAAATGGTACTCAGATAACAGAATACTGTTCATTCTAAAGTTCTTTAAGGATATTATTCTTAAAAAAAAAAAAAAAAAAAAAATATACAGAAATGCTGCATAATCATTTCTATCCAGAATAAAATATAATTCCGAGTTCTATAAACCTATATATAGCGCGGCGAAGCCGCGACTCGCCCGGTATATATATATACATATATATATATATATATATATATATATATATATATATATATATATATATATATATATATATATGTAGGTATTTATGTATGTGTGTGTGTGTAATGTATTCGAAATTAAGTATTTAAATAATATCTAATCAACTTTAATGAGAGTATTCTAAAATATGTTCAAGTAAAATCAACTCACATATTCTATAAAATACACCATTTTAACAACCATTTTTAAATATTAGAATTTTTATAATAACTTTAAATGCCTATTAAAATTGCTGTGGATGATTGCGAGATTGTTTGTGTGGGAATTTATAATATGTTTGTGAAAAATATTTACATGTTTATTTGTGTGTGTAATTTATTAGTAACCTGTAGCTTATAAAAATGTTCTGTCTTCTACAAAGTCAATAATTGAAGATTTGTAGCATGACTTAACAAGTGTTTGAGACCAGAGGTAAACAACGCAGAATTCAAATTGACAGTATTTTTTTTTTGAATGACTAAATATTGCTGGTATATCGTACTGGTTTAGATAAATGCCAGATATATGTGCGCTGCTTCTTAAGCGAATAAGCATGGAGATTGTATCAGATGATATCTGTACACCAGGATCCTATGCATTTCTGACTGTCACTAACAAATGATACATCAATGTCAACTATCCAAGCGAAGCTTAAAGCATTCAACTCTTATGCAATGCCCTTCCTCCTCCTGTTTTTAACCTATACCGCCTAATATATATTATGGTTTTGTTTAGAGAATTCTTTACAAGAACTTTTAAACTATTTTATATTTTTTGCTATTAATAATCTAGTGTATTTTTTATATATATATATATATATATATATATATATATATATATATATATATATATCAATTTAAAATCATAATATATATGACGACTAAAAAAAAATACTATAATCAATAATCGGTTGACTTTAGGCGTAATCATTTATTAATTTAGGTATCATTTGAGTCTTTAATTTGGGTGTATAATTTCTTTTAATGTGTAATTATTTAAATACATATTTTAGTGCTGCTAATTTTAATCAATAATATCTCCGTCCGAATAATTAGGTACGAATAAAAATGTCAGTGGATTTATTTTCTAACCGTCACATTTAGTAATTATCAATTATTTAACTAAATTTAATATTTATTTGATTTGTAATTTTCATTGAGAATAAAATTCTCAAAAAATTAAGTGTGTTAAAATAAGTGTGTAAATTAGAGCACCTGGATAAAGCCATTTTTTGGAAAGAAAATTCATAGATAACGTAATAACTCAAGATACTTATCAATGGGCCATATAAACGATCGACTGTTACACACGTACATTATACATTTCGTCTCGCCGTTAATATCATAAGTTGCTTTATACTTCCTGTAAAAAGGCTTCCCGAGTGTCGGCGATTTCAGTAGTAGCCGAAATTTGTAAACGGACCATTGATACTGTCGCTAATTATAGAGTAATAAAGCAAGACAAATTTCCTTCTAATTACGTCGGTTTATTATTGCCTATGAGGTTATCTCAGGTCCATCTCATCTAGATAGGTATAGTTAATGGAGGGTCTCCTAGTTGCAGATAGCCTAGACCTTACTCGCTTTTTGTTCACTACATTTTTTTCACTTCTTCTAATGAATTATACATAGCATATCTTAGGGTTCTTCTATTTTGGACAAAGATAAGGAAGATTCGTGTGTTTTTTCGGGACTGGACGAGCAGGTGTGGCAGGACATGTGAGAAACTACAATCCCGTTCTTGTTAACCCCATAAATCGCACTTAACTATCTATGTACATATTATATCTATTCGAAAGATTCCATCTATTCTAGGGCTGTTCTAGTATTGCCAATTGTTGCTTTTTTCCCCCTATAAAATACAAGTGGAGATGATTTATTGTGGTAATTATTGTCTTGAAGCGTTTAACTATTTCGACTTGTAAGTTAGATAGGTGAAGATTATAAATAGGGCCGAGAAAGTTCCTTTGGAGAATAGAAATTGGGTAAGGAGTACTTCTAGCCTCGAGGCTCTTAAACAGATATTTCCTCCGTCCGTCTTATTTCGCTATTATTCTTTTGTTTCCTTTTTTTCTCATTGTATTCAAATATAGTTGAACAAATTTAGTTTTGAATAATATACAAGGAATTTATTAAAATAATAATTTATTATAATATATAGATTACTTCGTGGATATATTTTTTGATGCAATTTTTAAGGAATTAAACCTTAAAAAAATAATTGTTTCAATCTTTGGTAAATCTGCACTCTTTGGCCCACCAATTTCTAATTGTCCGATTTACTTGCAATTTTTTTTAAACTGTGCCTTTTTACAAAAATATTATTAAAAAACGATTCCGGTTGTACCATCTCGGTAAATACAATAGTTTTTTTTTGTAAAAAAATATACGTAAAAGTGAATTGTATGGTGCTGTTTACAGAAGCGAAGTATTTTCAACGGCCGCTTCGCTCATTTTCTGAAGAAAAACAACCCTGCTGCATATAGACCAGGTAGAGGTCCAAATCGAAGTACGTTTTTTTTTTACAAAAAACTATTGAATTTACCGAGATGGTACAACCGGAATCGTTTTTAATATTTAAAAAGGAACAGTTTAAAAAAATTGCAAGTAAATCAGACAATTAGAAATTGGTGGACCAAATAGTGCAGATTTACCCAATCTTTTTACACTGAATCCGTAACTTTAACAATACCTACCCCGTAAGTTCGTTATAAAGGTTCTTCGTAAATTAGTGCTAACTTACTTTTAACAACTAAATAAAAGTAATGTAGATTGTACTTTGTTTACTACGAACCTATATTCTGTAGAGGTTGGAAATAAAAGCTTGCCAATTATTTTTGTATTATGAAAATTGTAAAAGATTGTTATATAATAATGTTATAGTAAATTACGCGTCGAGTGCGGAAAGTAGCATTTTGCATACGAGTGTGGAGTTTGCACCCGAGCGACAGCGAGGGTAGTAAAACCACACGAGCAATGCAAAATGCCGTTTTCGCACGAGTTGCGTACCGTACTTTATCTACGATTGTTAGATATAAATAATAAATACAGAAAAAAATAAACTTGCTGTATGTAAGTTCGTAACTCTTCTCTTGATAAAGATGGCATTAATCTTGAGTAGTATTTTTTGCCGAATAAATCATTTCTGGAGGAGTATTATTCTCCACATTTTCGTCAAAGTCAATTGATTCACTCATTGTTTTTCACTAAAAACTCGATATAAACAGTTACTTAAAAGAATAGCAAATTAGTTTTGTTAAATGTAAACAAACTCGCTAATTGTGCGTAAAATTGAAGAATTCCTCTTCTTTACTGCGCTAGCGTGGTAAAGAAGAGGAATTGTTCAGAACTGCGCATGCGACTTGAACTTGAGACGCGCATGCGCAATGAATACAAGTACGTAAATAACCACTTTCTACGCATCTAAACAGAGATATAATGTTTATATTTCGTATCAATCGTAGATAAAATCATTATGATAAACATAATATTGATGAACAGTTAAGTAAAGGGGGCAGTTAATGTACACCAAAAATAATTGTAGCTTACCTTAGCTTATCATTATCACTAATAATGGCCCTTAAATCTGTTGTAATAACTCTTCATCTCTAAAACTAAAACTTTTATTTTCTTCCAAACCTCCAGAAAATAAAAATATATAGAAGCTATATTTCTTTGTGTCATGATCATCTTATTAATATATTTATAGATTTGTGAAAATTTATCGTTTGTGTGTTGAAGTTTTATTATCCATTCACTCCCTCCCCACTCAAAATAAAACAAATACCACTTGGTCACCACGATATCTAAAACCACAGGGCTGACTGTGAAATGTTGTTGGTGGTCTCTTCTTAGCCCGTAGATACTCGCTGACATCTTTTTACGATCCGTCTTCTTGATTCAAGATGGTAGCCTGTATGCAAAATTCAACAAGACAATATTCAACGGATCTAATTAAACTTGAGCCTTGAAATTTGGATGTTAGCATTTTTTATGTCATAAACAACTATTTTAAATGCGTTCTTTCAATCGGTATTAATGAGAAGGGGCTTTAAATATTAAGATCCGGTTCCTTCATGAAATCTAATTAAACAAACTTATAAATAAAAAAAAAAATAAATAAATAAAAAATGAGCAAATGGACTGTATTTATCTTTACATAATAATAAACGCTTAATATACTATAATAACAAATGCCTAAATAGGAAAAAAAAATTCTGGAAAATTTTCTGTTGCAGTAGAATAGTAGAAGATAGGAAGATTCCAAAGCTTGATTATAACTCCACTGAATGCAAGGCTGAGTTTTATAAATATATAATATATATTGCATAAATTTGTCTGGATGCAGGTTAAATTAGCTAGATGAATGTCAGGATGAATAGCGAAAATAACTTATAAAGAAAAGCTAGTTTAACATAGATGATATGGCCAAGCAAGTAAACGCTGAATCAAACTTTCTTCCAGTCACTGTCCTTCCTATTGGTAGAAGAAGATCCTGGGTTTCAGGTCGATGCGTGGCAGGTCTAGTATTCAGCAAGTAGCTATATAATATAGCTACTTGCTATAATATAATACTTGCTGAATATGTATATACTACATTAAATATAACCAATTTAATTATTTGATAAAAAATACTTGAAAGAAGAGGCAGTCCTGAACAATCGGCCATTTTGATTTAAGATGGTGGCCGTATTTGAAATCAAGTTCTCTCACCAACATAATTATGTAGACTTCTTTGAAAGTCTAAAATTATTGTACATGGTATAATAATTTCCAAACTAAATTGATCTCTGTTAGCAGGTGATCTTCTGGATATTGATCCTTAAGGGGGAAAATATGGGCAAAGTATAAAAGAAAGGTAATTGAGCCCAGACCAATCTTCTGTTGTTACGTTAATACTTGGGAAAAAGGGTTCTCTATAGTATGTAAGCATATATTAATAAATTATAATGGTAGTAAAAAAAAGAAGCCACGTAATTACTAATATGGGATTTTTGCATATTATAATTAAACCATGGGTTGGGGGTGGTTATAGGCATTGAGGGATGGGATTAAAGAAAATTTGGGATCTACACATTCTGGCTTAGTAAACTAATTTAATGTTTCTTGATGGTAGGTAATAAACACAAAAATAGTTCGCAGCGAATCACAAGAGTCCAGCTATTATTTTTATAGACAAATATTGTAATTTCCAGTCATAAGATTTTATATTTTATTTACTTATAGGTTTTTAGTTTACAGACCAGGACCAATTTATATTTATGTACAATAAACTTTAAAGATCTTAAATGTCGATATTTAATAGAAGATAAATAATGGATTGGGGTTTAAACTTATATTATGTGTAAATCGCTTACAAAATTACATTAATTGCAGTATACAGTAATTTATAATAATTAAACTTTGTCACTCTTTTTTAACAATGGTCATTAAGATGACTATTGTTAATTTAAAAGGAATTTTCGCTGATGGTGCTAGAAATATAATAACATAGGCTTAGTACGGATAGTTTAAGTTGTAGGCTCACATAAATTCCTGTTTCAAGTTTTTTCAAGGTCTCTAAGACGGGTTTCTGCTTTTAACTCTCTTCATAACTAGACTCTTCCCAATCTGACTTCAAACATTTAATTATGCCTGTTATCGTTTCTCTGTCTCTCTTTCTCTCTCTCTCTCCCCCTTTTGCTTAGTCAGTTCAAAGGTAATTGTGTTACTTAAATACCCATAATATTTGTTTATTCTTCAGTTTCTTTTAAACATTAGCTTTATGATTTCTGATTTATTTTCTTCATTCTTTGGTATGCAAAAGAAAAAAAACGTATTATTCCAATAAGCATTTTTTTCATTTACTCTTATTTAAAACATCATTGTGCTTTTAGAAAGAAAAGCCTTGGTATTGCTTAATAAGTCACATACCTATATGTTATCTTACATCTGATGAGATAAAGAAGTTGAAAGGCCTTGAACATACATGCTGTAAAAAGTATTTAGTCCTTAAGACAGTTAAATTTATTTAGTATTTTTGGTATTTATTCATTATCGTGTAATTAATCTGCATTTGCATTTACAATTGTTTTGTATAAAACTATCTAAGCCGGACGATGCATTGTTTCTTATTCTTATTACTTTCTACTTACCATGCACTGATAATATGATCATTTGAGAATAATTCATGTTTACCTCTCTAAGATTCTAACCATCACTAAATCTGCCAGAATCTGTGGCAAGAGTTGGGAGTACGCTAACCATTTGGCAAGACAGTTCCAATTTTCAAACATGATTGACTTTTTCCAAGAGCAGCATGTTACTATTTTCTATTCTTTCCTGAACGGTTAACTTTTGAAATATTAGGCTAAAAAGAGTTTTTATGGTCTCTCACCATGAAAGTTATGTGTGTAGAGAAATGAAATGGTATTTATTCTCTCTTGTTAGTGTTAGTTTGTATTGTAGCCGCAGGTGGTATTAATAAGTACACTGAGTCTAGAAGGGCCGGGTCTAGGCTTTACCGTGTGAGTCTTTGGCACATAACCACTAACCACTGGGTACGGAGTCCCGGCTTTGTTTTGTCCCTTGTTAATAACAACCCGCCTTATCTCATTCATCATAACCTTCAAACCGGAGCAAAGCACCTTAAACCCTCATTCTATTCCCCCTCACCCCCCCCCCCCCCCCCATGCTTCCTTTCCTTACTTATTCATACCAGTTTTTCCACTAATCATTACATCTTATTTTCTTAAAAAAAATCTTTATTAATTCTTTAATAAACAAAAAATATTGAACACTATACCTATAAATTCAATGGAATCTATGTATATAAAATTAAAGTTTTGTCTGCACACTGGTCAGAAATTTTTTTGGATACTTTTTCATTTTATAACTTCCCAAAAACCGAATCCGGCCTTAACTTTTTTCGTGTATCTGTGTCTATCGCCCCAGTCAGACTTTATAGGCGCAAAACTGCCTTAATGAAATCGATTAATTTTTTTTTCAGAGGTGAGGGCAAACATGTTGCGCAATTTGAAGGCTTGGTTTCATTGACAAATATTGAGTAGAACCAAAGTTATTAACAATTTTATAAAAAATAAAACCCTAAAAAATTATGTTGACCCACCCAGCATAACCAAAACCCTCAGACTCGCTAATCAAAATGTTTGGGTACTTCTAGACCACCTAGAGGCTTGCGGTTTTTTGCGTTTGGTCGGAAATTAATCCAAACCGACTGGAAAAATCCGAAAAGTTAAAAAAAAAAGTTTTACCCCCCCTTAAAAAATTAAAGATGGCGGACGCAACTTTCAAGTTTTTTTGGAGGCTTATTGCAACTAAACGGTAAGTCGTATCGAAAAGCAGATTGCACCATCGGTAACTGATTTTAAGATATCTGCAACTTTGGCCCTATGACTTTTTGTCGTACCTTCATCGGTTCTACCTTAAATAGTGCTAAATCTGACCAAAATCCACTTGTGTGGTAAAAAAAAAACACCCCGCCAAGTCTGTGGTCCAAAAAAGTTGTGAAATCAACTTTCTGTCCCGCCAAGTGATGTTGGCACTTTCTCCTGACCCAACACTGTCAACTTAGATATTTATCAGCTTCTACTCCTTGGCGGTGTTCCTGCAGTACTTCCCAAAGTTAACTGGTTGTACCCCACGCATCCTCTGCAAAGAAAGTAGTATTTGAATGGGGTCATTCCTTGAAAGCTTAATTTGTATATTACTTATTTCTATTTTATTTGCTTTTTGATAATGGGAAAGATTTACAGCAATGATTATTGTGGCATCGAGAAGAGCCTTCAACAACACTGTTAAAAGGCTTTCACACCGCCAAGGAGAAGAAGCTGATAAATATCTAAGTTGACAGTGTTGGGTCAGGAGAAAGTGCCAACATCACTTGGCGGGACAGAAAGTTGATTTCACAACTTTTTTGGACCACAGACTTGGCGGGGTGTTTTTTTTTTACCACACAAGTGGTTTTTGGTCAGATTTCATGACTTTTTGTACGGTCCCTAAGGAAGGATTCTCTAAACTGTATATTCCCACACATTAGAGTCAAATAAAAGTAAAGTTAAGAGCTGGACAAGGTATATGGAGATTGGAGAACTACGAGACCTATGACATTGAAAGAACTTAACATTCTTATAGTAGCAGCATATAATATAAAGATTTTTAGCGGCATTTGGCCACCTAGATACACTAACGTTGCTATCATTTGCGCATATCCAGCTGGATCCTGACCTTATATAAGTAACGAAGTGACCCCTTAATATTGTCTTAATTATATACCTTAATTATAAAGTATATATGTTAAAAGTAACTAATGGTATAATTACAATAATATATTATTATTACATATATTGTTGATTATTATTATTATCATTATATATATATATATATATATATATATATATATATATATATATATATATATATATGTATGTATGTAATAATTATTTTTTATATGTAATAATATAATATAGGCTCACTACTTCGCATGACGCTTACTTGGTTTCTCGCTCCACATTCAGTAGTAAGGGGGGGGGGGGGGAGGATGAGTTGGGGGGGGGGGGAATGCACTAGGGCTCTAGACAAATCCAAAAAGCCCTCATTTATTAAAATCGGTTCAGCAGTTTAGGCTGTAGGCGCGTCAACGTAAAATGAAGGAAGAATAAGAAGTCATCAAAACTACCATTTTCAAACCTATTTTTCTCTACTTCTACTTGACCGATTTCGAAATTTTTTGTTTTTAATTTTGATCTACAGGACACGGCCTTCAAAGATATAAAAATCAAAAATCAAAATTATTTAGGTAGCTTGTATGTATTCCACGCTGCAGACCCTCAAAAACCCTAGTTCGTCACCTACAGTATATATACACTGGCAGCTTTTGTAAAATTTTAACTTTTTGACTTGGCGGGGCGGAACGCTGCTGCGTTCCTAAATTTGATTTTTTTTTTTTAAATTTTTGACTTTGAGCTCTTATGGCGTCCGTAATTGTTGACCGCTTTTATTTCTGATTGGCCTCACACTAATTCTCTTTAAATCGAATATTTATTATTTTATCATATTTATCTAGAACTTGAGGCTGCGCCTCGGGAGCTAATTAGAGTTATTTCCTCGGCTTCGCCTCGGGATTTAGGGACCATGGTTCCTTCGGCTTCGCCTCAAGAACCAACTTTTTCGCTCAGGGAATAATGGCTTACTTTACTCCCTAGGTGCATATAAATAACTATTGTTGCTTCCGAGCTTACCGAAGGTAACAGAAGCTATGTAATCGTCCTGATGAAGAACGAAAATATTTTGTCTTGGATTTAGAAAATTCCAAGACAAAAATCCGCCTCAGATATCAGGGAACATTTCTGGTTTTGTGTGACTGTCGGTCAATTCTTGCGAACCAACATATCTTAAAAACCACACGTCTATTTTAATGAAATTTGTATGGTAGGTCATAATTAGCTTATTGTTGTCCCATATAAGTTTCAACCTTCTAAGCTCATTTGTTTCTCTAAATATTTACTGGTGCAACTGCCGTATCGAGAGAAGAGTTTGGTAATTAAATGAATGCACCATCATGGCTGATGATTGTTCAATCACTTCCCAGTCTAATAGGTTTTGACTACGTTCATTTTCTCATTTATTTTATCCTTTTTTTAGCATTACTACTTTGTTATTATTACTATATTACTTATTTTCTTTTGGCTATTTTTTAAATATATAGAGACTCCTATATAAGATAGACTTGGAGAATATTATATTCTTAGTAATGGAATGAATGATGTATAATATAGTCCTGATTTTATTCCTAGATGACATTGAAAACAAAACCATATAGACATTTCATTTAATTGCTAGGCCTACTTGACAATAGGAAACATAGCCACTAATTCCTAGCACGAGCCCCGCGCGGAGCGCGGGGTGAAGGCTAGTTATGCTATAAATTTAACTGTTACCCAATATTTGAAACAGTCACATTATGGATTATTATTCCCTTATCTACAATAACTAAACTATAAATAAAATAAAATGGATCATGTCTCACAACGATCAGTTTTTCTGACTCCTCAAGAGCCTAGTTCTCAAATATTTTACTTCTATTGATAGTCATTTTTAAATCCTTCATATTAATTTCACTTTTGTGTGTTAGGCGGTAAAATCTTCCAGTCACCCAATCGAGCCAAAAAGTAACACAGACTCTGTACAAATATAAAAACATTATATAATTAATCTGACCAAAAACCACTTGTGTGGTAAAAAAAAACACTCCGCCAAGCCTGTGTCCAAAAAAGTTGTGAAATCAACTTTCTGTCCCGCTAAGTGATGTTGGCACTTTCTCCTGACCCAACACTGTCAACTTAAGTACTTATCAGCTTCTTCTCCTTGCCGGTGTGCCTGCAGTACTACTGATCATTGTGGCATCGAGAAGAGCCTTCAACAACGCTGTTAAATGGCTTTCCTCTTCCTCTCCAATATGCGCCTGCATATATTAGTACTAGTTGTCTAGAACTAAGACTATGAGGTGAACAACTATCTTTCCACACAAACCTCATGTGGCAAACGTGAAGGTGAAGTTTGAAGAATATTAAAATTCCAGTTTCAGGAAATGGCAAGGCACACCGCCAAGGAGAAGAAGCTGATAAGTATCTAAGTTGACATTGATGGGTCTGGAGAAAGTGCCTACATCATTTGGCGGGACAGGAAGTTGATTTCACAACTTTTTTGGACCTCAGACTGGGGGGGTGTTTTTTTTACCACACCAGTGGTTTTTGGAAAGAATTCATGACTTTTTGTACGGTTCCTACAAATTCTCTAAACTGTTTATTCCCACACATTAGAGTCAAATAAAAGTGAAGTTAAGAGCTTGACAAGGTCTATGGAGATTGGAGAACTACGAGACCTATGACATTGAAAGAACTTAACATTCTGATAGTAGGAGAATATAAAGATTTTTAGCAGCATTTGGCCAACTAGATACACTAACATTGCTATCATTTGCGCTTATCCAGTTGGATCCTGACCTTATATAAATAACGAAGTGACCCCTTAATATTGCCTTACCATGATGGAAAATTGCAGCGTTAGCTTTGTATGTTTTATTCGCTTTTAGCTTGGTTTCTCGCTCCACATTCAGCGTAGGAATGAGTTGAGGGGTTGAAGGGGGGGGGGTGCACTAGAGCCCTAGACGAATCCAAAAAGCACTCATTCATTAAAATCTGTTCAGTATTTAGGCTGTAGTGTAGGCTGTGAGTGCGTCAACGTTAAAGTGTCTGTTCGCTAGCTTGGTTTCTAGCTCTGCGTTCAGCGTAGGAATGAGTTACCTTTTTTTGATCTAGGAATGCCCTAGATACACGCACTACTTTTCTCTACTTCTACTTGACCGATTTCGACCTTTTTATTATTTTGATCTACAGGACACGGCCTTTAAAGATATTAAAAAATTATTTAGGTTGCTTGTACTTATTTTACGCTGCAGACCCTCAAAAACCCTAGTTTGTCACCTACAGTATATATACACGTACACTGGCAGCTTTTGTGAAATTTTGACTTGGCGGGGCGGAACGCTGCTGCGTTCCTAAATATTATTTATAAATTAATTATTATTACTTAAAAATAGACTGCCAATTAGTGTGGCATATGGCTTCCTCGCATCCACCAAGTTTCACCCTTATGCGCCCTTTTTTTCTCTTTCGCTTGCGTATAAACATACATTTATTTACACCTATATCTTCTAAAGTACTTATCTAATTTTTATGAAATTATGATGGTTCGTCGAAAGTTGCCCGCGGATAGCCCCTGATTAATTTTAACCGTCTGAACTCTTTAAATTTTACTTAATTGATATTTTAATACACGTAAAAAAACAAATCAATTTTGACAGATTTAAAAATCGGGGGGAAAATGAAATAAATTGGATAGTAATAGTTCTTAAAAGCATAAAATCATTAAATTTTAGAAATAGGACGCGAGGAAGCTATGTGCCCGACTAATTGGCAGAGAATTTTACTTGAATTTAAGTATTAATTCAGCAGTAGTTAAATAGCGCAGACGGTTCAAAATAATCTGGGGCTATCTGCGGGCTACTTTCGATAAACTATGAAAGTTTGTTCATACAAATCAGATAAGTACTTTTGAAGCTATATGTATAAATAAATGTATGTTAGTGTAGTGAGGGAACATGACTATTCCCTAACTCTCACGCCCCGGCCTACTCCATTTAATATATTATAAATATAAAATATATCACTTCAATATATCGCTATACATCGCTTCTATCAGTTTTACTTGTATGAAGTTTTATTAAAATCGTAAGATATCAGTAAAAAAGTTGTTTTCTCTATTTTAAACGTTTAGGTCCGCTTTAATAGTTTTAGCGATCTTCAACACTTCATAGCGGTGTCGGTGTTGGTTTTACTAAAAAAAAATATTTAAAAAGTTGTTTGTCCATTTTATTTTTTCCCGTGCTAAAATTCCAATTTTACATTTGAAGCTTACGTTCACGCTAGCGTTGCGCGGGAACGCTTGGGTGGATA
The DNA here is from genome assembly GCA_951217055.1 of Gerris lacustris. Classification (NCBI taxonomy): domain Eukaryota; kingdom Metazoa; phylum Arthropoda; class Insecta; order Hemiptera; family Gerridae; genus Gerris; species Gerris lacustris. The sequence goes on from OX578276.1 coordinate 90,752,579, forward strand.
ACGTTGTCCAACGAACTCGACTAGGGCATTGGTTAAATGAACATGTGTACCAAATTTAAACTAAATCGATCAACTTTTACTCAAGTTATCGTCATCGGACAATTTCGTCTTTTCTTTTCTTTTTGAGCACTTCCTCTCATGTCGACCAATACATCACGAATACGTCGCCCAATATATCGATAGTACATGTTATCCACTGGTATCATTGTTAATTATGGCCGAACGAAATTTTTACGAGTTTAATTAAACGATGATTTTTGTTTAAATAAGAACAATTATTTATGGAGATTTTGTGTGGTTTTATGTGTGTGTGCATCTAATTGAAAGATTTTTTGCTATTCTGAGTGAATCCCCCATCCTTAAAAACCCCATAGATCCCAACATTTCCCGCATGTACGTGAGTGGATAGTTTATATATATTTCTAACAAAACTATTGACTTTACCGAAATAGTACCTTTCCAAAAGTTATTTAATTATAAAAGGTACAGGTTAAAAAAAAACGATGTCAATCGGATATGTATATGGGTGTTCAAGTGCATATTTATCAAATTTACTTATCAATGTTGCCCTATGGTAATGTTAGTATAAAAATAATCAACTATTAGGTGTTAGCCAGCAAATGTTTAAAATAATTTAACTTGTACTTGAACACTGCCTCAGTCGAGAAGAAGATGAATTCATACGATCTTTACGTATTCTCTTCGCATCCAAAGCCGTAACATTTCTGACTGATGGAATTCAAGATTCATGATTATCACAATATCCGTATAAGGGGTTAACAAAGACGTAAAGAAATATGAGAATAAGAAATCAGTAATACTTGCATGTTGTAGCAGGGAAAGAAATTAAACCCTTACACGTATTACTCACTCCCAGTACTGCAATCAAGAGGTGATGTAGAGGAAAATAAATCATATAGTTAGTGTGTAATAAAGTATAAGTTATGCAAACCTAATACGGGAAGCTTTTATATATAGACACGATCTTGAAAATACCTTAAGAGTATTTCTTCTTTTCTTCCTATTAACTGTGGAATTTAATCGTCCTGTTTAAATTGTTATTTGGTAAGAATTGCTTTGTAGCAATTCTTACTTTTAGTTTAATGGATTATTTTCATCAGAAGAGAATTAAAAAGGGTTTTTATTCTAAAGACAAAGCTTGCGGACAAAGGCCATTAGAATACTTTAAATGAGAATAATATGAGCGGAAATATAGTCTAAAATGTACCAACACATTATCATTAGCAGGCAATCTATCTTATCTACCCACAGCTGAGATAGAAGGATCTGCAGATATGAACTATGGGATGGGACCAAGTGACTGACATGTAGATGACCTTGTGAAATCTGCACTTAACTGCTCCTTTCATCCCGAGTAATTTTTATTATAAAGTACCTATTGTTCTTTTTCAACGTTTAGTTTCCATTGTTAATATTTGCTCTCGAAGAGCAAACATAAGTATCAACAGTTTATAAACCTGATTAAGGACCAACCTGTTAATATAAGTTATTTTGGCCTGTTTAGAGTTTCTCTATTGTCTTTCGTCTTATTAAATTATGAGGTTTCTTATTGGTAATGACCTTGAGAGCTTTTATCTAGATTGTTGTTTATGCGTCTAATATGCTTTACATTAACATTAATCGTTGTATTTAATAACATACATTTACACAAGTTCTGATTGTTCTCAAATCTGACAGAGACATGCCTGCCCTAACCCTTGACCCCAGAACTTTATTTAGTCTCCACTTGAATCTAGAAATGTATTTCAAAAACCTTATTTTATTTTACAGTATGACCCCTGTCGTATGGTCTGGAGTATCGCACATGTTAGAACTCTAGGACACACAACAAAACAGAGTAGTTTTAAAAATAAAATTGTCAATAGATAAAAGTTCAAGTGTATGCCCAATGAAGAATTGTGCAGAAGGTTGAAATTAATATGGATGGTCTGCACAGGCTAATCCCCGTATACTTTACTACTGTAGTTTTATTAATATTCGGATAAGTAAAGTTTAAAATTATGTTTTACTAGATAACCTTCCATATGTAAGCTAACTTTGACATGCGAGAAAAATCGGAGTACCTATGTAGTTTTCAAATATGGGTGTTCGCAAAAATGTTGTTGGATAGTAACCCATTTCCGTTGGGACGTGTTTGAGTAATACGCTTTATATAATAAGAGGAAAAAGCGCTCTTGTCTGGTTAGGCCAATATCCCTCATTGGATATTGCACCACTCCGTTAGTAGTTGTTGGCATATTTACGTTTACTAGGACCGATGTTACAATTTATTAATATTATTTATTTGTATATGCATAATAAATCACTTAACTTATTACCTGTTTTGCTTAGCGTAGTTTTATAATGGTTTCCATTAGACCTTTTATATTTCATATTAAGATTAAAATATATACTTCTTTTTATGTGTGTATACCTTATATTTATTTTTATTTTTTATATTTAACTGTCAAAAAATTGACTGTGGCTCGTCATTAGGTGTAGGTTAAGTGGGCGTTAATTATAGTTATCGAAGGAAGCGCTGACGAGCTGCCCGATTCTTCATTAGATAACGGAACCCGGGTTTTTAATTTGACCTTTTCGTTTTCATTTAACCACCTCATTCCTTAGCTAAAATGAACAAGCCTATAATAAAAAGAGTAAAAAGTTCTCACCGCATTTCTATTAAACTTTATACTTGATTAATTATTAAAATCCATAAATTTCTCCTCGTCAATTTGTATCTCTAAAAGTTTAAGGTAACGATTAAATGATGTCAAATATGGATTTTTTTTAATATTAAAATTATCTCAAGAGAGTCAGGCCGAGCGCACATTGAGACGCATGCGACGCAGGATAGGGCAGCACAGTTTTTTTTCCACCGCAGAAACATACGAGATCCTAAAATTGAGGCGCCAGATCCGCACTGGAATCGGGTTGGCCGCGTGTGACGCAGTAGTGTCCTGCCCTGCTCTGCGTCTCAATTCGTGTGGTTTCATATATTTCAACGTTTGAGAAACTGTGCTATACTGCCCTGTGTCGCTTGCACCTCACTGTGCGCCACGGTTTAATAGGAGCGTAAACAACCTCCTGTTGAACACTTTTAAATGTGAACTAATTAAATAAATTGGTTATTATGGGAATCAAATATACAGTATCGATATTTAAATGAAATGTTTTGTTAGATTTATCGGACAGAATTTTTTATTTTTATAAAAAGAAAAGCAATTGCTCGTTTTATTAAAACTTATTTTCCCATAATATTTTTATTTCCTTGTTTCTGTTTGCTTGCATAATGTTATAATCTCTATATAATATTAAAAAAAAAAAATATGTACGAACCTTCAAGAATAGATTGTCATTCATTTTAAAAATTCCTAAATTATTTGTTACATATAATGATTTTTTATACTCTAGACTAGAAGTATACAATTACCAGTTTTAATATCAATACCATGAACTCTAAAATTAAACCATATCAAATTATGATGTTTGAAGAATTAGAATTCTTTTGATATTCTCTTTTTAATATTACCTTTATAAATATTTATAAAATTTAATTAAATTTAATATTTATAAAATTGTGGTGACAATATTGTAGTGTTACTATTATTAACCTCTCTAGTCATAATTATGAAGTGGTACCACAAAATCTCAGTCAAAACAACCATTAATTTAATATTACCATCTATTTTAATGTATATCTAGAATCTAGACTATATTATGTATATTATTTTTTTCCACGCTAACCCTAAACATAGGTAATGTTTTTGGCATTTTTGTTAAATAACGCACGCCGACTATGGTAAGCTATTGGCATGTTATTGTGCTATTGCATAAAAATAATATTGACGCTGTTCTTATTGTGCTTAGTTTAGCGTTATCGCAATTGCCTAATAACATTGTTCCCTGAAATGATAATACACTTTATCCAGCTTAATAACTTCACATTAAGCTGTGGATAAATAATCTACGGAATTATTTTTATTTGCCGAAGTTTGTTTAAGTAAGGAAATAAAGATAATCATTTTATATTATTAATACGTGCGAAAACTGCATTTTGCTTTGCTCGTGTGGTTTTACTACCCTCTCTGTCGCTCGGGTGCAAACTTCACACTCGCATGCAAAATGCTACTTTCTGCACTAGACGCGCGTAATGTACTATTTTAGCAAGAACAGAATGAAATAGTTATCTTCTAGACAGGTAGATATAGAAAGCAAGTTAATTATGTATTTGTTACAAAATATAGCAAAGTTAAAGTTACTTGAGTACTGACAGTAAATGTGGGTTTCAGCTTGAAGATTACCCAAAGAGGGGTCGAAATATTGCAAAATTGAGCTTTTAATTTTTTCCTGTAGACCCTACTATCAATAAGCATTTAAGTTTGGTTATTTTTTATACTATTTAATCTTATACTAATTATAACTCTATCCCTTTATTTATTAGAGCCCCCCCCCCCCCCCCCTCCATCTTGGGCTCATTTTTCTTTCTCCTACACTGGGGCATTTCGATGGCACGGTTTAGATTCGGTTTTGGCGAAATTCTTTGTTCAGAGATTTGTCCTTTTATATATTAAGATTTATAATGTTATACATTAAAGCTTTCATTTATAGTTAATAATTATAATAATATGTTCTAGGCTTTTTACATAACAAGTAGATGCTTTGACCGTAGCAATAAATGAAAATCTATTAAAGGTTAATGTTGAATCTTCTTATCATTTTCACATTCATTTTTATTTATATAGAGATTCCCGAGATGATAATAATTGGTACGCGGTTACTTTGTTATTAGTACTCGTATTTGTATTAATAGAGTGAAATTTATTTTTTCCCTCGTTTTAATAATCTTTCTTGTAGCTGTCAAAAAATAAAAAGATTTCTGTTTAATGACCGATCAATCTATGTCGTGACTTGGGCCCTTGTTAGTTATTTAAAGAGTTAAATTTCGGAGCTTATAATTCTTGTGCTTGACTTTGTTGAAACGAGAACAGATGACGGTTCTTTAGGTAATTTCAGCTTCTTTCCGAGTGGTTTCCATACCTTGCTTCTCGCCCGGCTATCCGCACAGTATCTTTATTAGAGGGTTTGGCCTCGCAGCTAGTTATCTCGTGAAAGTATACATTGTTTTGTAAAATTTTCGACAATAGGAATTTATCGTACCCGTTTATTTTCTACTCTCAGTGTTGTACCTATACTTGTGTTAAAGATCTTCTACCTCGTTATTTTTAATCGCGGTAGAATATCCAACTAAGGTCGTGTATCAGTTTGATCCTGATTTTTTCCCCCGACCCCATATTATAGATTATAGACATTATTTGTTCAAGTCTATTGCTATTGCAGCCACAATAAAAGTTGCATTACTTTTTGATTCACCTTAAATTTGATACTACCACTCATTTTTTTCTTATAGCATTGTTCGAATAAAATATATTGGAATAAAGAAGACGAGGTGTAAGACGACTTGGTTAGAGATAGTTTAACTGACTGCCAGTATGGTTTGTGTTAAGGTATTTCCTTACAACTCTCGGGATTCAATCCGACTTTATAGACTAAACTCTTCTTTATTGCTACCGTATGTTAAAGCTTCTTATGTAATAGAAGAAGCGGGCCCAGGTTATCCTTGTTTGAAAAGATACCAGTTTATGGTTCGATCACCTTAAAGATTTAATTCTTAAAGAAGAGAATTCTCAGGGTTAAGAAGTCGACGAGGCCGGCGACTTATCAGTTGGAGACTGGGAACTAAGACAATATTAACTGCACTTTAACCCTTCTTCATCCATGTAAGGCTATGATTTTCACCTTGTCTCTTTTTGGTTATTATTGTTTGGTTATTAAATGGATCTCGGTCGGTCCTCGGGTAGTAATTCTTGCAGCTGACAATAGGAGCAGAAGCCGAGTGAATGGCCTGCCCTGTCCGCCTGGGCCTCTGTCTGCCTTCAATACCAACGTGACTTACAAATTATAGTTTCCTCTTCTCTGACTCGGGGCTTTCATCTATCACCGACTTCTCTTCCAGCTCCTCCTACTTTGCAGGCATACCTATATTTTATTAAACGTTAGATTCCGCATGCTTTTTTTTTTACAATGATATCTATACTGACTTTAGTGGAAGAAATATCTGACTAACCCAGAGGGCAAACTTGGCTCCGTTACATCTATAGTCACTTTATGTGCTAAAAATGTTTTATTTATTTTTTGCTCTGGTATCAAATTTTTGTTTGTTAGTGACAATATATTTATAATAAAATTATTTAAAAAACGTAATGCCTAAATTGAGTCCATCTTAAAAATATTAATGGAAAAATCTGAATTTGTCTTAAACTTAATCTAAAGCCTCCTTATTTATATAATTTTATGCAAATTTTATCACCTCTAAGATTGTATAAGTTGTTAAACATTTTTTTAGTTCATACAAGGGTCACTGCAGCCTCCCTGGTCTAAGGTAACGACATTTATTTCGAATCACTTCCAAAATTTAACTTATTATAAATTTGTTGGTTTATAATAATACATTTTAAAATATTTAACTAGCTTTGTTTCAGATTTCAAGTAAAAGTTAGTTTGTGTGTGTTAGTAGAGAGCCTCTGATTTCGACAGTGTCAGTTTGCTTTTTATTTGATTTTAGATGATATATAATGTTATTGCAGTGAGAATGATTATGTAAAGGCAGGGTTGTTAGACTGTGGCTAGGTGTTGTGCGTAAGAAGTGTAGGAAACCTGTTGTGCCTCTAACAACCTTTACTCCAGCTCGTTGATTAGCCCCTTGGCTAGCAAGCCTGTCATTAAGTCCCTCTTCTCTTTGAATTGGTTTACTTTCTTTATTCCCGTTCTTTTAACACCATATTTTTTCCTCTCGTTTCAAGGGTGCAGTCAAGTCTTTTTCTCTGAACAACCGTGAATATTTTATCATTCGTAATTATTCCTGTCCGCTTTATTATTCCTTCTGCCTTTTTTAGTTCTTAGATATCTTTAATACACAGATGAATATAAGAGCGTCTGTATGTGCCTTTTGGTGAGACTGGTAGAATAGGGCTAAACTTATCGCCTCTTCTTTCTACCATAAATAATTATATGCAATTGCAATTCTTGAAAAAATAATCCATACTAGCAATCTGACCAAATTGCTTTTTCGGGTTTCGGAGGTAAAACCAAAAAGAAGAAACCCTTAAGGCCCGGTCACACAGGAAGCGGACTGTCTGTCATCCGCCGCGGACGACAAGCAGTATGTGGACTAAGTACATCGTGATTTTTTTTAACTCGTGTTCTTTTTTTTATATCAGCATATTAGCAGGGAATTGAGTTCATTTATTTGTTTTTTGATGTTGCATTATCGCTTGGGAAAGCGCTGACGATACTACTTGATAATCAGTAACCACAGTTCAGAAAGCAATATTCAAAATAATCTTAAAAGGCCACGTCGGTCGTTACCCTTTTTTAATGTGTTCTGAAGATAATACTGTGATACCAATAAATCTTATATTTAAGAAAGCAGTTTTATTGCAATTTTTTTTTTAAAAAAAGGTAAAAAACACAATTAACCATAATTATTTAGCGCGTTTAGGGACCGCGGAACTTATTTCAGAGAGGGGGGCGAAATATGATAAGTGTATTGCGGGTTTAGCAGTTTGCTAATATTAAACTTTTTTAAAAATGTCAAGCACCGCAAAACTATTTTAAAGAATGGGGGAAGACGAAATACAGAGGACTAATGACCAGTTTGTGTATAGAGGCTACATTTTCTAAAAAAAAAAAAAAAAAATTAAAAAAAAAATTAAAAAAAAAAAAAAATTACTTTAGTAATTATAAAACAATAAAACACTCAAATTAAGCAATTAGGTTTTAAAAAAAGCATAATGATAAACATCACTTTACATAATAAGTTATGCTTTTATTAGTATTTGCACTTAAAAACATACTTAATGCGTTTAATGAGATAATTTACAATTTACTATATACGTGCAAATTATATTTTGATTTACATTTTTTTTAGAGAACAGTATATTTTAAAAATTATTCTTTAATCATTTATACATCAATCGATTGATATTATAAATTGTTCATCAATATCTAAACTTAACTAAAGTGATCATTTTTATTTAAAAAAATACTTTAATATCATTGAGATCAATTTATACATTAAATTATACTGTAATGACTACTATAGAGATCCATTTGTATAATTATAAACTATACTTTAATGACTATAGTAGTGACCACTTTGTCCACTTCAAATTATACATTAACATCTAAACTTTTACAGAGAATAACATATGTAATGTGATGAAGCGAAAATTCGATGTTGAGATTTTAATGGATTTACACCTTTTGAGGTCCCCTGAGTCCAAAATAGAGGTTTTTAAAAAATTTCTGTCTGTCTGTCGTCTGTCAGTGCAGACACCTTGAGCCTAAACTACTGGGCCGATTTTTACGAAATTTGGCATACATGTTCAGAAAAATCATACCCTGTAGTCCAGGCAAATTAGTAAAAAAAACAGCAAATGGAGGAAATAATTTATAAAGTATTGAAACTTTGTGAAAACACTTTTCAGGGGTGTAGTAGTAAGAATCAGTAAAGTTCCCCCCTCTTGAGGGGGCTCCCCCCCCCCCCCTCCCCCCTCCTTAAAGTCCAAAATTTCCTTATTTTTCACTTTTTACGAAAAACGGTTTATTTTTCGAAGAGAAGTGTTATTACCAAAATTATTCCTCACATAATTCTGCACAAAAAAGGTCCTATGCATGTTTGAAGTGAGACATACCGTTTTCAAGATATTGTAGTTGGAAAGAGATAAAACATAGTTTTGCGAACCAAGATATCTAGGAAACAACACTTCCGATTTTAATGAAATTGGGATGGTAGGTTATACTTAGCCTATTGTTGATCCCATATTAGTTTCAACCTTCTGCGCCCATTATTTTATCCTCCACATGCGCACAAACATACATTTACTTAGACCTATATCTTCAAAAGTACTCAACAGATTATTATGAAATTCGGATCGTTTATCGAAAGTAGCCCGCAGATAGCCTCAAATTAATTTCAACCATCTGCGCTCTTTACATTTTGATAAATTCATATTTTCATCCATAACAGACTTACAAAAAAGTGATCAACAGACAGACAGAAAGGGAACCAATTTAGAAATTGTAAAGAGCGCAGATGGTTGAAATTAATTTGAGGCTATCTGCGGGCTACTTTCGACAAACCATCCAAATTTCATAATAATCTGTTGAGTACTTTTGAAGATATAGGTCTAAATAAATGTAAGTTTGTGCGCATGTGGAGGATAAAATAATGGGCGCAGAATGTTGAAACTTATATGGGATCAACAATAGGCTAAGTATAACTTACCATCCCAAGTTCATTAAAATCGGATGTGTTGTTTTTTAGATATCTTGGTTCGCAAAAATACGTTTTATCTCTATCCAACTACAATATCTCGAAAACGGTATGTCCCACTTCAAACATGCATAGGACCTTTTTTGTGCAGGATTATGTGAGGAACAATTTTAGTAATAACACTTCTCTTAAAAAAATAAACTGTTTTGCGTAAAAAGTGAAAAATAAGTAAATTTTGGACTTTAAGGTGGGGGAGGGGGGGACGCGCCCCCTCAAGAGGGGGGAACTTTACTGTTTCTTACTACTACACCCCTTAAAAGTGTTTTCACAAAGTTTCAAAACTTTATAAATTATTTCCCCTATTATTCCTTATTTGCCTGGACTACTGAGGCGAAATCGAGAAATGAATTTTAGCTCCAAATTTAGGGGCGCCACCCCCTAAAAACTCTGAAAAAACGTGAAAAAAAATTATTTCTCGAAAACGGTTCCGACTATATTAATTCAAAAATTTAAAAATGTAGTCCATTTGAATATAAATCTAACGATATAAGCCGTTTTCCCGGGAAGAATCTAGTTACTGAGAAAATAGCTTTAAAAGCGGATGGAGAGAGGCCAGGTTCAGTTCCCCGCCGAGGAGGTTATTTTTTTGATATATTTTGAAAAAATGTTCAATAATACTTAAATGTACCAATGAAACCTGATAAATTGAAAACACCGGACCAAGTAGTTATGAACTCATATATGAGAAAGTTTGTCTGAGTTGTCTCTGACCGATTTTTTTACTACGTTTTCATTAGCTTGCTTTCTTGTTTGTTTGTCCAGTACAAATCTTGCAATCGATTTTTAACTAACTTCCCGAGTAGCTAGACATTTGAAACTTTAGAATAGCTCAAAACACGATGACAATGCAATATTTTAATACTTTTAGTTTAGCCATCTTTCAGCAGAATTTAATTCGTTTTCAGCAAATTTTGCTGTGAGGAAAGTTAGTTCGGAAAAATCCGCAAGATATTTTATTTGTTTTGACATGTCCAATATTTACAATCTTCATTTTGACGGGTTTCAAATTTGTGATTTTTTATTAAGAGATAAACATTGAATGACAGCAAAAAAGGAAAAGTAAACCAAGATATAAATTAATTGACGTGTGACGACCAGGTTTGTTTACACTTGTGTCCTAGGTATCGGTTTAATATTCAACAGAAAATTTAAAATCGTAGTATATAAAAAGTTCGTTTTATCTTTAATAATTTATCTATATTTGATTATATAGGTACTTTTTTTTTCTTTTAAATCCACAAAGATTATATTAAAATGTCCCATCCTTTTGGCCATACATAGCATCCTGAGGTAATAACATTTTTAGTTTTCAAGAATAATTTTATTGTTTTAAACATTTTTCATTTTTTCAGTTAAGTAAAAAAATACTATTGTTATTACCCAAATTATACTTACAGAAGTTGTTGATTTCTCCGTATTGATCGATCCACATGAAACTGAATTTGCATACCTTTTTGCTCTGTGGTTTTTCTTCGGGTCTCAGTCAGTAATAGGTCCTGGATGTTGGCTTCAACGAGCCTGTCAAATCGCAAATTATGTTTTTTTTTTTTTTTTTGTACTATACCTCTAGGTCGAGTCTAATTGGGAAAGGAAAAGGAAGTCAGCCGCTCAGTCCATCTTCTTGTTGAGCACATTGTGTTATCCTATCCGCTCTTGCATTGGCTTAAAGTACACTAAAATAATACATCTGACTTTGATCTGTGTATTACCTGTTTGTTTTTAGCGAATTTTCCAAGAAAATTAAGCTATTGCAATGGCTTCAAAATTTTTGTAATGCGAATTTTTGTTCTCCATGGAAATCCCCGTTTTAGGCCATTCCGAATCGATTCCTGAAATTTAACACTTTTTTATGTATGTATGTATGTATATAGATATGTGTCACTCCAGACGATATCTCACCTTAGGATGCACTTAAAAATTTCAAACAAATTTTAAAATGTCAATAATAATGCCAAAAGAATGGATGAGTTCGTTGGCCAGTATTTTTGAAGTTCATTTCGGGGTCAAATTTTGACAATTTAGGGTAAAAAATAACGGTGTTTTTTCCATGTTACCCCCCTCTTATATGAAAATATGACAAAAGTGTACATAACAACAATTACTGCATCTTGAAGGGTAATTACTATTTTGACTTTTGTACCCCGTACCCCTGTGTACCAAAATTTCTTTTCACCCATCCAAATTCTAGACCAAAATTTTCCTATGTTATCATAAACCAATAATACGCAGATTTCTTTGAAAATTCGCTCATTAGGTCATGGTGTATGACTGGACTTTTTTTTACTGTACAACGAATTTTTATTTTACCTTTAGAACCAGTTACAACTCATAAATTGACAGGAAGTTTTGCATACTTTAGTTACATACAAGAGTTATATGCAATTCAATCTTGTTAAGGATCACTAACCCCACAAATTTTCAATGATAAACTAAAATATTTACAAAATTAACTACATATTTGTTTCGCTATTTAGCTTAAATTGGCTATTTCTCTTAAATCTATAAAGACCTCCTTCATCCTTTATTTAATTTTTTTTTTTTGTAATCAATTTACCTTTCTTTGCTTTTCTCTCATGGAAATAAACTGTACCTAGAATTATTTTGTTGGTAAAGGTAAAACAAAAGTCAGTATAATATAAGGTGTCGTTATTTAATGGGGTTATTAAGTGTCCAATCGTACTTTTGCCGGGAATGAATGAATGAGTAGTTAGTCCGAAGACTTTATTAATCAGCCTCTAATTAATGATTTAATTATTTCCTAACGTATTACTCTATTTTAAAAGTAATTATTAAAAATTACCTTTCATTATTCTAGACCTCACATGCTTGCCCTTTTTAATTATTTGGGAACAATAATATTGTCTTAAAATCATATTTTATTGAATTAACAATCATAATATTAAATTATTTTTGGTTGCTGCCTTCTGTTTTCTGTGAATTAATTACTCTGATTTGCTTCTTTTTTTAAATTATAGAATGGTGGATAATTCTGTCGATTAGATTTATGTTCCCTGGCTCTTAAACGTCGGGCTATAATAATGATTAAAAATTACGCCCTCGATAAGAATGGAATTATAGCTTTCGGCCCGTTTCATCTTTGAATCAAGCCCACAGGAAGCTAGTTTTTGTGGGTGGCTCTCGTGTGGCTTTCCCATCTTCATAAATAGAGACATCATTTTCATGTAATAACGAATTAGAACACTTTTAATTTTTGCCTCAAGCTGAAAAATTCTTCTTTCTTTGTTATAATTTGACCAGAACCAGTTTAAACAGGGTTATTATTTTTTTGATCTTTTGTAGGTATCGAACTAAAGTTTTAATAGAACAGTGTTGTCATAACTGTCTTGCTCTATGAATATGAAACGTTGTGCCTGACAACGAAATTTATTACACTGTAGGGGTATTTATTTATTTGTTTATTTTGTTTTTAACAAGTTTGATTTTGATGTGGCTGGAGAAAATAAAAAAATATTATTATATAAAAGATCGGGTTGTTTAATTTATTAATAATATTAAATAAATTAAAAAGTTAAAATTTACATTGCTTGGCGTAGTAGATCAATTCTACGAACCCCGAAACCAGGCGACAACGAAGAAAAACTTAAAATCTGTTTGACGAATAAAATCGTTGATGAAAATTAGAAATAGTTATTAAGTATTGAATGGTTACGATAGCAAACGAAAATGAAAGATATCGGTAAGGAAGATACAGGAAGAGATTGGAGAGATCAAATCAGGTAAGATGGAAGAAAGACCAATAGAATGGACACTGAATTCTTTAGCTAATATTAAGTCTAAATCTATATTAAAGAATGAAAAAAAAATTAGATTCTAACCAAGCGAGTAAAAGAAAGCCCTAAAATAATGAGGAAGATGAAATAAGGAAATGCAGTTGAGCTCATGGAGAAGATTTTTTTTTTTAGACAAATATAGGGATATAAAGAAATATTCAAATAAAGAAGAATTGCTAAAACTAAGAGTTATAGTTTAAGGAATGTATTTGTGTGTGTATGTATGTAATACATACACACCCCATATATATATATATATATAATATGTGTGTATGTTGTATATGTAGGTAAATTCCAAAGCTAACTAAATCATCAAATGATAGACTTATAATTTGCACATCGTGGCCAGTATTAGTAGATATTATAATATTCTGAAGACTGGGTTTTAGAATTCTCTTGAGAGTTGAGTCCCATGTTCCGCCGCGCCTCAAGTTCTCTCCCTTATACAGACCTTTATTAAGTCAATTATCGACTCGGTGTTTAATTCTACTGGCAAGGAATGTTGCCCGCTGAGTTTCCTCCAGTTTCTTTATGTCGTTACATTTGTCAAAACGGTGACTTAGTATTAAAGAAAGTATTCTTAAATGTTCTTGGGTCGAGTTTGGTCTAAGCCTGTAATTAAACAATTAGAGATTATGAAACTTTGGTTCGGTTAATAAGTTTCTTTGGTCGAGCCCTTATAGCTCTATCTGTGGCGGTCATCTTCATTATAATTAGGCGCCTTTTCAAATTGATCGACCTCATGACCACAACTGTGCTACGCTCGCATTTTACCGGCATGATTTACAAAAGGTCGTAACTCTGGCCTGTCTTTTTATCTGTTATTACGTATTCATATTTGAATTAAAAAATCTTGGCTCAGTAATATAGTTTTCATATGCAAATGGTAATTATACATGGCTCCATTATGCTATTTCTATATTAATTACTATTTTAGCTTAAAAATGTGTATGCAATTATTATTATATTTGCTTCCTGTGGATTGTAAGAATTATTCTAGCCTTCAGCAATTTTCCTATTTTTTGTTTCTTTATTTGTTTATCTGAAAAATAACATCTTGTGCTTAAATAGTAACGTTGATTTTTAATTTCTCTCTGTGGAGTCCTTTCTTATGTAGGATATTTCGTATAAATAATAGTTAATAATGCATTATAATAACTAAATGGAGATAGGTAGCTAAAGGGATGTCCATTGAATAATGTTATTATTATATTATTATGATAGCTGTATTGTAAAATAAAGACGTTATGGAGGTAATAAAACTTCTTATAAACAAGAGGATAGTAACTACTCTTTAGATTTGCTAAAATCATATAGGTATGTACTGTGTGTCCAGTGGCGCACCCAGGAAGGGGGGGGGGGGCTCGTGCCCCCCCCCCCCCCCCCCAAAGCCAGCAGCGCATTTTAAAGTAATAGTTCTGTGATAGTAAAAAAAAAATAAATAAATAATAATTATATACCTAGTTTTGCCCGACACATTTTTTTTTGGGTGTGTTTAAAAAGATGTCCCCCTGTGCCCCCCCCCCCAAGCCCAAAACCTAACATTAAAATATGCAATTCCGCAGCGGGTAAAGTAATAAATATAATAAGTAATTACATACCTAGTTTTGCCCGACATATTTTTTTTTTGGCGTTTAAAAAGAAGATGAAGAAAAAGAATAGAAGTAAGTAAAGTTATCAATCCGTTTAGGTCAAGCATCTATAAGAAAGGGATGGAGCACTAAGTACATATACCTCCTGGGTAAAAATGTGTCGTCTATAGAACTTGGAAAAAAAATCGACATAAAATTACGACTGCACATGCTCAGAACTTTTTAGTGGGACGAATTTCTTCCTGACTATTATCCATTGTTTATTTTGAATGAAAGGTTACAATATAACATTTTTAAATCAAGTTTTTAATTAAATATTTTCTTGTTATAAGGATTTTTATTTTAATCTACAGTTTTACTTTAATATATTAATTAAATTTAATTAAAATAGTTAGTAGTAGTCATTTTAATAGTTTTTAATTATCGAATAATTAATATTAATTAATTTAGAAACGGGTTCAATTGTAAAAATTGCAGATACCCAATCTAAGGCAAGGAAGACTATTTTTTGTATTTATTGACTGGACTGTTAGATACCCTACTATTTTTTTTTAACCTAATACTATCAGCTAATTTCTGTTGAACTCAAAACATTTGGCATACTTTTTTTTTTTCGTTAATTCACGTAACTAAAATATTTTTAAAATCTACCAATTTATTTTCTGGCTACTAAAATAAAACATTAATCTATTATATAATGTACAACTTTTAATAATAAAACATTAATCTATTATGTAATGTACAACTTTTAATAATAAAATATTATTCATATATAATTATTTTTTTTTTAAATAAAATACCCCGGTCTTCATGTCCCGTTAATTAAAATCTTAAATTTATTTGTATAAAATAACATTTTAGATGCTCTTAGAATAGGCTAAAAAGACGTTTCCAAGTAACGTAAACTATAAAAAATTCCCCCCGGACCCCCCTAAGAGAGAGCCCAACCCCCTTAAAAATTGGCTTGATCCGGCCTTGATATGAAGTAATTTAAGAACAAAGAAAACCAGACTTTTTAATTATCTATGATCATGCTAAGCCCACATTACATCCCCTTCCCCCTTTTTTTAATCTTTGTCCCTCCCAAAAAAAAAGTCCTGGGTGAGCCACTGTGTGTGTCTGATATTTAGAGTTTAATATAAATTTATAAAGAGCAAAAAATCGTAACAACCCCCCCCCCCCCCCCCTCTTGGGCTATTATTCTTCTCTCACCGTCCCCTACACGGGGGCATATCGATGAGACGGTTTCGGTTTAGATTCGGTTTTAGCGAATTCCTTTGTACAGAGATTTGTCCTTTTACACATATTATTAAAGATTTAGTTTACCTAACTAATACCTGTATACAAATGTACATATATTTTTATTTATAATACATACATCAAACTGCAAGTTGGGTTTTTGGTTATAATTTATTTCTTTTACGTTGAAATAGAGCGATCTGACAATTAATGTTTAACTAAAAGCTTTAGCTTTTCCATTTCAAAGTCACAATATTTATTATGGGCCGAAAGGATGTCGACTTTCTATTCCTTATGACAGGTGAGAATGTAGATGGAAAGAGAAATGACACATAAGCAAATGATTCCTATTATACATTTAAGATGGGGCTTGTCGGACAGGATGAATGAGGTTCCTTATTTTTAGAGTTTGTTTTGTTAAGAAGTTGTTAATGTAGTTTAGGTTTAGAAGTGTGAAGAGATAAATGAAGGTTGCAACCCATATATATATATTGCGACCCATCTCGTGATAAGAGGACGTTTTCTTGAGAGGCTCTTCATCTTGTGTCCACTCCACCGGCAACCAATTCTAATGACACTTAAAATTACTGAAGTTTTTAATACTTCTACCAAGTTTGGCCCTCGTCCGTCCAGTGAGTAACAAAGGCTTGCGAGGCAATTGTTTTAGGCAATATTTTTATTTATTTATAGTCGTTTAATTTATTTTTCCTTTAACTCATGTGACTGTTTCGCCAGTATTACGTTACATTGTTGACCTCTCTTGTTTAAAGGAGTCCTTCGTATTGAAGAATTACTAGAAGCACCTACTTACATATACAACCGCAACTAAATACTAAAATTAATTCCGTTTCATGAGTATGGTTGTTCGTTGTATCTTCGCATTTAATTTAGATATGATTTGTAAATCCTTATGAGGTTATTATTTACTTATATATTATGTATATATTTTTTTGCTTCCAAGCTTCCCGAAGGTGACGGAAGTTATGTGATCGTTCTGAAACGAAAATTTTGAGGTCTCTGATTTCAAAAATTCCAAGACAGAAATCCGTTTCAGACATCAGGGAACATTTTTGGTCCCATGTCTGTCTGTCGTTCGATTTTTGCGAACCAACATATCTTAAAAACTACATGTCCAATTTTAATGAAATTTGGGTGGTAGATAATTATAATTAGCCCATTGTTGGTCCCATATAAGTTGTAACCTTCTGCGCTTATTTGTTTATCTTCCACATGCTCACAAACATACATTTATTTACAGCTATATCTTTAAAAGTAATCATCTGATTTTTATGGTTTGTTGAAAGTAGCCTGCAGATAGCACCTGCCTAATTTAAACACTTTTCCCCCTCCTTCCCCGCTTAAAAAAATAAAAATGGCCGACTTGATTTTTAAGCTTTATTGGGGACTTATTGCGCACCAGCGGTAACTGTTTTTTAATGATCTACAACTTTGGTCCTATGAATTTTTGTCGTATAATCATCGGTTGTACCTTAGATGGCGATAATTTTGGTATTTCTATGGTTTTATTTATTTCCTTTTTGTCTTTGAATGGCCATAGCTTCTATAATAGTTGACTGATTTAATTTCTGATTGAGGCGCTTGAATCTCACACTAATGCTCTTTAAATTAAGTATATTTTATTTCATTAGTTCATCCTATTTGCTGAGAACATGAGAGTAAACGTTTTCCCATGTGCCGTGTCACGTGACCACTTTTTTTTGGTTTTTAATATTGTGTCGTATAAAATTTAAAGGCCTTCATATGTACATCAATTTTGTACAAATACTTTTGTGCCGATTTTTAATTTTGTTGTAGGTTAAAGGGTTTAAATGATTTTTTGTTATTAGGTTTTTTATTTATATTTATTTATTACTTAAATGAATGCCCTTTTGTATTGTTTGTTTTTTAAAAATATAATTTTGATACCTCAAAGTGCAGGAGTACAAATGTCAAAGTTATCCCTAGAACGACTTATTGGGGTCCCACAGACCCCATACAAACTATAATTAAGTGTTTTTTTGTTTTTTTTTGTTTTATTTGTATTTCTCTTAACCTAATTTACCTTTGAACCTTTCTGTGTAAATACTGATAACAATACCTATGTTATTAGCTTTAGTTTTCCTTCAGTATTCATTAGAGTTAGAGCTGGGGTCCCATAGACCCCTATGCTATGGGCCATTAACGTAATTGTTTTATATACCACTGTTAACTGTATTATTGCTTCCGAGCTTACCGAAGGTAACGGAAGCTATGTGATCGTTTCGAAGAACGAAAATATTTTTTCTCTCCGATTTCAAAAATTCCAAGACAGAAATCCGTTTCAGACATCAGGGAACATTTTTGGTTCCGTGTCTGTCTGTCGGTCTGTCGTTCGATTTTTGCGAACCAACATATCTTAAAAACTACAAGTTCCATTTTAATTAAATTTAAGTGGTTGGTCATAATTAGCCCATTGTTGGTCCCATTTAAGTTTCAACCTTCTGTGCCTATTTGTTTCTCTTCCACATGCGCACAAACATACATTTATTTACACCTATAGCTTCAAAAGTACGTATCTGATTTGAATGAAACTTTTATAGTTTATCGAAAGTAACCCGCAGATAGCCCCAGATTAATTTGAACCGTCTACGCTCTTTAACTTTTGCTAAATTGATACTTTAATTCGTGTAAAAAAACTAAACAATTTTGACAGATTAAAAACGGGGGAAACAATTAAACCAATTTGACAATAATGACTTGTAAAAGCATAAAATTAATAAAGTACGTGGATATAGGATGCGAGGAAGCTAAGTGCCACACCAATTGGCAGTCTATTTTTTTATTGTATTAAAAAACTTATTTTATTTTTTTTGGGGGGCTGCTGAAATGTTTAAGACTGCCAAAAGTTCCAAAATAAAACTTTTATTACTATTAGTAGACGTATATAACTTCATTCAAGTTGAAGGTTTAGTGGATCACAGTAAGGATTTAAGGCCAAAAATGCTTAACTTTGACAGAGTATGTAAGAAAATCTATAATTTTTATTATCATTTTTGCTCCTGTTTTCTGTAAAACAATCCTTAATATATATAAATTAAAAATATTAACCCAATCTAACGAACACAAAATTTTATATATATATTTTTTTTTAAAGTACAAATTTTTCTAAAAAATGTTGTTGAATATATATATATGTATAGGTATACTATTTAATTTTAAAATCCTTATTGGTTTTGGTCAAACTTAAATGGTACTTTTAGTATGACAAATTATATTTACAAAAATATATAAATAATTGAAAAAGAAAATGTTTGATTAATTAATTTAACCCATTAATTAATTGGGGTCTCTCTGAAACCTGTGTGGAGTTTACGTAAAAAAAATATGTTGGGGTGTTCTAGGGTTAATCTTTTATAATATGATGTATATCGTTGAAATAGTGTCGCTTTTAGATAGTAGATTAATTTTTGTTATGTTCTATTTTGTGTTATTTTTAGTTTTGAGAGGGGTAAAGTTGAAAAAAAAAAAACAAAAAAAAAACTGTTTATATAGCGATTTCTACGATTTGGTTGCTGTGTTATATTTGTTTATCTACGATTGATACGAAATATAAACATTATATCTTTGTTTAGATGCGTAGAAAGTGATTATTTACGTGCTTGTATTCATTGCGCATGCGCGTCTCATAGTTCTGAATAATTCCTCTTCTTTATACCACGCTAGCGCGGTAAAGAAGAGGAATTCTTCAACTTTACGCACGATTAGTGAGTTTGTTTACATTTAACAAAAATAATTTGCTGTTCTTTTAATGAAGTAACTGTTTATATCGAGTTTTTAGTGAAAAACAATGAGTGAATCAAGTTACTTTGACGACAATATGGAGAATAATACTCCTCCAGAAATAATTAATTCGATTTATTATTCTAGCCTTCAGCTTAATTTAAATCAAGAATTATAATGCCATCTTTATCAAGAGAGTGATACGAACTTACATACAGCAAGTTTATTTTTTCTGTATTTATTTTTTTAATCTAACAATCGTAGATAAAGTACAGTACGCAACTTGTGCGAAAACGGCATTTTGCATTGCTCGTGTGGTTTTACTACCCTCGCTGTCGCTCGGGTGCTAACTCCACGCTGGCATGCAAAATGCTACTTTCCGCACTCGACGCGTAATGTACTATTATTAAATTTATTATATGTGCACTAACTTTTTGCGCATGTTGGGGGCTTTGTTTCTCCAAAAAATGTTGGTTAGAACCAACGTTATTAAATATTTAATGGAACAGTGCCGTTCCAACTTTTTGAGATATTTTTATTTCTTAAACTGATCTTTTCTTTGCGTACTAGAGCGCGAGGAAGCTATGCGCCACACTAATTGGCAGAGTATTTTTGTTTGTAATTTTTAGTTTTTATATTGGTATAGAACATTTAATATTTATATTACGTAATTATAGTAGAATCTAATGTATAACGAATGTCTAAGGTAATATATTAGTCAACGTAATTGTTGTTTCGGCAGTAATAATGTGCTCTTTAAGAACGTGATATACAGAATGAAACATATGTTTCATACGGATATTTTGGGTTTTTTTCTTGAATATTAGTCATTATCAGTTAAGATGAAAACATGACTTAAATTATTCTTTAATTTAATGTGATATAAAGAAATAAAAATCTTGTTTTAAGTTAATAGATCTGGGCTCGGCGGTACTGATTTACTTGGTTACCCACCCTATTTGTTTACCACTAAAGACAGTTTCACACTGGGCGGCGCCGGCGCGGAGTTTCTGTCTGTAAAGCTCTCATTGTGCACTATACATTTCGGTCTTCGGCGTCACATGAAAACGTCGCCGACTCATAAAAAACATCACTCAGTGCTGGAACTGGCCTTATAATGATTTCTCTTAATAACTATTAAAGGCCACATTACACTTTGTGATTTTTATGAGGGCGGGCACGAATTGGACAACTTTTACCTGCTCTGGTTAATCCTCGAGCTCGAATTGGACAACTTTTTAGAAGCAGCCCCCTTGGGACGAGCACGAACTGGACAACTTTCGCATTTTATAACTATCGCACAACTATCGCACTTTTCTTATGACTCGATAGTAAAAAATATAGTCAGCGAAACTGTCTACGGTTTTATCACTAAAACGACTGTTACTCCGATTTTGTTATAACTGAAAATACAAAAGTTTTACTTTTAATCAAATTATAATTATTATAAAAACTTAAAAATTGAATTTCAAAAGTTTTACATTTTTAATCCTAAAAAAACTAACTCTGTGGCGCAACAGCCCATGGAGGCCTACATTTTGGCAAATAAAGGCATAGTAAGAGGGCCAAAAAAATAGACAATAAAAACGCTTAAATAAAATGTTATTTTTGAAAAAAAAAATTAATAAATAAAATAATAATGATTTGAAATTGAAATGCTTATAGATAATAGATCAATAATAATAGATAATAATAATCTAATGTATATATAGGCGGCTATGAAGCTAGGACCGGCCCTGCCTTTAACAATAGAAACTAATAGTATGGTGAACAAGGCGCCGTGTTGAAAATTGAGAATCTATCACGTCGTCTACACGGTGATAGTTGCCGCGATAGTTGCTATCATGACAGCTTCTATCGCGGCAACTATCACCGTAAAAATGGGGGTTTACATGCTATCGCATGCCACTCTCTACCTGGTGCTGAAAGTTGTCCAGTTCGTGCTCAGGGATTAGTGGACCCTTTTTTGACCCTTCCTTATGGTTAGAAAAGTTGTCCAGTTCGTGCCCAGCCTTTTATGACTTCCCTTGAGTTTTGTTTATGATTTCTTCACACGGATAGTCATAGGACAAAATCACATAGTGCAATGTGGCCTTAAGGCAAAGGGATAGTCCAAAGAACTTTGGGACGAAGGAACATCGTACTTCTGTATTTAAAGGTGATAGTATCACTTACTCTAAACTATTAAGACAAAGAAATATTTACATATTAACATAAAAGTTATTTTGGGTAGGTAACCAAGTAAATATGTGCCACGTCGGCATCCTTTTTATCTATAAGAGCGCAATACCAGATTTGAAAAACGCCGAAGTCGCACATGCCAGCGGTTGGAGCAAAAATGAAAAGGTCGACACTTTCGAATTTTTTTTATATATTATCAGAGGGCTCATTGTACAACTAGGGCCTAGGGCGCCGCGCCGGGTTGCCGACCCCTGTAATAGACTGATAATTGGGAATAGTTATTTTGACTCTTATAATAATTGGCCCATACAGAATTTTAATCAATGTAACAAATAATACTTTACTGTACAAACAATTTTCACGGCACCAAGTAACGAATGAATTATTAAGCTACCCTCGAAAATCCAAGGAACTTAAAGGTGCAAGTGGGGAAGTTAAATTACACAAAGTATGTATATATATTATAATATAGTTTAGAGTCGTAGTTATAAAGTCTTTATAAAGTTCAGTAGATACATCAACCGTAGGTCTATACGTTATTGACTTCCGATAGAAATATTATAAATTTATGGACAGATATTCGGAATGTAATAGAGGAAGGTGGGTGCTACAATGCAGAACCACTTCCTTCTTGCAATGACAAACGACAGAATATTTTCACCCCTGCCTAACGTGGTAAATCGTTACTTAATATGCTTCAATTAGATTATTGTTATTATGAATTTGTGAAGTATGGTCGTTTTCTTCTTTGCAATAATTATTGTTGTAATGAAATTAAACAATTAAAAAATAGACTGCCAATTGTTGTGGCACATAGCTTATTGCTTCCTCGCATCCTACCACGTATTTTGTTGAGTTTTTGCTTTTACAAGCCATTATTGTCTTTTGTTTAATTGTTTCCCCCGTTTTTTTAATCTGCCAAAATTATTTTGATTTTTTATATCAATTAATGTATCAATTTAGCAAAAGTTACAGAGCGCAGACTGTTCAAATTAATCTGAGGATTACTTTCGATAAACTATAAAAGTTTCATACAAATCAGATAAGTACTTTTGAAGCTATAGGTGTAAATAAATGTATGTTTGTGCGCATGTGGAAGAGTAACAAATGAGCGCAGAAGGCTGAAACTTATATGAGGCCAGCTAATTATGACCTACCATATAAATTTCAATACAAATTTCGGACGAGTAGGTTTAAGATACGTCGGTTCGCACAAATTAAGCAACAGACAGATAGACACGGAAGCAAAAATGATCCTTGATGTCGGAAACGGACTTCTAACTAGTAATTTTTGAAATCGGAGTCATAAAAAATTTTCGGTCTTTAGAACGATCACATAGCTTCCGTTACCTTCGGCAAGCTCGGAAACAAAAGTTAGTATCGTTATTATAGTGAAGCGAGTAAAATTTTCCAAGCAATATTGTTTAAAAGTTTCAGAAAGGATCAAATTTACCTTTTGCCTCTGCTTGTTGTTATACCTCATTCCGATTAATTAGTTAATCAACGTTAGCATCGCGAAGCATGTTACTTTGACTGTAGGCAATGAAGGTGTAATATCAGATGTTTTTATCTTTTTCAAATTCCAAAACTAAAAGTGAGAAGGCGCACTAAAGTAACATCGTGGATGCACTTTAATGCGTCGAATTTGTCTATGTTGTTAAATTAAATGAAGTATACATGAAGATAAGTTATAAAGACAGGCCGTGGTCGTGCTGGTAATATTACTGGTAAACTGTTAGCGATGCGGCTGGTCGGGCTAGTGTAGACTAGAAGTACTACGGTAATGGCCACGATAATTACACTACCAGTGTCAGCTCTGTTAATTATCTTTCCCTGATGACTGCCACCCGAAGCTTAACTTTTTTACAACTTCTAAGACAAAAATATATTTTCTCTATTCCTTTGAAAACCTTCTGATGCTCAACATCATGTTAATGAACATGTTATTTTATTAAACTTTACACATTATCTTACTGTGAGTTAAATGTAATAAAAAAGTTGCGACTAATAAATTAACGTAAAATCTTCAATACGTTTTAACATACTTTAATTAAGACAATAATCAGGTATTATTATTGCAAGCCTATATATATATATATATATATATATATATATATATATATATATATATATATATATATATATATATATATATATTGATAAATTGATCTTTAATTCATAACAGACAGACAAAACATTGATCAACAGACAGACAGAAAGGAAACCAATATATATATATATATATATATATATATATATATATATATATATATATATATATTTGTTTCCTTTCTGTCTGTCTGTTGATCAATGTTTTGTCTGTCTGTTATGAATTAAAGATCAATTTATCAAAATGTAAAGAGCGCAGACGGTTGAAATTAATTTGGGGATATCTGCGGACTACTTTTGACAAACCATCAATATTTCAGAATAATCAGTTGAGTACTTTTGAAGATATAGGTCTAAATAAATGTATGTTTGTGCGCATGTGGAGGATAAAATAATGGGTGCAGAAGGTTGAAACTTATATGGGATCAACAATGGGCTAAGTATAACCTACCATCCCAATTTTATTAAAATCGGATGTGTTGTTTTTTAGATATCTTGGTTCGCAAAAATACGTTTTATCTCTATCCAACTACAATATCTCGAAAACGGTATGTCCCACTTCAAACATGCATAGGACCTTTTTTGTGCAGAATTATGTGAGGAATAATTTTGGTAATAACACTTCTCTTCAAAAAATAAACTGTTTTGCGTAAAATGTGAAAAATAAGTAAATTTTGGACTTTAAGGAGGGGGGAGGGGGGACGCGCCCCCTCAAGAGAGGGGATCTTTATTGTTTCTTACTACTACACCCCTTAAAAGTGCTTTCACAAAGTTTCAAAACTTTATAAATTATTTCCCCAATTATTCCTTATTTTCCTGGACTATATGTCTTAATTGTCATAATTAGCTCATTGTTGGTTCCATATAAGTTTCAACCTTCTGCTCTCATTTGTTTCTCTTCCACGTGCGCACAAACATACATTTATTTACACCTATAGCTTCAAAAGTACTTATCTGATTTGTATAAAACTTTAATAGTTTATTGAAAATAACCCGCAGATAGCCCCAGATTAATTTGAACCGTCTGCACTTTTTAATATTGGCTAAATTGATGATACTTTAATTGCTGTAAAAAATCGAAATAATTTTGACATTAAAAAAACGGTTTTTTTTTTTTTTAAATTATGCAATAATGACTTGTATAAGCATAAAATAAATGAAGTGCGTGAGAGGATGCGAGGAAGCTATGCGCCACACCAATTGGCAGTCTATTGTTTTTGCTGCCGAGCTTACCGACGTTTATGACATAAGAACGAAAATATTTAATGACTTCGATTTCAAAAACTCCAAGACAGAAATCCATTTCTTCACACATCAGGGAACTTTTTTGGTTCCGTGTCTGTCTGTCGCTAAATGTTTGCGAACCAACATATCTTAAAAACTACTTGGCCAATTGTAATCAAATTTAGATGGTAGGTCACAATTGGCACATTTTTGGTCCGTTCAACGTTTTCAACGTCAAGTTTTAAACGTCTGCGCCTATTTGTTTCCCTTCAACATGCTCATAAACATACATTTATTTACAGGCACTTTATATCTTATAAAGTACTCGTTTCAGTTTTATGAAATTTGGATGATTTGTCGAAAGTAGCCCACAGGTAGCCCCAAATTAATTTTAACCTTCGCGTCAGTGCCCTTAAAATTTTGCTAAATTCATATTAAAAAAATCAACAATTTTGACTGTTTAATTAACGGGAAGTAATATTAAGGGGTTAACAGAGTTATCATATTGAAAAAAAAAATGTTGTAAAAGCGTAAAATCATTTAAGTTTACGAAATAAGACGCGAGGAAGCTATGTTCCACACTAAGTGGTAGACTATTTTTTACTAGTATAAATCTTACTACAGGTAACTAACTCACTGCATTAAACATAAATAAATATAAAATAATTATTTATCATTTTTAATGTAATATATATAAAAATAAAATAAACTATGACGACAAAAATTTAAATTTAATGTTATTATACCAATGTTTTTTTTAAAGAAACTAGTTTAGTTTCCTTTTTTATTAAATATATATAATTTTATTAAACTTATTATTTTTTATTGGAGATATTTTTTTATTATTATTTCAATTTAATAGACAGTTGCCTGCCATTTCTTACAGATTTTTTACGTCCAATCAGAAAAATATTAAACCTATTCAAAATAAAAGTCTAAAAATAATATTTATTTTATACAATTACATTACCCTATTATGACAAAATATATTAAGATTTTTTTAGTCTAGATTAGATAATTTAACAACACTTCACCCATAACATGAAATTTCTTATAACTAGGTACTTATAACATGTAAAGATATAAGAAGTTCAATAATTATATAACTAACATTTAATTGAGTTGAGCGAAGCGAAGCTCTTATACTACTCCTTCTGAACGGCTGAACCGATCTACACAAAATTTGGCACGGTCATAGTCACTAACCACAGGAAGGTATAAATATGAAATGGTCCAAATTGGTACACAGGGATACTGGGAACGGAGTACAAAAGTTTCCTCTTGAACGGCTTAACCGATTCGCACGAAATTCGGCACGGTCATAGTGACCTACCACAGGAAGGTATAAATCTAAAATGGTCCAAATTTGTACACAGGGGTACGGGGTACAAAAGTTTCCTCCTGAACGGCTGAACCGATTCGCACAAAATTCGGCAAGGTCATAGTGACCAACCACAGGAAAGTATAAATCTGAAATGGTCCAAATTAGTACAAAGGGGTACGGGGTACAGGGTACAAAAGTTTCCTCCTGAACGGCTGAAATTCGACACGGTCATAGTGACCAACCACAGCAAGGTATAAATCTGAAATGGTCCAAATTGGCACATAGGAGTACCGGGTACAAAAGTTTCCTCCTGAACGGCTGAACCGATTCGCACGAAATTCGGCACGGTCATAGTGACCAACCACAGGAAGGTATATAAATCTAAAATGGTCTAAATTCGTACACAGGGGTACGGAGTACAAAAGTGAAAATAGTATATCCCCTTCATGATGCTTGTCGTTGGAAAGCTCTTTACGAGTACAGTTATTGTTGTTATGTTCACTTTTGTCATATTTTCATTTAAGAGGGGGTAAAATAGAAAGAAACTGGAAAAAATGCTTTTTAATAACTGAAAATAGAGATTTTAATATTTTTGATCCGATTTCAGCTGTTTATAATTAATACAAATGTTTATTGGTTAAGATTAAAATGTACGCTCAACTAAATATTGCAAGCAGACAACTGCATTGCACAAATAGTATCAATAAATGTTTTTAAGTAATATTTATTGGTTAATGTTAGTATTATACAAAAACTAATTCGTGTTTTTCCTTGGTTTTTAATTTTGAAGCATTGTAATGTTTCTTGAAAGCGTTGTGGTCGTTCTGAAAAACGAAATATATGACAGAAATATGTTTTAGACATCAGAGAACATTTTTATCTCGTGTTTGTCTTGTCGGCCTGTCTAATACCCAGTCAGATTGTTATGAACTTTGGGTAGTAGGTCATATTTAGTCCATTTTTGGTCCTCCATAAATTTCAACCACTCCCTTTTGATTCTCTTCCACACACGCATGCGTAATTTAAAAACGGAATGATATTAAATAAATTAGATAATAATGGAAAATAAATAAATAATTAGAAATAATGGGTTGTAAAATAATAACATATTAACATTAATTTATACGCGATAAGACGC
The DNA here is from genome assembly GCA_951217055.1 of Gerris lacustris. Classification (NCBI taxonomy): domain Eukaryota; kingdom Metazoa; phylum Arthropoda; class Insecta; order Hemiptera; family Gerridae; genus Gerris; species Gerris lacustris. Next base: position 90,780,333 of record OX578276.1, read on the forward strand.
TAGAAGCTACGTACCAACTAGATGACCAATTATTTTATAATTTATTTTAAAATAAAGTATACTTATTGGTGACGTAGAACTTACTTATTATTTACTTTACGTATTAGTAGTTGATTAAATCAAGTAATTTACTCTAGGCATTTGAATGAAGCAAAATATATGATTATGGAAATACTTCATTAAAAGTGAATGAAGCAAAATATATGATTATGGAAATACTTCATTAAAAGTGAATGAAGCAAAAAAGTAAATTAATGGATAAACTCCTCGGAAGTCATGAGAAAGCCAGTTTTCAAGGAAAACAAGTATGTAATACTAAATACTATAAATATAATAACTTCGTATAACTTGGCTAATAAATTTAATGTACATAAAGGGAAAATACAGTGGCTTACTCATTTCAGTGCCTCGTAAAAAATCAAATCAACACCAACGATGCTGAATCCAGCAAAAAGGAATGATATCTTCTGCAAAAATATAACCATGAAAAAGGGCCTAATTACAGGTCCCCACCAAAAAAGTCGGCCTATCAAAGTAGTGATATCTACTTTGTGGCCAAGTCTACTCTTTCTTTAGTACATAACCTCACTTTACTTATACTATCATGCAAATTATTACTATTTTTTTTTTGTTTCTGAATGAGGCATTAAACAACAGTATTATGCCTAGTCCCATAGAAGTTAAGTGGGTAATGAGAAGGAGTTAGAAAAGAAGAAAAAGTTCCTGATCCTACCCGAAAAATCAGTCTATCATCATTCAGAAACGGAGTGCCATCCTTAACATGGTGAAAAAGCAGCCCCCTACCCCTGCATCAGCTTTAACGTGTATACGATTGTCGTTTCTAAAGAACTTCTCTAATGTGCAGAAATCAGTAAATATAGAAAAATTAAGAGTGAGGAAAAAAATAGATTTATTACTCACACAAAGAAAAACTGGCATCAGATGAATTGTCGAATCAATACCAAACCGAAAGTATTTGCATACAATACAAATCGGTACAAAAGTACTTGTACCAAATTAAATGACTTATTATTTTTTATTGGAGATATTTTTTTTATTATTATTTCAATTTAATAGACAGTTGCCTGCCATTTCTTACAGATTTTTTACGTCCAATCAGAAAAATATTAAACCTATTCAAAATAAAAGTCTAAAAATAATATTTATTTTATAGAATTACATTACCCTATTATGACAAAATATATGAAGATTTTTTTAGTCTAGATTAGATAATTTAACAACACTTCACCCATAACATGAAATTTCTTATAACTAGGTACTATAACATGAATTAAACACCAAACAAATGACTCAGTCCTAAAGTACAAATTGAGGCCTTTCAAATGATAGGTACGCAACACAAGAACTAACTTTTAAAAAAGTGGTCACGTGACACGTCACTCGGGAAAAAGTTTACTCTAATGTTGTCAGCAAATAAGAAGAAGCTACAAAATAATAAATTCCTGATATAAAGAGCATTAGTGTGAGATTTAAGCCATCCAATGAGAAATAAAATCGGTTTATAATTGCGGATGCCATGAGGTATCAAACCCAATAATTAAAACAAGTGAGGCGCGCTTCACGTAAGGCGATAATCGCCTGTTTCTGTACGATTAAGTTAAAATTAAAAGTGTAAAATTTTAATAGTTGCATATTCTTTTTCTACACTTCAAGACCTTTAAATTGATGTATAACATGTCATGGTGACAAAAACTTTTTTTGGCCGCCCGCCATATTGGCCGCCATCTTGAAAATATTAAGTGTGAAAACTCCAAAAAGTGTACAGTTGCCTCAAATGCCGAGATGCACCTGTGTACTGAATTTCCTACCTATAATAGTTTATGAATTGAAACAAGCCAACGGACAGATAGACAGACAGACAGAGCCGTTACATAAGGTTTCTTTTTTTTACTTCGTACAGAAACCTCAAATATTAATCAAACCTGGCTCCAGCTAAGGTAACACCGATAAAGGTACGAAAAATGTCGTAGAATTAAACTTCTAGATTTTTAAAAATCAGTATCTGTTTGTGTAAATAGTTTTTCGATACGACTTACTGTTGATTCATAGAACATGTTTAACGTTGTGTCCACCAGTTTAATTTTTGGGTGGGGGGGGGGATGAAAAATTTCTCCTTTTTGGATTTTTCTTGCCAGTTACACGGCTATAGCTACAACTGTGCCAAATTTAAGTTCTAGCTCTTCTGGAAGTCACTTATAATTTTTACAATGAGTGAGTGAGTAGGTAACAAAAATGTCAATTATAAAAATATTTTATGTTGCAGAGGCTCGGTGTTAAGGGCTCAATTTTGTACAGTGCCCTAACCTACTTAACCTTAATCTACGTTTAAAATTTCAAAAGCCCATCGTTAGAAGAAGCAGAGATATGAGGGTGAGAACAACCGGGTGAATTGGTTCCAGTAAAAAATACACTGCGCACTGAGATAAAGAGCCTTATAAAAGCCTTGCGCTGAGATAAAAACTGTTCTGACGATTTTAATTTATTTATTTTTAATACTCTATTAAAATACAAATCTAATGTTAGAAAAAAAAACTAGTTCCCGAGATATTAATTAAAACAATTCTAATTTTGTTTAAAATCGAAAACAAAAAGTAAATTTCAACTGGAAATTGAACACTTTTTAAATATGTTTAAAAATAAATCAATTATATGAGTTATTATCGAATTTGAATAAAGTATTAATATCCTGTAGGAGAAAGTTTTGTATGATTTATCGAACCGATATTTTATATAATATTAAGATTTTTTAGGTTTATGCCATGCCAATTTATTTATACACAGTAGTATGTATGTTACTAGTTTAAAAAAAACTATGATAGGTATGCACTGTTAATCCGTATTAATATGAAGCACATCAGCTGTAGTACCTTTTAATGTAAGTTAAAACATTAAATATTGTCCATTTGATTATAATAATTACGAAATTCATACGAAAAACAAATTTTTTCCCAATTTTCACTATTTTGCTATGTATGTATATCTCTAAATATTTTATCTCTTAACTTATTGACTTACTTTTGAGTTATATTAGTTAATAAAAGTATATCATTTATGTAAATAATAAGAAAACACGGATAATATTGCATTATAAACGTGATATTTTGAAAGTTTCTAGAAAAAATCGCTATTTTATTGATTTTTTTATATATAAATTTTCAAATAAAAAGCGGCACCATTTAAAATTTTCCTATTGACCTGAAACTTTTCAAAAATCATTTTTTCATGTATTCGCACAAAGTTGGGGGTTGGGAGCTAAAATTAAAAAATGTTCATTATTAAGGCCCACCCTAATATATATATATATATAAAGTGTATCCCAAAATAGGGTATCCGAGAGGAAAATATTTCATATTTTTGGGTTTTCGAAAAAAAGAAATTCTTTGTAAAATCTCCTGCTTGATCTTAAACCTCTAAAAATGATATACTTTTCTTGATTTTGTGTACAGGGAGTTCTGTTTCTTCAAAACTTTAAAATATGGCCAAGAGTAAACTACCCTTATTTTTTGTGGAATCTTGTTCTGATGATATTATTTTAATTTTATTTATTACATTAGCCATTAGCTTATTCTTTTTTTTATAAGTTAAGTAATTTATTTTGTTTTCATAAAATAAATCAATATTTAATATTTATACGTTTTTTGCAATTCTGAACCAATGTTCTAAATAAAATTTTTCAATACCATCAAAAATAAGGGCAGTTTACTCTTGGTCAAATTTTACAGTTTTTAAAAAACAGAACTCCCCGTACACAAAATTAAGAAAATGATATAATTTTTAGAGGTTTAATATATGTAATATATACATATATATATATATATATATATATATATATATATATATATATATATATATATATTATTATATATATTTTATAAAATGCTACCCGTCCTTCAAAAGAGTTATTACTAGGCAGTCGCATTTTAACAATAATAATAATATATATATTCTAAAACCCGGTCTTCAGAATATTATAATATCTTCTAATACTAGCAACGATGTGCAAGTTATAAGTCTATCATTTGATGATTTATTTAGCGTTGGAATTTACCTACACAAAACGTATACACACACATTTTATATATATATATATATATATATATATATATATATATATATATATATATATATATATATATATGTGTGTGTGTGTGTGTGTGTGAGAGTGTAATTATTTATTTCCATATAATACAATTTTATTTTAGAAAATTGTGGCACTTGTATTTGCTAATTTTAAGGTAGGTTTTTGTTTTAACGGTATCATAGTTTGTAAATTGTTCTGTTTTTACTTTGTCATATAAAGAGGAATATTTTGATAGCGCGAAATTTCGATTTTGATAGACTTACACGTTTGATGGATTAACTACAAGGCCGGTTATGATACCTCGCGGTTAATATCAAAAAATTTATTGTAGCTCCAAGTTTGGGGGCGCTCTCTCCAAATACTCTGAAAAACGTGAAAAGAAAAATTCCTCGAAAACGGTTTCGACGAATTTGATTCTTAAATTCTAAAATGTAGTGAATTTTCTACGAATCTAATGAATTTAGTCATGAATATTGAGCTAATTTTAATTACGTTTAAAAATACATTTATAATTTAAATTAGTTATTAAGCAATTTAAATACAGTATCAATATCTATATAAGAAAGTGTTCGATTTATCGGATCAATTTTTTATATTTATAGTAACAAAAAAATATGATTTCTAACCTTATTAATTGGGTAAATAGGAAGGGTAAAAATAATTTAATTAATATCATTTTAAGTTGTATTTACATATTAAGGTTATTTAGATAGTAGGTATATATCTATCTGGATGTAAGTAAATCTTTTTCTTATTAAAAATGTTTTATATTTAATCGCTGAGGCGTAGATACTTCAATAAATTAAATCCTTTTATCCTAAAAAAGATTTCTTTTCCAAGAAATAAAACTGTGAAACCTTAAAAGTGTTAAATTTTGTTGAATGAAACGAACTTCAATTTGTCAACTTATTTGTGATATTTAGTTTTGGTCCTTCGTTATTGCTTCCGAGCTTACCGAAGGTAACGGAAGCATTGTGTTCACTTTTGAGAACGAAAAACTTTTGTGTCTCCGATTTTAAAAATTCCAAGACAGAAATCCGTTTCAGACATCAGGGAACATTTTTGGTCTCGTGTCTGTCTGTCTGTCGGTCTGTGTGTCCGCGAATTATGAAACGTGCGACGATAACTTGAGTAAATGTCGCCCGATTTTGATGAAATTTAGTGGACATGTTCATTTTACCAATGCCCAGGACGAGTTCGTTGGACAACGTTATCCGTCCAAGCGTTCACGAGCAACGCTCGCGTAAACGTGAACTTAAAATTTAGAATTGGAATTTTTGGTCGGGAAAAAAATCTAACTTCATTTATTCAATGAGACAAACATTTTTTTCAAATACAATTTTTTACTAAAACCAACAGCGACACCGCTATGAAGTGTTAAAGATCGCTAAAACTATAAATAGTTTTTACACAATTAACAATATAACAATAAAGTAATATAATAATAATTTTAATGTTAATATAAAGTACATGATAGGATACGAGGAAGCTATGTGCCATACTAATTGGCAGTCTATTATTGATTGTTTCGATTTTTTTAATGGATAGTTCGCATCGAGTAAATACCATAGTAATACTAATAGTGTTTAGAGACTATAAGCACTGACCGGTATTTGTTTGTAGTTCACCTTTTTGAAACGCTGGAAAAGAGAAAAAACGTTACGTATGGGGAATATAATATCAAAGGAAAGTAAAATGTTGAAGAAAAATAAAAGCACATTTGTACATTTGACAATATATGGAGTTTAAAGCCTTAGTAAGGGAAGTTGTAGAAACTTAGAAAGAACTTATACAAGAGCAGGGCTGTAGTTACATTATTATAGTCCTTTGGACCGTCATGGACTGACGGAGGAGGAATTGCGATGGAGGTGTCAAGCGTTACAGATGAAGTATCAGAAGACTTTGTTGATGTTTTATGTTTTACAAACTAATATTATTTTTTAAGATAGCAAGAGGTGACAGTTGTGAGAGGCGCAATATTGGTTTAAGATAAATATTGTGGAAAGCAGGGCCATGATTGTATATAGTTGTGTAGAAGATCCAGAGCTAAAGCCGAGTCGGTTTCTTTCTTCTAGTCAGGTAGGGTTTATATACGATGCGGCTCCGGAGAGAGGTTAACCTGCCCTCTTCGGAATAACCCAATGAAGTCTTCAGGTAAAAATCTTTCCTTTGGCTCCTTCACACTCCTCGTTTAAAAGATCCTTCTCACACTAAGTCGATTTGCCCCACCTTCATACCTGATCCCACCTTAGCGAGACAATTATCAAACGATTCCTAAATAATTCTGGTGTGTAGTCCCATTACATTTACTTTATGCTATTGGACTTCACTTAATCAACCCATCCTTTCAAACGGAATGTGTTGCTAACTGATAATTATTATTCTTAACCATTATTGTAAAGGTGAGAATGCTGTTAACAATAATGTACAGGACAATTAAACTCCTTCACAGTTTTAACTTTGCTGGTTGTGTGAATCAATAGTTTTAATACAATACTTAGGCTTTAGTTAATTCACAGCGATTACCTATTTTTTTATATTCTGTTTTTTACAATATATATTAACAATTTATAACAAATCTCTCTCGTGCAGTTTTTATTACAATTCTTTGATGCAGTATATGATGTAAAAATCCACCGAACAATTATATTTTATTTACGTTTAATTTAATTTATTATTTTATAATAAAAACAACACGTATGACATAAGTAAGAAACTAATATCATATTTTTTTCTAATTTTATTATTAGAGGATTAGATTTTTAGTGACACATTGCCAAGTTATCCAGCATGATAAAGAGTACCATTGTTGTAAACGCGAAGAATAGACAAGATAATTATGAGATATAAGGAAGGTCGGGTAAGTGTGGATGTCGATGACCCTCGACTGGCTCTGCCTCTGCCTTTGCTACCGCATACATATTTACACGGGCCTCTCTGTGGCCAAGGCGACGACTAGCCAGCCACCGGCCACCTCTGCCCCTCTCTAAAAGTTTTATGAGAAAAGCCCTCCGCGCCAATTATCGGGAGTGAGAGTGCCGAACTACCGCCATCTTCTTTACCTTTCCCCCACTGTTCCCTCGCACCCAAACGCATAATTAGCCTATTTTCAACGCCGATTCTGCTCGTGTCGTTATCATCTTTTTATACCGGTTGTAATTTTAATTGAAGACTCTCCTCTCTCGCTCTGTCTCGTACAAGCCAGTCAATTTAGGAGCCTCCCGAGCTCAGCACGAAATAACAGCCCTTCCCCGCTTAACTGCCTCCCTACTTTACCTGATCACTTTTAATATTATCTACTTATTGCCTCTTCGCCTCATTAACTCTACTCTTTTCAATGTAAAGCTAACCAGACAGCAGATTAATTATTTATATTATATAAGAAAAGTAATTTTTTAAGGAAATTTAAATACTTTCGGGTTTTTCATGTTTTATTATTATTATAGATCCGGTTTCTTGTAATTTTTTTAGTTACTTAACACTCTCTTATTCCCTTGCTAACATGTCCCGTCTGGGTACGCTTTTTATTTTATATTTACAACCTTTGCTTGAGACTAATACAATTATAGGCTTATATCTTAGTAAAAATGTAATAGCATAGCCTAGGCCTAGAGGAAACCCTTTTGCCTCCAGGTATTTGAGTCACTTATTTTGTTTCCTTGTCGAGATCCTTCTCTACCTGGAACCTACATCATATAATTGTACAGTAGCTTCCCTTTAAGGCTCTATTTGCCCATGAAATTGTTATTCAATAGAGTTTAGTAGCCTCACAAGTGTTTCCCTCATTTTTTACTTCTTACACGGACAGACCAAAGGAAAAATTTAAACCGTGGAAGTACACAACACATCTGAGTTTATTTTAAATTTAACGCTCACTTTTAAGGTTTTTGAATAAGAGATTATTAGTTTTAAAACAATTACTTTTTTGATTTGTTGATTGGTTAAAAAGGTAAAAACATTACATTGGATAATACAGTTTAAATGCCTAACTTACCTGCTAAACAGGATCTTGGCTGCAGCATGGATGTTGATGAACTAATTATTCTTGCTTTCTTCTTTCCTTTTTTTAAACACCATGGTTAGCAGAATAATTCAAACTTCATGCAAATGTTTTACTTATAAAAGGGGGTACTCTTAAATAAATTGATTTAAAAAAAAAAAAAAAAAAAAACACCATTTGATTATCACTGTCATATCTACTTTTAGTTATCCATTTATTCTATTAATAGTTATTTCCAATTCTTGGTAAAACTATAAAAAATCAGGATTTACTTTTCAGGGACTTCTTTTCCAGTTAAAAAATCAATCTCACAATATTATACTAGACTAAACAGTATGTACTAGTAATGAATTATAATTTTGTATTTTTTTATTTATTTATTAATTTTTATGTGAAATATTGGATAGCTTCTTAAAAATAACAATTATATATTAACCTCCACACATTGTTTCATATATTTTTTTTTTGCTTTGGAGCTAAAGCATTTTAGTACCAAAAAGACTTAAATAATTAAATGATTTTTAATTCTAATTCAGTTTTTTATTGTTATATATAATAACAATAAAAAACAAAATATTGGAAATCATCAATAATAACGGTGCGTACAATTAAATGTCGTTTAATACTTTAACTCCAGAGCAATTAAGGACTTAATTTCAGTAAAAATAGAGAGTAAATCATTAATTTAAATAGTCTTATTCTTATTTGTTAATTAACATGAAAATCTATTTCATTTATACTTTTTTTTCAATAGTGTTTCCTTTATTTTGCTTCAGTTAAAAACGTTTTGCTAGGATTAACTCTTTACTGGAGGTGGAAAATAATTTTCACAAAATGATTAATTTTTACACACGATTTCTAATTATTAAATATTTATACTTTATTTTCTAAAATATTTTTTTAAATATAATATTTTCACGTAGATAATAAAAAATGTTAACTTACTTTATCGATTAGAAAAATAATAGTTTAAAATGTTGGGTAATAATATGAATATATTTTTTTTAATATTAAGATATGTCAACTCCTGTATTATTATATCTGCTAACCACAATCGTAAACTTAATTTTCTACAAATTTTAATTTATTCTCTTTTACAATCCCAAAACGTAAAATTTTAATTTTAATTGTGTTGAACGAAAAGATAATAGCAAAATTTAGAGTATAGCTCTTCACCGTATATATTTTAATTTTGAGTTTATACTTGTATTAAAATAAAATTATTGAATGAATATTTATTTTTAATTAAAAAAAAAAAAAGTATTAAGTCCCAATTTAAATTTCTATTTCTATACTCAATAAATATTATCGTTTTCAATTGATTTTTTTTTCTAATAATGTATGTAATGACATGCTATATTTAATATTAAATAATTATTAATATATATTCTATATTAAGGTTTTTGTTTCTTGGAAACTGGTAGAACAATGCAACGAAATAATACAGCGTGCAAAAGATTATGTAGCCACGGCCCTCATTTATTTAAAAAAAATTGCATAAGTGATAGCTGTACTCTAAATAGAGCTCATACATCATTTTATGTATTTTATTGGCCAGTTTTTTTTTTTAATAAATTTGAAGTCCATTACCATATAGAACAGCTTATACCTATCAACCTATCACAGGTTCTGTCAACATCGGCCATTTTGAACTTATATAAATCTACATAACTTATTCTATAAGGTTAATAATAAAAATTACCATACATTTTTTTAAATAGTTTATTGTGGTTGGATATAAATATATCCACATCGAATCTATACAAAGTATACAAAAATGGTTTTTCCCTTAAAATTATATCACACTTCTAACTCTCAGTCATTTTTAAATTAACAATAAAATAGTAACTAATTTTTTTAGTATAAAATATTAAAAGGAATTTTTTCTTTCAGTAATGACATTTACAGATCCATCAGCACCATGGATTTTAAATAAATTATTTATGGTACATTATTTACAATCTAATTAAATGACATCTAAATTGTTCGATTTATATATACATAGACTTTGTACAACGCGATTTTATATACATTAGTTTTTATTCACAAATTGAGAAACGAAAATATTTTCTTTTCATATTTACAGATTACGCTATTCGAAAACGAAATGGAAAAAAATATATAAATATATATATTACTTAAATTACTTAATACGTTTAGGTAAAAAAAGGAGTCAAATGACACAATAAAATATCACAGAGAAAGAGGGAATGTTTAATATTTTTGTTATATATGAATGGCAACAGACCTTGGTTGTTGTTGCTGCTGCTGTGGCGGTGGAGGCTGGTTGTTGTGGTAGTGGTTGTGTTGTATGCGATGGGGCGGGTGGTGATGATGATGGTGGTGGTGGTGGTGATGCGGGGGCGGTGGAAGTTTAGCTGTCCTCACGTCGGGTAACGCGAACCTCAACTTCTCCCAGAACTGCTTGTCACCCCATCTCAAGTAATTATTCGACTTGAGATAGAGGCAGATCTCGGGGTCGAGATCCTTATGGCAGACTTCGCCCAGCACAATCACAATCAGCCTCTTTCTCCTGTCTCGTAGGACATTATGGTGTGCCGATTTGAACTCGTACCTACACCACTCCGACTTGATGTAGTTTTGAGACAATACCATGACGGTTCTTTTGGAGGCATCGACAGCTTGCGCTATAGCGTCCCCCGGGAACCCTCCTGGCACAGGAAACTCACGGTAATGTAGACAGAGTTTATAAGGGTTTTCACCTTGTTCGAGGGCCGGTGTTAGTTCTTCTGCGACCCAAGCCTCGTCCTTGCTCGAGTAAGAGATGAAAGCGTCAAAAGGCTTATCACAGTCGTCTTGGTCGTTGTCCCTGTCCTTGTAGAATAGCCGTAAGCCGAATCTGGAATGACACCACAGTCTAACTTCTTGTTTGTATGCGAATATTAGACAAGTCGCTATCGTGACTAGAAAAAACCCTCCGAGTGTTACGGCTACGAGAGGTATGTAGTCGTGGATTTCTTGTCTTTGAATAGCCGTATTAGAAGTAAGGCTTCCGTTTGTCGGAGCTTCTATGAAATTGCCCATGGGCGGCGGGAGGCATGTAATATTATCTCTGAGGAGCGAGAACCATTCTGTTCCGTTGTAGCACCTTACTGATTTAGCATCTGCTAAAGCTGATCCTGTGTAAAGCAGAAAATCTCTGAACCTGTCAGCATAGTCGCAATCACATGACCATGGGTTCGCAGCTAGTCTTAATTTCACAAGAGCTGGACTTAACTCCCACACGGCTAACTTGACCAGTCTGTTGTAATCTAATCGCAGCACTCGTAGTTCTATAAGACCATTAAAAGTATTGTTAGCAATATATCCAATGCGGTTATTTTCTAAATAGAGTTCCCTCAGGCTTGAAAGACCTTCGAATTCGAAACCTTGCAACTCAGTAATTTTATTGTCATTTAGGCGCAATAATTCTAACTCTTGTAAACCGTTAAATGTTCTATTATGTATTATTTCTATGTTTGAGTTGTTAAGAAATAATACCTGTAGTTTTTTCCTTCCAATGAAGCTATGGCTCGTGATAGTTCCAATGTCATTTCCGTCGAGGTAAAGCTGAGTTGAATCCATGGGTATTCTGTGAGGAAGGTTATTAATATAACCTGATCTAGAGCAATCTACGACGTTTGCTGACCATGATAAATCATGATAACATGTACAGTTCGTCGGGCATGTCATTTCACAGTCGCATGCGTCGAAGTCACAACAGTGACAGAAAGGAAAACAGTTAGATTCATATTGACACAAAAATTGATCAGGAGAAGCTTCTTTCAGTAGAACATATGAGTTTACTCTGTTATATAATAATTTACAAGTAACTGTGTCCAGATCCATTAGTTGCGGTTTATTCCTATCCTTGAGTTCTTTAGAATATTGCTGCAACCACTGCATCGTACAATCACATTGGAAAGGATTACCTGCAATATAAAATTCAGGCAGAGGTTTGTGAGATGGTATTGTTGATATTCTCAAAGAATTCTGAGTGAGACTTTTTATTTGATTACCAGTTAGTTCAACTCTGGTAAGGTTAGGCTTTTTAAAGAAAGTGTAAGACTGGACTTTGGATATCAAATTATTGGAAAGGTTAAGGACTTCTACGCTGTCCGGAATCGCACTCCCTGTAATATCCGTTAACTTGTTATTACTCGCGTCAAACATAGTTAAATGTAGCTGACTTTCTATTTCAAAGTAATTACCGAGTTCCGTTAACTGATTACTATGTATATCGAGCCACTGAAGACCGGTTGGTATTAGAGCGTAATCGAACCACTGTAAAAGGTTTTCAGATATATTTAGCCAGACCAAATTCGGTAGCTTGCTAAAGAGACCGTTAATCTCCGTTAGGTAATTGCCATCCAGTCGAATAGCAAGGAGGTTCTTGTTAGTGTCCAGTGTGCCGGGTTCTATACGCTGTATTTTATTGCCAGATAGGTTTAAAATCCTGAGAGCAGCCATCTTATCGAATACTCCTTTACTGATGTTCGTGAGGTTGTTTTCTGTTAGCCTGAGGCCTACCAGTTCTTGCATGCTAGCAAACGATGTGTTGAATATCTCCGTTATCTGATTATCGCCGAGATCTAATGTCTTGAGTTGCGGCACTTCTGTCAGCACTGCTGGCACATCATAAAGCTTATTACTATTTAAATGCAAGTCTTGCAGGCTTGAAGAATTTTTTAAGGCTTCAGGGTCAATATATTCTATTAAATTACTATCTAATGACAAAACATTTAAACCGAATAATCCGACCAATGCATTACTGTCTATTTTTGTAAGTTTATTGCTGGACAGGGTTAAGGAATGCAGATTATTAAGAGAAATAAAAGTGTTTTCTGCGATTGATTCGATTTGATTTTCTTCTAATCTTAAAACCTGTAGGCTATATAAATCTCTGAAGACAGAAGGTTCTAACTTCACTATTTTATTACCAGCGATACTTAAAACTACCAGTCTTAAAAGACCCGCAAAAGTAGAAGTATTTATCCACTCCGCAGTGATATCATTATCTGATAGGTCTAATACTAATAGGTTGCTTAAACCATTAAATAAACCCGGCGCTAAAACGTTAATAGAATTGTTTTGTAGATAGAGCTCTTTTATTTCTTTTGTATCCGAAAACATTTCTGGAGGAAGATTGACTAGTTTATTATTAGCAAGGTTTAAAGAAATCAGGGATGTTAAACCGTCTAGAGCATGGTCGGCCATAAAACTAATTCCATTGTGTTGTAATTTTAAATCTTTTAGGTGGGTTAATTTTGAGAAAACGGTATCTGGTAAAGAATCGAAACTATTGTTTGATAAATCAAGTGTTCTAAGATTAGCACCACAGCGTTTAGAGTTCGGATGCGTAAGGCTTCCAAACCACAAAACTTTAACGTCTCGAAGGCGATTCCTGGTAAGGTTTAAATACTGAAGATTGTGTAGAGGGCAGAATAACCCCTCTGGTAGTTTCCATATATTATTGACACTGAGATCGAGTCTCTCGAGCAGGCCGAATTCTTCAGTGAAAGTACCGGGATAGATTTCTAAAGAAACAGGGGACCAGTCTGTGTTATGTGTCCTCAGAGTAAGATTCCGGAGTTGGCGCAGACCACGGAAGGCTCCAGCTGTCAAATTTGCTATTTTACAGTATTCGATGAAAAGATCTCTAAGATCGGTCAAACTTTGTAAACTCCCCGGCGATAGGGAGCTATGGAAATACAGCATATCCGCGCACAATATCTTCAGTCTTGCGGTGTACTGAGATTGGATGACACTAAAATTGGTATTTTCCAACTCCGAGTTAATGGTTCTAAGGTTGCAAACAAGGGAAACTTGCTGATCGTGGTCGGCGTTAGAAGCAATCTGTTCTTCCTGACCGTTAGCGTTTATTGTAATCCATTTGCACTCGTCAGGGGCTTGGTAGCGTAAAGGGGCCGGGGACGGGGCGGCGATAATACCGGCCGCCGCGGCCGTAAGAAGGCCGGCGATGAGCCACATAATCACTGATACATCGCGTTCCTACGGGCACACACACTTAGAGAACGCACTAAAGCGGTAGGTCGCACTGAACGTTACACAAAGAGAGGTGGCAATAACCGACACGTTCGTTCTCTTCTGACTGACTGACTAAGGGAAGGGACCAGTGGTCTGCCGGTCTTCTCTCCCCTCCTTGTACTTCTCCCTCTCCCCTTTAGTTCTTGGTTCGACCGCCGGGCTGTGCTACCCTCGCCAAGGTCATATCCCCTCTACAGTCTATCGTCTCTAGACTCATACCAAGTTTTCATCTATCCCAGGCATCGCTTGATTGATCACTCGCCGCACCGCTCCCTCCCTCTCCTTATCCTACTTAAAAGTTATGATAATTCGGCTCTCGCCTTATTAGTATGTTGATTAATAAGCAATGCATATTCATTTCGGCCCTTTATAACTTCCTCTTTGATGCTCGTTATTTTTAAATACTACTTTTCTTACAATAATGTTTACAATAATTCTATTTATGTATTATATTTTTATTTTAATGAATCAGATTACGAGATTCTTTAGTTTTAACTAGTTCATATAAGGTAGTAACTCATTTTGTTTTTAAAAAAGAATAATTTTTCTTCTATGTTTCATGAATCAGTTAAACATTTACGTTTATAAATCCTTATTTAATTAAACCAAATCTCAGAGTACTATCATTAAATTATTGAATTTTTCATTACTTAGTTATTAAGTTCTACAAACATCTACGCTTTTTTAATATAGTTAAATTAAAAAGTTAAATGTTGTTAAACAATGATCTATTTACTAGTGGGAATCCAGAGATCCTATGTCAGCGCGGATTAATACTCCTCTTCATAAATGGAGAATAATGCACAATGGACTTTGTATATTGTACTATTCACTGTGTTACTTCAATTATTGTATTTATAATATGTATAATCCAGCACAAATATAATGTAATATTTTATAAAATGCTACTTAGGCAGTCTCATTTTAATAATAATAATTATATATATATATATATATATATATATATATATATATATATATATATATATATATATATATATATATATATATATATATGTATATATATATGTATATATATATATATATATATATATATATATATATATATATATATATATATATATATATGTATATATATATATATATATATATATATATATATATATATATATATATATATATATATATAAATATATATGTGTGTGTGTGTGTTTTTTTACATAATATTCAATTTAGTAAAAATGCCTACATAAAATAATCAAAGTACGATTTTAAAAAAAAAAAAAAAAAAAAAAAAAAAAAAAACAATTGTTTCTCATAGAGTTTTAAATAAGTTTTTTTTTTGCTATTTCTGTTACAAGTAGGACCCTGAATTATATTATTAACCTGTTGCTCTATTTGAGCAGGTATAATAGCGTAATCTCAGAAACATCGATTATGCATCGATTGAAATTCTTTTTGTCCTCTTAATAGCAAAATTATCTGATTTTTTCCCCTTCTAAGTTTATTTCTTTTCTTCCTTTGTAAGCTTGTCTTTTTTCTACTACATTGGGGGCTGTCACCCGCCCCATTTCTTTTCATGCTAGAAACTTGTTAAATCAGGCTCCTGTGTTGAATAGCCTGCCGGTTTAACTACATAGAAGAATCTAAGGTAAGAAATTAGAGCCATTTTCCGTTGAAGGTGAAGGTAGGGAAGTTTTTTGTGAGGGCTCAGTGTGAATAGAGAAGGGCCCGTCAGGGGTTTGTGTGCATTGAAGTCTCCGTAGAGAGTGCGATGCCTCGGCATGCCGACAGTATTAAGGCACAATGAGCAAGGACCCTCACTCCCACATCCACTCACTAGTACCTAATTCTATCCCTTAAAATACTTCTCCTATCTTCACGTAACTTTATTTAATACTACTCTAGTTCTGATGACATCATTTAAATAAATCATAGGGTAAAATAAATCGTCTTCGTTGTTTGTCTGAGGTTAAAGTCTTACTTTTGTGTCTGTGACTGTGATTTAAATATGGAAGTTTAGTGCAAACATAACATTTACTTTATATTTTAAGTAATTCATTCCTAAAGGATTATTTATACAGATTAGGAAGTAAATAATACTTTCTCTCTCGAAAATAAAATATTTAGCTTATTGCTAAAGAACTATAGTTATTACCAAGCCGCCGGAAATAGAACCGCGGATACATGCTTATATGCCGCAATGCTCTAACCCCTAAATAATAATTAATTACCTTATTCCTCCGTCCAAGGAGGATCAGGGTTTAAAACATTAAATATGGTACATTAAAACAGTAAATATGGTTCGGTTTCCCGTGATTCGGGAAACCGGGGTTATTTTATCTGTCTTTGCAATCCAGCTTAAATCTAAACACAAGGATTGCTTATGTTTAATCCTTCTTCTTTACAACATTAATTTTAATTAAGTTAAAAATTTCATTAAAATAATCAAATTAAATCTAGGTATTACTACTAGAACTGATTTATATGCCTTAATTATATTCTTTTAAATAAATATTTTGATTCTTATCCTACCTATTCTAATCTACTTCATTAATTAATTCATAACATAGTTTTTCACTTGATTTAATTAAATAAATAATTAAATTCTTTGTGAGGGAGTGTTTCTATAACTCTGATTAGCTGGAATCTTATATTTATTGTAGTGTTTAAAAATATTTAATTTTGTTGGACGAAAAAATCGTTGCATACCAGTAACATAATGACTTTAATTCTGATTCTTCTTATCCAAAAATTTCTCTTGAATACATGATAATTGTATGCTCTTTATTCAAGCTCTTAATATTAATAGGTGAATTACTTTTTTATTAACAGAAATTTAATTACCTACTTAATTTTTTGCTGTTCTGCAAAAACGTTTTGGTTATTTTTTTTATGGATAGATATGCATGCTTTTGTATTGATAACGGTGTGTGTCCTTTCGCTATCATTTTTTTGTAAATTAGCATAATTTAAGAAAGATTTTTAATTTCGGGTATTGGCAAAATTCATACTTTCAAGCCATCTTCAACGTTCAACCATCCTAGCAGTTCATCTACAGAGGTACAATTTGTTATAGAGGAAAACAATTATGTTTAATAATTAACAAAAAAATATCAATCGAAAAAAATAAACGTTAAAGATGGCTTGAAAATTCAATGAGTTTTGTCAATACCCGAAATTAAATGTTTCTGGAATTATGATAATTTGTTTAACTATAAATAGATGTATAATAATTATGGAAAACAGCAGTATTGCCCAACGTGTAATTATTAGATTTAAGCTTGTTCTGAGATAATTTAAATTATAACACATTACAAGAATAATTATTAAATATAATTTTAAAACCCATAAAAATGAGATATATATTTTTAAAATTTTACTTTTTTTATTATTTGAGTATGTAACAACTCTTGTATCAGGTAAAGAAATCGCAAGGCTAGAGTTTTTTTTTATGGTACTTAAGCCTGGAGTTTTTTGAATTGATAAATTAATTAGTTTATGGTACTTGTTGCTTAAAGTTTCTCTTCATTCTTTTTAACACTTGACCTCATGGTATGGTTTTTTAGGAATGAGTGTTTATCTTGTAATTATTTATCTTATTTCCTTCATCTCTGCACGTCTCTACTTTAACTCGCCCGCTTATTTCTGTCAGTTCCCGTTTTACAGTTTAGTGTACGCCTGATAGTTTGCTTTTATTTCTTAACCTTGTTAGTCAAGTTTTATTATATCTAGTACGCGTGTTCTTATATGTTGCTGCACTCACTCTTTTATTACTATTTTTTTATTAATACATCTTCTAATATTATTTAGTTTAAAAATGACATAAAAAACAATTAAGGTTATATGCAAGAATTTTACATGTGTGGGTTTTGTACGATTCATCATAAAAATTAAGTATCAATAATTAATGTTACAAATAGACATCGTAGAAGTAGACTAAAAGAAAGGTCCCTTTGCTTCATTATTGTAAACAGTAATTTCTGATTTACGAGGAAGAAGTTAAAAAAGATCTAAAATACATTTTAACATATTATGATACTCTATATTATGATATAAGAATTTACAATGTTCCTCTTCCTCTACTCTAATTCTTGTGGCAGAAACAGGAAGAAATGTCTAATTTTATCTTGAATTGTTTAATAAAACGAGTAATAATTTTCTTAAATTGTTTAATTATTGATTTCTTGGTTTACTATTTATTAGTCTTTACAATTTACTGGCAATGCATTTTTTATTGGGAAAACATGCAGTTTCTTTCAAATAAATTTGGGTCGATCACGCGACTGACACAAAAATATAAGATTTTAAAAAAATGTTTGTCTGTAGTCTGTGCAGACGGGTGGATCCTAGATTAATAAGATTTTAGAAAAATGTTAGTCTGTAGTCTGTGCAGACGGGTGGATCCTAGATTAATAAGATTTAAAAAAAAATGTTAGTCTGTAGTCTGTGCAGACGGGTGGATCCTAGATTAATAAGATTTTAGAAAAATGTTAGTCTATAGTCTGTGCAGACGGGTGGATCCTAGATTAATAAGATTTAAAAAAAATGTTAGTCTGTAGTCTGTGCAGACGGGTGGATCCTAGATTAATAAGATTTTAGAAAAATGTTAGTCTGTAGTCTGTGCAGACGGGTGGATCCTAGACTACTGGGCCATGTTTAGAAAAAAGCATACCCTGAGGCAACTTCAAGAAATTAATTTAGGTCTAAATTTGTGGGGCGATACCCCCAAATAACTCTGGATAAAAGTTAAAAAACATTTCTTGAAAGTGCGATTTTTATTAAACAAATTCTAAATTCTAGTCTATTTTAATCGAACCACCATATACGAATCTAACCATATAAGACGTTTTCCCGGGAAAAATCAAGTTCCTGAAATAATATCTCTAAACCTGGACGGTGAGAGGCCTGGAAGCTAAGATCTTCAGGGGTTTGGTGCATCGTGATGTTTACTTGAATCAACAGTATGTAAACATCACCACGCACCACACCCCTGAAGATGCTTCCAGTAGTGGAAGCGAAACGTCGGACTTCAACCCCTTCTTGAAGCGGGATCACCGGAAAACCACGCTATTTTATTTTACAGGTTCTAGTCATGTCATTAATTATGTGTTCTGTGACTGGACCGTTTCTCTTGTAAAGATGTACTTTGACCGCCATGATATAGCTAACAGCATTATAACTTATCTTATAATTATAACTTAACAATTTAAAAATTATATTTGTGATATACAGATAAAAGTAAGAATACAAAAATAGAATCACCTTGGATTTGTATGTGTATGTATTCAAAGTTTTTTTAATTTTAAATTTCATATTTCTAGTAGGTAATAACATAACAATTTATTTTCTTTTGTTGCAGGTATGAAGTTCTCCTTTATGTGTGTGAGTATTACTTGTGAATTTATGGAATGAAATTTCAGAGGTTAAATGTGGAAGAATGTTTTTGGAGAGTTATTAATGAACTAAATTATATACTTTTTTTAGTTATTTACTAGCTGAATACCTGTGCTTCGTTACGGAGTGTGTTATTTTCAATTCGATGGGTTTATAAACTACCATCAAGAAACATTTAAATTATTTTACTAAGGGAGAATATCTATATTCTATCCCTCCCCCTTATTTTTATCTCCCCTCCTCTTTGATAAGATAATTTAGAATATCCCAAATTAGTAATTGATTCCCACTACTGAAGAAACATTCTTAAAAGTTAACTTTCCGGGAAAAGCAGCGGTATTTTCCTTCTGTGTCCCCGATAAAGACCCCGTGTAAAGACAAAGTCAAGGAAAAGTCCTATACTGGGGTTGAAATTGGAATGATCTTTTATTAATTGCATACATCCAAAATAGGAGACCTTTCTCAAGTATTAACTTCCAGACTTTTAAACCAAGCTGAGCTCAATTGCCCTTTTTTCTTACTTTGTCCCTATGTTTCCCTTAGGAATAACATTTTATAAAATCTCTATTGGCAGATTTAATTTAGAAATTATTATACTACGTTGACAAACGTAGGTTTTATTTTAGCTTTTTAAAAAAGTGAGAGATTTGTTGACATAGATTAAAAAATAATTTCTTTAACAGTTCTTCCTACAAAAATAAAATAATCCCTGTCGCTTCTTCTGCAACTTAAGTTAAATAAATTTTTTATTAAAAATAAAATTAGAATTTTACCATATTGAGCTACCAAAAGGTTTTATAGCCTACATCATCCGCAGAATTGAGCTTAACATTGTACCCAAAAACCAACAAAATCCGTTTAGTCGTTTGGACGTGATTGACGCACAGACAAATAAACATAACATTTTCTAAACTTAAATATGCGTTATCAGGACTACTCATTTAGGCCCAATTCACACCCGAGTGGCGTATGGCACTGGCGTGGCAATGGCGTGGCTCTGGTTTGTGCCACCTCTATGTTACTCTATGTGGCCTAAGAAGAAATACAAAATTTGATCCTAATCGGATAAATGTACAGAGACAAGGAGGGGTGTCTGTGCATTTATCCGATTGGGCTCAAATTTTGTATTTCCACTTAGGCCCAATTCACATCTTATATATATTTAAGATTTAAGTAACCTAATTCATTCTCTGGGGTTTTGATGGTAGAATATAGGAAATGCTTGGAATTCGAAAACCTTAATTTATTAAGAAAGAATTTTTCCACAATGACACCCTCCATACATAAACTTCTATTGTTTAAAATTAACAATTTAGTGAAAATTTATGGTGGTGTTTTAGTTTAGTACCCCCCTAAAAGAGGGTATCAAAGTAAGATAGGAGACATGATGCAAAACGTTTGTTGATTACCCCCCCCCCCCCCCCCGTAAGTATTATTACCCAGGGATATTTAGTATAAGGTACTTTGGGACAAAGGAAACACACAGTCAAGAATCTCAAGTACTTTGGGCACAATATCCCTTCGTTGTCTTAATTGGTATACACTTAGGGATATTATTATTTCTATAATAATATTTATAGGAGTTTAATAATATACATAATACTAATAATAATGAGTTTAATAATATAATATCATATATATAGGAGTTTAATAATATGTATAATATCTATTAGGAGAGTATATATTCCTTCAATTTTCATTCCCACCCTGGTCATGTAAAATTTGAAATGAAATAGGGGATTACCAATCTAAAAGAGTGCCAAAATAGTAAGTTAAGAAACAAAACTTTGATTGCTAATGTTAATATAGCCGGTCTCAACTGAAACGTTCCATTGTTAGTCATCCTCAATAAACTGATAATAAATTCCTTAAAATCTTGGTACAAAACAACTATCTTTTAATTAAGAATTTTAATATTATTTATCTACGATTGATACGATATATAAACATTATTTCTCTGTTTAGATGCGTAGAAAGTGATTATTTACGTGCTTGTATTCATTGCGCATGGGCGTCTCATGGTTCTGAAGAATTCCTCTTCTTTACCACGCTAGCGCGGTAAAGAAGAGGAATTCTTCAGCTTTACGCACGATTAGCGAGTTTGTTTACATTTAACAAAACTAATTTGCTATTCTTTTATTAAAGTAACTGTTTATATCGAGTTTTTAGTGAAAAACAATGAATGAATCAAGTGGCTTTGACGAAAATGTAGAGAATAATACTCCTCCAGAAATAATTAATTCGGCAAAAAATACAACTCAAGATTAATGCCATCTTTATCAAGAGAAGAGATACAAACTTACATACAGCAAGTTTATTTTTTTCTGTATTTATTATTTAAATCTAACAATCGTAGATAAAGTACGGTACACAACTTGTGCGAAAACGGCATTTTGCATTGCTCGTGTGGTTTTACTACCCTCGCTGTCGCTCGGGTGCAAACTCCACACTCGCATGCAAAATGCTACTTTCCACACTCGACGCGTAATGTACTATTAAAGGCCTGAGTTCGTGTCTTGGAGTTGGGAGTTGCGTAACGCCGAATTTCGTTATTTTGAATCTTATAAGCCAGTTTATAATGTGATTATTTTATTAGTGTACTTAGTTAGCATACACGTATACTGCTGGTCTTGAGTCCTGGTCACGACGGCTGCTTTATGAGATGAGGGTCAGGTTTACGGGCTGCATATTTAACATTGCTCGACTCTTCCTCAGGCAGAACAATATACCGGTGTAATTCGTGTATCATTGTTTCAATTGCTAATAGCTGTCAAGGTTGGTAGGCCCGAGTCTCCACGCCCCATTGTTCCAGAGCGTGATACAGTTGCCCTTGTTAGTCCGACTCACTTTCATCTGCTCACCGGCTCCCCCTCAGCTGATCAGATAACGCCACTGATTTGTTATTGACGTTTGTTTCTCTATGCCGCCGATTTGCTCCAAGCCTGTACGCCCTCAACCTCAACCTCTCGCCTTCTTATTTCATTTTACGCAACAATGGAAATGTTAGCTAGGTGTAGGTTTGAACTCCAACAGATTTAAACAATAATAATAATTATAATAATGCAGGAAATGCGACTGTTATAAATGTTGTTATTCCCTGTTATTCCATTGATCTTAATTCGATCTCGTGCCGGATATCCTTGTCCAGAGCTACTGTAGCCGCGAGTTTCTTCTTTGTTTATTTGTTTAAAACATATCAGTCGAATTACTTTTAAAATCCCAAGCATTTGTCTTTAACGAAAAGAGCATCGTTGGGGGACGGGGGAGGGGGGGGGGGGGGGGGTTGTTTTGCAGGTACATATTATGTACCTCAATATATTATCCATTTATTTTTTATTTTTAAACTAGGAGTACATCAACTTATCATACTTTAGTATTGGTAAATTATTAAAATATACTAATTGTAGATTGGATACAATTATTACAAGTATACTTTTGAAATCATGTATAATCAAGCTTAAACTTTAACTTAATTGATATAAAGGTAGGGAACTCGTGCTTTTAAAATTACTAGGCTGAGTGATCGGAACGTAGTAAAAATTTCTATAAAGGAACATCTATAAATTACTTATGAGAAAAGATTTTTACTGATGAACATTTTTTATTCTAGTCCTAGGAGTTTAACTAAGTGAATAAAGTTAATCGAAGTCTATAGGATTATTTGAAAAAGCGGAGCAAAAAAATCCATTCTGATTTAAATCTGCATTGCACCAGTACATAATTATTTGTTTTCAGTTCAGATTTATTCTTATAAGAGTAATAATTACATAATGCATGATTTAATATTTTTTCACGAGAGCATCAGATTAGATGGATGGATTGCATAAGGAAATGAACTTAGGCCAACCTTAGTTTCACGGTGATGAGGTATTCGTGTTAAAAATCTGTTTAAGATAACACTATATTTAGCATAACTATTTTATACCCGACTTAGAGATAACATCAGGCCAATTACTAACTTTTACTCGGCTTTGAGTCTCGACTAGGTTCAACACTTATTTTTGATTGAACTGTTTCAGAAGTTTTATAGTGGGCATTTCTCTTTAAGTTTCACAATTAAGCTAACGTAAAGATAATATCTTTTTTTTTAATAAAACAGTGTACCTGATTAAATTGGTAGCAAGATATTTTCTGTTTCTCCTTGTATTTACATTTGATTAAATCTATTATTATTTATTTCTATTTGAATTACTAAAGCGATAAACTGCAGAACTTAATTTATTATTGCTCTATTGAAATTGTGCTTTGCTTTCTATATACAAACAGAGAAAAACACTCTAATAGACTCTAAAAAATCAGTCCGTCCACTTTTTCGGGTTCGGGGGACCTCAAAAATGTAAATCCCTCAAAATCGAATTCTATCGCCATCACAATACTTTCTCTTTATATGAGAAATAAAAAGTAAAACTTTTAGAGAGAACCCCATTTGTCTATCTTCCTCATTTACACAAACATACATTTATTTAAACCCTATTTCTTCAAAAGTACTTTGATTTTTAAGAAATTTGGATGGTTTGTCGACAGTAGCGCAGATTGCCCCAGATAGATTAATTTCAACCGGCTGCGTATATTTAATATTACTAAATTTAATTAATACTTTTATTTGTTTAAAAAAGTAAAACAAATTTTACAATAAACAATAAAGTAGACAATATTGAGTAATAAAGTGCGTGATTAGATGCGAAGAAGCTTTGTACCACATTTATTGGCAGACTATTGGAACGAAGTTCCTTATGGCACGTTCTGGAGCCCGGGAGTAAATCCAAAAAAAAACACCGAAATCACCGTCACAAAATAACCGTCACAAAATCACCGTCACGCAAAATCCGTCACGAAATCTACCGATGACAATAACTTGAGTAAAAGATCACCGAGTTATTGTTGTTCATTTTATTAATGCTCAGGCTAAGTTCGTTGGACAACATTATCCGCCTAAGCGTTCACGCGCAACGCTCGCGTAAACGTAAGCTTCAAATTTAAAATTGGATTTTTTGGACGGGAAAAAATTCTAACTTCATCTATTTAATGAGACAAACAACTTTGTTAAATATTTTTTTTTAGTAAAACTAACACCGACACTGCTATGAAGTGATAAAGATCGCTAAATTTATTAAAGCGGACCTAAACGTTTTAAATAAAGAAAACTACGTTTTTACCGATATCTTACGTTCTAACGTAACGATTTCAATAAAACTTCATACACATCGTCTAAAGTACAATTGAAACAGGCATGTAAAATTTCAACCTGATACAATCAGAAGTTATTTAGTATTGGTGATTTATATTTTATATTATGATATTTTAATTGGAGATTCGCCGACGGAGGTCTGATGGGACAGTTCTTTTCTTCTTTACAACCATCTGCTTTAACTATAAACTAATCAAAATTAACTTTTTTCTCAATTTACTATACATCATTTATTGTAAGACGTTCTTTTCAAAGTTAATAAAAAGTTTTTCTTTTAATTTTGCCTTAACTCCGCTAGTACAAATAGTTACTTTTAATTTTGTCTCTTATTCTAACTCCGCCATGTATAAGTAGTTAGTATCATATACTTAGCACTGTAATTATATAATTTATATTTAATATAAACTGTAAGGAACTTCGTTCCTACCGGGTGTCCCACGACACCACACGTATTTTTTTATTTTTTATTATAGAGCTGTGTCCTAATAATTTAAATGTATTCTATATTACCATGTCCCGTAACAAAGCTTGTTTCATATCTGGACTGAGAACCTTTACCTGATAGAAACATACAAAATAAATCGATATAATCTGATTATAGTTAGTGGCTTGCGAGTAATAATGCTTGATTTGGTTTAATATATTCGGGATTGACTGGTAGCGATATTCTTGAAACACTTACATCGAGGGTTCCAAGTGTGGTGCTCTTTATAAACTGACCATTATTAATGTATAGTTGGTTATGTAAATCAAAGCGTACCTTAATTTCTCTTGCATCAGTGTTCTGTCAGTTCTTAGCCTGGTGTTACCCGCTGCTTTTTACTTCTGAAATCAGTTTATTAATCCTTTTGCTGGCTTGGCTTGTCCGAGGGGCCGGAGGCATTGGTTCAGGAGCTAATTTAAAGCTGCTACTTCTTGCCTTGGATATCACATTTGCTCACTATTTCTTCAGACACAAAAAAATTATATATTTCTTTTTATTTTGTTTTCTATATTTATTTAGGTATTAATTAGACGTTTTTTTTTGTATATAAATGTGTATAACTTAAAATTTATTCGTACAACATATTTATATGTTTGTTATTAGAACTTATTAACCTGTCAACACTGTATTTAAGATATATTTTATTTAAAATCCGGGGGGGGGGGGAGTTAAACTGAATAATTTTTACTTCTTAAACGACTTGTATGGTCATAAGAACATTAATGGTTTTTAATTCACTATTTTGGAATCTTCAGGCCTAAAATTACAATAATCAATATATAATATTTATTACTAATAATTTATTGTTTAATATTTATATAATATATTTTAAACAGCTTAAAATCATTTAAAAATTTAAAACATAAAAAGAGATTTACCGTATCTGAAATATGAACTGTGATGTAGTCAGGTGTTTAGTAAATTATTTAATGGTCTTAAGGAGTAACAACTAACAGCAACACATCTATATTTTTTATCAGTTACTAAATACTCTGATAGTATTTTAATCCATTATCTATCTAGACAATTGATTATCTATTACTATATCAAAACAATAAATTTCTTCTACAATGACCAATAACCACCCCTAAAGACCCTAGGGATAAGAATTATTTATTATTATTAAATCAATGGAATCAACTGAAAAATAAACAAGTTTAATTTTTGTTTTTGATTTAAATACTTGAATTATTGTTTTTGCTTAGCTCAACTTTGTTAAGTTATTTCCTATAAAACTTTTTTTTAAATCACATTTTTTCATAATAGTTTTTGGAATATATATATATTTTTTACTTTCTCATATAAAAAGCAAGTATTGTGATGGCCTGACAACTCGCTTTTGAGATTTTGATGGATTTACACGTTTTGGGGTTCTCTGATTCTAAAAAAGTGGTTTTTAAAAAATGTCTGTCTGCCGTCTGTCGTTTATGCAGACCGGGGAACCTAAATTACTGGATTTTGACGAAATTTGGCATAGGTGTACGTTTCAGAAAAATTACTGCACAAGGCGAAATTAAAATACTCTGCCAATTAATGTGGCACATAGCTTCCTCGCAAAGAAAAGACCAAATTTAGAAAAATACTTCGATAAACATAATCAAAAAGTTGGAACGGCGCGGCACTGTTCCATTAAATATTTAATAAAGTTGAAGAAATTTAGCGCACATATAATTAATTTAATAAACAAATATAAAACAGCAACCAAATCGTAGAAACCGCTGTATAAACAGTTTTACTTTTAGTTTTATTTAGTTTTAAACTAAAAATAACACAAAATAGAATATAACAAAAATTAATCTACTATGCAAGAGCTTTTATACGATATACATCATTTTATAAAAGATTAACTTTAACATTTGTACCCCTGTACTCTGAGGTACCAAAGTTAAATTTTTAAAAAACAAACAATACAAAAGGGCATTCATTTAACTAATAAATACATATAAATAAAAAACCTAATATCAAAAAAGTATTTAAACCCTTTAACCTACAACAAAATTATAAATCGGTACAAAAGTATATGTACAAAATTTTTAAAAAATCAACAAATAAAATAGCTTTAATGTACACATCAAGGCCTTTAAAATGATATACGACACAGTATTAAAAACAACAAAAAAAGTGGTCACGTGACACGGCGCACGGGAAAAAGTTTACTCTCATGTTCTCAGGAAGTAAGATGAACTAATGAAATAAAATATACTCAATTTAAAGAGCATTAGTGTGGGATTCAATCGCCGCAATCAGAAATAAAATCGGCCAACTATTATAGAAACTATGGCCATTCAAAGACAAAAATGGAAAAAAATAAAACCAAAAAATAACAAAATTATCACCATCTAGGGTACAACCGACGATGATACGACAAAAACTCATAGGACTAAAGTTGTAGATCTTTTAAAACAGTCACCACTTGTGCTATCCATTTTCTAATACGACTTACCGTTTAGCCGCAATAAGCCCCCAAACCAGCTTAAAAATCAAGTCACCCATTTTTATTTTTTTAAGGGTGGAAGGAAAGGGAAAAGTAAATTTTGTATAATTATTTTGGTCCACAATATGGACGTTGCGCGTCGAATGGCGCAAACCACAAGTCTCTAGCTCTTCTGGAAGTGGGTAAACATTAATGTCAGTCAGTGAGTCAGTTAGCCATGCGGCTTCATAATATAAGACTCGCCGGTCTTGGCTGGCCTGCGGCCAGCCTTTGCCCGTCGAGTGGCCAGGCACTTTTATAGTAGTTGGTACTTGTAAGATCTGGTAATGTTTTAGGAGGTGGGTTAATAATACAGTTATAATTATTCGCAGTCTAAAAATGACTAAGTAAACTAACAGTGCAAAGTGAGAAAGCGATTGACTGTGGAGTTATAGAGGGGATTGAGTAATGTGGTAGGACAGGAGTGACGGGAGGGGATGGGAAGGTTGGACATAATTTAATAAACAAATAACACTGCAAACAACACGTAAAAACTGCTATATAAACAGTTTTTAATTAATTCGTTTTAATTTTACACCCCCCCCCCCCCAAAAAAAAACAACTCAAAATTGAACGAACAGAAATTAATCTACTATTCAAGAGCTTTACAACGATATACATCAAATTATATTATAAACGATTAAATTTTGTCATTTGTACTCCTGTACTCTAAGGGTACCAAAATTATATTTTTAAAAACAAACAATACAAAGGGCAATAATTTAAATAATAAATAAATATAAATAAAAAAAACCTAATAGCAAATAATTATGTAAACCCTTTCACCTACAACAAAATTATAAATCAGAACAAACGTACGTGTACAAAATTTTTAAAAAATAAACAAATAAATTTGGTTTAATGTACATGTCAAGGCCTTTCAAATGATAAACGACACAATATTAAAAACCAAAAAAAGTGGTCACGTAGCACAGCAGTCAGGAAAAAGAGTACTCTCATGTTCTCAGCAAACAGGATGAACTAATGAAATAAAATACTCTCAATTTAAAGAGCATTTGTGTGAGATTCAAGCGCCTCAATCAGAAATAAAATTGGTCTACAATTGTAAAAAAATATGGTCATTCAAAGTAAAAAAATTGAAAAAATAAAAACAAAAAAATGTCAAAATAAACACTATTTAGGGTACAACCGATAGAGGTACGACAAAAAGTCATAGAACCAAAGTTGTAGATCTTTTAAAATCAGTTACCGCTGGTGCTATCTGTTTTCCAATACGACTTACCGTTCAGCCGCAACAAGCCCCAAAACAGCTAAAAAATCAAGTCGGCCATTTTTATTTTTTTAGGGGGGGAAGGAGTGGGAAAAGTAAACTTTTTAAAATTATTTTGGTTCACAATATGGACGTTGCGCGTCGAATGGCGCAAACCGCAAGTCTCTAGCTCTTCTGGAAGTGGGTAAACATTAATGTCAGTGAGTCAGTTAGCCATGCGGCTTTATAGTATAGTGACATATTAATTTAGCACGATTTAAAGTGCGCAGAAGGTTGAAATTAGGCAGGTGCAATCTACAGGCTACTTTCGACAAACCATAAAAATTTCATAAAAATCAGATGATTACTCTTAAAGATATGGCTGTAAATAAATGTATGTTTGTGAGCATGTGGATGACAAACAAATAAGCGCAGAAGGTTGAAACTTATATGGGGCCAACAATGGGCTAATTATGACCTACCATCCAAATTTCATTAAAATTGGACGTGTAGTTTTTAAGATATGGTGGTTCGCAAAAATTGAACGACAGACCGACAGACAGACACGGAACCAAAAATGTTCCCTGATGTCTGAAACGGATTTCTGTCTTGGAATTTTTGAAATCGGAGACCTAAAATTATTTCGTTCTTCAGAACGATCACATAGCTTCCGTTACCTTCGGTAAGCTCGGAAGCAAAATGAATTTTTGGTCCAAATTTTGTGCGCTGCCCCCAAAAACTCTGAAAAAATGTGAAAAAAATTATTTCTCGAAATTGGTTTCGACGATTTTGAAAAAAAATCTAAAATGTGGTCCATTTAAATACAAATTCATCGAAAGCCGTTTTCCCGGAAAAAATCTAGTTTCCGAGATATTGATGAAAATAAATCTGATTTCACTTAAAATCAAATACAAAAAGTTTCTTGAATCTGGGACTTAGATACCTAATAGTTAGTCTGAGTTGTCTCGGACCGATTTTTATTTTTGCCTGTGTTCCTATATCGTAAGTACGTAAACCTGAACTTACGTGAGTTTGATGTACATTAATGTAATTTAGTACAAGGATAATTAAAATACTAACTTGATAAATAGTTTCATAAAACTGTGATTTATAAGGGATATGATTAAAACTTGTAAAAAGGTACAAAACAAAAAAAAATTGAAACAAGAAAAGAAAGAAAGTAATTATTATAATTAATCATGTCTTGGGCTTGAAATAATGTTCTTTAAATGTTCCATTGTTCGATTTTTCTTTTCTTTACGCCCTTCTTGTGAGCATTTTTCGCTGTATATTTTTTCTTCTTCAATTTTTTAATTACTCTAGCCTTATTATACAGTCCACAAAGTTTTCTTATGTTCAAACTTTATCGCCAACTTTAGTCTCGAAGTTTGTAAAGTTGTGTAGAGGGAGGGTTTAAAGAAAAAAGGGAGAGGTCCCTGATGCTTTCTGTCTTCCCCGTGAATTGATGAACTTTGCCCTTAAATTTCAATATAAAACCTAAGTTTACAACTAATTTTTTCTCTCTTTCTTTCTATACTTTTTTTTAATCTCAGATTTTCAAAGTTTTTTCCTCCTTTGTCTTTTTCTTCTACACCTCAGTTATTTTCCAAAAAACAGTTTAAAAAATGAATCGATTATTCTGAACTTCAAAGACTCTAAGACCTAAAGATGATTATTATTTTAAGAATTCGGAATCCAATCTTTCTGAACTATATTAGTCTATAAATTATTCGCAAACTTACAGTTTGTTACGCATAAAATAAGCTAACCTAAAAGTATTTACTGTAAATATAGAGTTGATGTAGAGTTAAATACTTTACTCTAACAGACTTTCACATATCACACACCTATCAATTTGTCTGGTATTTCCCATTTGTATTCAGGTGTTTGGACTCACCTTATTTAAAAAAAACGTCGTATGAACTTATTTAAAATACCCCTATAAATAATTTTATAGATGATGTTTGTTAGGGCTGTCATTTTTAGGGTTTTGTAGATATGTACTTCTCAAAACTTTTATGCCGAGGGTGATGTGTCCGTCTGTCCGTCACTCTTTGGTTCATAGCGCCCGAACCGTGTAAGCTAAAGAGCTGAAATTCAAAACACTGGCGCAACTTATGGACCCAACTGAAGGAAAAATATTCAGAAGTTAATAATAAATATGCGCATGCGCAATTAGCAAAAATGAGGTAAACTCAAATATTTATATCTTGAAATCTAAAATTGGCAATTTCTAAAAATTGCCAATTGTGTGCGCAAAAATGTGAAGTGCGCCCAATTTTTTTTTTTTTTAATTTTGAGTGGAGTATCAAATAAAAACTGCTGAAGAGTAGGGTACAAATATATATATACCTATGCTTTTGAATGTTGCATTCTTTATTGGTTTTGAAAGTCAAAATATACCCAAAATAAAATCCCCCCCCCCCCACCACTATATATCGGCTGGTCCTAAAATTTTGAAATAATTCAAGGTTATACCTTATGGTGGAGCAATGAAAATTTCCTAAAACATGTAATTTATCTTGTTGTTATTACCGATAAAAAACATTGTGACCCCCCGGGGGAATTAACCAGGGTTAATTGAGGTCGAAGAAAAAAAGCATAATTATATAACGGGTATGCTTTATCATCTACGGAATCCTAAAAAGTTCTTGGACGCAAGTACTTCTCTTTGATTTTTTAGGATTTTGTAGGTCGTCCTCGAAACCCCTATGCCGAGAGTGATGTGTCTGTCTGCTCGTCGTACTTTGGTTCATAGCCCAAACCGTTCAAGCTAGAGAGTTAAAATTTGAAAAACTGGTGCATCTTTTTGACCCACTAATAGGAAAAATATAGAAAGGTTAAAAATTTAATATGCGCATGCGCGATTCACACAAATGAGGTTAACTCAAAAATATTTTTTTTATTTTTGAGTGGGGTATTATATATCTGATGAGAAGATTACAAGTATATACAAACATTTTTGAAAATTGCCTTTTTATTTTATTTATAAGTTAAAATATAACAAAAAATTTCTCCCTTTCCCCCAACAACCTAAATTTTTTAAATAATTCATACTAATACCTTATGGTAGGCCGATGTATTTGTAAATTCATTTTTAAAGTAGTATTTGTAAATTTATTTATAAGTCATAATATAACAAAGGTATTATCAATAAAAAATAATTATTATCAATAATATAGTGACCCACCCCCAGGGGGATCAAATCAGGGACCCCTTATTCTACTCGGGTTTTTTGTTTGTTATTTGAGGCCTCTAAAGTTTATTTATATTTTATTACTTTCATAAAGTGCTGGATGGGGAAATAAAAAATTATTTCATATTTCATAATATAATAATATTTGCTTATTAACCTACGAAATCCTAAAAATGTGTACTTGGATGGCTAGCACTTTCCTGTGATTTTTTTAATCATTGCCCAAATGGTTCCAAAGATAGGGAAACTGCAAAAAGAGATTTTTAAGGGATCAAAATTCTCTTCTTAGAGGCTGTCTACATCATTAATAATTTAGTAATGTATAAGTGGGTGAGAGATATTTTGTTTAAATTAATTGTTTTCTTTATTAATATAATTAGATATAATTAAATAAATTCAAAACTAGTTAGTTTTATTCATTTAATGTGAGACGTTTCGACTCTTCGGAGGTAAATTCACTTCAAAAATGTTTAAAATGTTATATTGTTAGCCAGTTATTGTTTGTGTCTGATGTTTTGCTTCCGAGCTTACCGAAGGTAACGGAAGCTTTGTGATCGAAAAAATTTTATATCTCCGACTTCAAAAATTCTAAGACAGAAATCCGTTTCAGACATCAGGGAACATTTTTGGTCCCGTGTCTGTCTGTCGGTCAATTTTTTCGAACCGCCATACCTTAAAAACTATTTGTCCGATTTTATTGAAATTTAGTTAGTAGGCCATAATCAGCCCATTGTTGGCCCCATATAAGTTTTAACCTTCTGCGCTTATTTGTTTATCTTTCACATGCTCTCAAACATACATTTATTTACAGCTATATCTTTAAAAGTAATCATCAGATTTTTATGGTTTGTCGAAAGTAGCCTGCAGATAGCACCTGCCTAATTTCAACCGTCTGCGCACTTTGAATCGTGCTAAATTAATATTTCTATGTACTATAAAGCCGCATGGCTAACTGACTCACTGACTGATATTAATGTTTACCACTTCTAGAAGAGATACAGACTTGCGGTTTGCGCCATTCGACGTGCAACGTCCATATTGTGAACCTAAATAATTATACAAAGTTCACTTTTCCCCCCTAAAAAAATAAAATTGGCCGACTTGATTTTTAAGCTGTATTGGGGACTTGCGCCTAAACGGTAAGTCGTATTGGAAAACGGATAGCTCCAGTGGTAACTGATTTTAAAAGATCTACAACTTTGATCCTATGACTTTTTGTCGTATCATCATCGGTTGTACCTTAGATGGTGATAATTTTTGTATTTTTTTGGTTTTATTTTTCGCCTTTTTGTCTTTGAATGGCCGTAGTTTCTATAATAGTTGACCGATTTTATTTCTGATTGAGGTGCTTGAATCTTACACTAATGCTCTTTAAATTGAGTGTATTTTATTTCATTAGTTCATCCTATTTGCTAAGAACATGAGAGTAAACTTTTTCCCATGTGCCGTGTCACGTGACCACTTTTTTGGCTTTTATAATATGACGTTTATCGTTGAAAAGCTCTTGAATGGTAGATTAAATTTTGTTACGTTCTATTTTGTGTTATTTATAGTTTTGAGGTTTTTTTTTTTTAGACAATAATGGTTTGTAAAAGAATAAAATCAATTAAGTACATGAATAGGATGCGTGGAAGCTATGTGCCACACTAATTGGCAGTCTATTTTTTTAATTATTATTGTTTTTGGTGTTTTAAATAGTAACTACATGTATATGTTATTAACTTTATATAAATAAATTATTTAATTTATGATGATGACGAACTCTCATGGAGGATATTTTTTATATTTTTTAATTAAAAGTATTTAAACTACATATTTACACTGAATTACGTAGCTTTTGTGATTGGAGAATGACTTTATATAAAGAGTCGAAACGTCTCACATTAAATTAATAAAACTAACCAGTTTTGAATTTATTTAATTACACCTGATTATTTACACTATTGTTTATTTATTAGTAGGCCATAATCAGCCCGAATTTATTTAATTACACCTGATTATATTAATAAAAAAACAATTTATTTATACAAATTAAAGAAGGAGTTTAATTTCAACGTTATTTGAAAAAAATATATTTTGTTTGTAATTTTGTATATTGTGTGAGCGGTTATTTCGATTGATTTCTATGAATTTCATTAAATAAGAGTCAAACCAATTAACTTATTATTTTTAGATAGGTTAAAGCAGAGCAGTCAAGAAACTTTTTTATTTTAGTTTAATGAAACTTTTATTTTTTTATCTTATATTTTGTCTTTAGAGTAATATATTGCAACGTAAAATTGTTAGAATTCATTGTTACTTTGATAATGCAAAATATTATTATTAGCTATAAAAGGTTGACAAGTGAAGTGGTTTTGAGACTGCATTGTACTTTGACTGCTTTATTCGTACTCTTCTGCTTCTGCTGTATTATCTGATACATCTAAAACTAGTAACTTTAAGTAGAAAATAAATATATGAAAGTTAAAGTTGTTTTTAAACTCTATGACTCGTTACTCTGGCGAAATTTTAACGAAACGCAGTTTTTTGATTGGGTGGGTCCTTAATTCGAAAGTGAAGAAATTTTTGTGAAAATACCCTTTTCACAGTTGAGGGCCGGTGAAAGTATACTTACAAACTAACGGAATCTCAGATTAGTTTGATCTAGTGTAAACTAAGTATATTTTTGTACATTCTAATAGAGGTGGAGAAATAGTTGTGACAATTTTCCGTGAAAATAATTGGAAGTCAATAGACATTTTATAAAAGTAACGGGTCTGCCTTGGGTTTAAAAGGGACTCATTTTTAACCGATAGCTTTATCAATCACAGCCACTTAACGGCTATCAATAATAATTTGTCTAATGGGTGTTGCCTCGTTTCACAATAATGTTCGTTTAACTGGTTCAGCTCTCTCTTTTGCATTAGCCACCTGTAGTTAGGTAGACGTGTAAACTTCTTACAACCCAAGAACAGCGCTCTGATTATATTATTTTAAATATTTCATAATAATTGTCCTTGTTTCTTTTAGGCTCTGATTCTTACGACATCGTTAGCCCCTTGAAGGTGTGAACTTTATCGCGTAATGGGATAATTATTTAATAACTTAACAACATGCATAATATAATTTACCGTGCTTTAATTTAAGCTCGTAAAAACATGTGTAATTTAAATTATAATCACTCGCTTAACTGTTAATTGTTTTTAATTAGTTTCCACTTTTTACTTTTCTTCTCCTTTTCCGAAGGTATATAGGAAAGGTATTGTTATCACCCAAATATCCGAAACCGAGATTTCAACGAAATTGTCCGTTTTTTGTGTTTTTAAAACGATTTGAGTGGCTTTTAGCTGGATGTCTGTCTGTCTGTGTCACGCATAACCTCCAAACTTTTTTTTGCTAGAGGGTTGAAACTTGGTACAAACATCTGTCCTTACATGTAGTTGTGCTGCCCGGACAATAATAAATTTGGCTTCATTAACCCATTTTTTTGAGTCAGCAAAACTCAAAAATTCCTAAATATGTCATCAAAACAAATTCCAATTATACCTCTTTATAAGACGAATATTTCTACCGAATTTATTTGAGATACCTGTCGGTATTTTGAAAATATCGACTCTTGATTTTTATATACGAAAGTTTGTTTAAATTTTAAATACCTATAAATAACGAACCTTATTACCGGACTTCATTACATATATATACGGACAAACATAATTATAATTCACATAGTACAAAATCTGTTGTCATTTATAAGTTTATGTTTGGTGAGGAAAAGTTTCGAGAGGCCTCCGCCCGATTTTTTATGTGTTTTGTTTATGCAAGATAATTTGAGATATAGCAGACAAGTTTTCCATATAGGTAATGGCCTGTGACTTTTTGTATATGAAGTGCGTGAACAGTTTATGACAGCTGAAGATGTACTTTTGGGTATCTGTATGTTTAAATGATCGAAAGGAAGTTAGTGTGGCAGCCGCTGTAAAACAAGACAGGTGGTTATTTATGGATAGAGGTGACACTGTATCAGCTTTATGCATCATCCTGCCGTTAATCACAACTGATTATGTTTCAAGAAGTTAGGCGTTGTGATCTCGCATAAGTGTCCTTATTTTGTTCGAAAGCGCCAGATATGTACTAAAAGCAGTATCTTTGAATATCAGCTTAATGTTTTAAAATGTTTATATAGGATTTTTTAAAAAAAATTTCTGATTGACTGGGGGTTTCTTTATGTATGAATTATATTTTTTATGATCAAAGATGTAAAATTGCCTGCTTTCTGTTTAATTTCAAATTAAAATGGCAAATGTTTTTAGAGCTTGTTCCAGAAACCTCAAAAACTGTTAAAATAACCAATTTTACGCAAAGCCGCATGTGTATATTATACGGATATACTATGTTTAATATGTGTCTAATAATAATAATAATATACGTACTTATTATTATTATTTTAAATTATTTTATACATTATTAATTGTGTGAATAAATTCATCAGAAAGTGGTCAGACTTGATTGTGTTGAGTGGCGATTGGCGATGATGACTTATAGTGTATACATACATATAGCATTATTATTTTGTTAGTATTATTTCCTTCCCCCTTCTAAAGTTGTTAGAAATACGCGGATGATCACAAGACGTTAAAATTAGACTGATTTTTCTTACGTGAACCTAACTATAACCAAAACTTTCGCTCAAGCGACCTTTTCCTTGATTCATTAGTAGTTTTGACGGAGATTTGTGGTATTTAGAGACCATGGTATTATTACTAAATAAATAAATAATAAACACTTACCTGATTAATCCTAAGATGTGCATTTATTATTTATTTATTCAGTAATAATACCAAAATATGATCTTTTTATTGAAAAAGGCTTCTTGCTTAAGTAAAAAAGTAATGCGATGGCACTTAATTATCGTCCATTGAAAAAACTAAAATTTAAAGACCATTCTTATTTTTTTTGTAATGTTTATGTTTATGCATGTATATTTAAATATTAATATAAATATTTACGAGAAAATCGTCAAAGCAATATGTAATAATATGTATTATTATTATTTGTTAAAGATATTTTGTTCTTAATAAGTGTTTATCTTTCTGTAAACGTGTTTTTCTTATATTGTCTTTTAATAATCACCTGTGTAAGTTTTAATTTATATATCCATACAAATATTTTATTAGAGAATATTTCCTTTTTATTCTCATTTATTTTCATTCTTATCTTTCGCCTTGGACTCATTCATTGAAAAAGATTACCAGCAAACACATACTATGATATCTTGATCAGGTCTGTGTAAACTGAACTTGTCATGCAACAAATACTTGTTTCTTTTCTTTATTTTTTTTCTTTATGACATTTTTCAAAGAATACAAAAAGAGACAAAAAATTAAAATTAATGCGAAACTGGTAGATAAGAAAATGTTAATCGTCGGTATGCCTGTTATTAAAAAATACATCCTCTTATCTTTGGTTTGCGAGCCTGATAATTAGCAAGTGCCGAGAGGAACATGTTATTTTAGACTCATAAACAAAGTCCAATAATTCTATTATGAGGTGAGTTCGTACTCGAGAATCTTCAACACGTTTCTTTTTCCTCGAGGAGCATTTTATCTTTTCTGCTAGGCTTCTACATAATTAGTTTTTATTTATCCGCCCCTATCATAAATTCTTTTATTACTAATTCTAAAAAATTAAGTTTTAACTTATGAACATAAAAAGTAATTATAGATGCTTTTTGACTGTCGAAAATGGACGTTCGTTTACAATTTTATAGACTACATTTGTTTCCGGTTGTACGGTATTTTAAGTTTATTTTACTTTTGGTAATTTAATCTCTTACGTCCTACTCTGGTTCTTTTTTATTCACAGTAGCACTTATTTTTATGTTAATTTTAGTGTTTCTCTGGTTATATGTATGTATACTTTTAAGCAATCCAATTCGGGGGAAAAAACTAATTTGTATGTTAATTTTTTTTAGTAAGACTTTTTTACAATCTCTAATACAGCTTATCTATGTTAAGTAAAATGTACCACGGACAAAATATTTTAGGTGGGGGCCTTCTGAAGTGGCACTGGGCTGAGTGTTGTTGCAAGGAGGACAAAAATTGAAAGCAGTTGAATCGTCGCGTTGTCCCAGCTCAAACTAATCAAAATAAAATTGCAAGTTCTCTGCACTAGTTGTTCATGGTGTCAATAAAATTATAGAAAAGGAGGCAGCTAACTCCTCTTTAAAAGTGGACTACGGTCGTTCGGAAAGTGATCCTAGTAGAGAGTTGGCTTAGTTCCACTCCGCTTCTATAGTTGAAACTCATGTATTTAAAACGGTGTGTTCGATTTCCCGAGCGGAGTCCACTATGCTCATCTTTGGGATCACCCCGCATTAAAAAAAATACCTTTACTATGAATGTTAAAGGTAAAAAAAAGAAGATGAATATTATACACTTTAGGATATGCTCTGACTAGTGTCTATTTTTCTATGCTATTCTATTGCTTCTTTAACAACTGAGCCGAACATTTATAAAGAATAAATAAATATATTTCATAAAACTGAAATTAATCAAAAGTTTTTTAAAAAAATCAAAAATTAAGACAGTAGATTCAATTAACTAAGGCCGTACATATATAATTTGGACCTATAGATGTCAGAACAAAAAGAATTATTTTAGTAAATAAAATTAAGTAATTTAAGCAATAAACTATAACTTAGCATAAGAGAAGATAGGAATAATGAAACAACAACAACACAGGTAGAAAAGGTTGGTCCAAACATGTTTACGCTAGAATTGGCAATCAACTGGAAGATTATATACACAATATGGCACAATGAGGGTACCATATTATGCTCTATTTTTCGTATTTCTGCGCATGTACGTGACGAATCAACTTTATGCATCGATTCTAAAGAACTTTAAAGTATCGATAAAACATCGTAACTAAAAACTTGTGGGTTGAGGTTTATTTTAGGAGTGTGTGGTACTAGTACACATTGGGACCACAAAGCGTTTAGAACAGGGGTCTCCAATCTTTTTGGTTGAAGGGCCGGATCACAATATGATAGTCTATAGCGGGCCGGATGAAGCACTCAGCCATCCGACTTTACAATGGTAGGCAAAATGAGGATAACACTTTCCATTTCGGCCATAGAAACTTCAATAAGACTTGTGTAGAAATTTTTGGAGGTTTGAGATGGCATTTATGCTTATAGAGAACGTATAACTTTGAATAGTTTAGGTGCATTTCTTAACTTCCTTCGTGGCGGGCCGGATCTGACCCGCGGGCCGTAGATTGGAAACACCTGGTTTAGAACATTGCGATTTTTTTATACCCGGGCGTTCAAGGGTTTTAAACACTATTTCTTTCCAAAACTAGCATATTTTCCATGAAATGTTACGGTGGAGCTATTATAGATGTTATGCAGAAAATGGCTATAAAAAGTCTCAATTGAACGTAGACCTGAATTAATAATTTTTAAAAACAGTTAATTAATCTAAAAATTCCTACTTACATTTATTAATATGGATGATTCAATCAATTTAAGCACATGGCAGACTTATTTATTTTTATTTTTAAAGATACCAACGAGGCAAATAAGTTTTATCTCCAGTAGGGAGAAAAAGTTATCATTTTAGATTAGTTCAGAGGGACTAAAGTAAGTCTTTTCTTCCTTGAACTCAAAAAGTAGGGAGAACAAGTAAAAGTAGGACGAAAAAGTAAATTAGGGAGAAAAAGAAGGATTGCCAACTTAATTATTTTATAAATAGTAGAGAATGAATGGCTAATATAGTGAGGTTGTAGAAATCAGGTTGGCGACACTGCTTTTTCGACCTAGTTTATCATTGTTTTTAAACCGGCATCTAAATAACCTTCTATTTGAGTTTAACTGCAATTCTTATTTGTTTTTAATATTGAATCTCTTATATCTGCTATTAAAAGTGCTAACAATTATTGTTATTTATTAAAATAATAAATAAAAACTGTACAATGGATGAAAATGTGCATTCTCTCCTTACTAGAGATAAAATATTGTATGTACCTCGGGAGTAAAGTGCTATAATTCCCCTCGCGTTAATTATCCTTCGGCTGCGACTCGGGAGCTTATAGCTAATTAGCATTATTCCTTTGGCTACGCCTCGAGAATTAAAATCTAATGCCCTCGGCTTCGCCTCGGGATTTAGGACCATTCGCCTCAAGAACCAACTTATTCGCCCAGGGAATAATGGCTTACTTTACTCCCTAGGTCCATAAATAACTATTATATTCATTTAAAGTATTTTAAGTCGCACTGTTTCAAAAGTAAAAGTATGAACTATTAAATAATTTATATTTTAATTTGCAGATAGGCTTACCATATGCATGATATGATACCAATATGCAATATTTTAATATATATTTACAAAAATAATAGTGGAGAAAGTTAAATGGCGATTTCATTATTATGCATTGAGCATATTATAAACCTACTGCATAAGAAAAACATTAATATTAGTTATATTACTATATTGTTTGCAAAACCAATCATATAATCACATTCGATTGTTCCTAATAATAAATTACAGCTCTATCGATCCTGATAGAGTCGGGTTGAATTTCATAATCCTCATTTAAATTTATAGCCGTAGTAAATCACATTTATACTTAATCAGATACTTTACGTGTTGTTCTTTCTCGTGATCAGAATTGTAAATTGGCAGATGTTTTGTAGCATCTCTCATCTTAGTAAATTATCTTTTGAACAAGTGTTAATTTGCTGTGTGGGAATATTATATTATTCCAATAACTAAATTTTGATTTTATTGAAAGTAAATTTAGATTTCTTAAGTATTCTATACTCTCTCTCTCTCTCTCTCTCTCTCTATATATATATATATATATATATGTATATATATATATATATATATATATATATATATATATATATATATATATATATATATATATATATATATATAATAACTACTATTTTTAGATTAGCAGAAAAAAATGTATTTAAATATTATACCTATAATATCGCATGCCCAAAATGTTTTTTCATATCTGAAACAGATTATTTTAAATAAGTGAATAGCATTTACTATTTTGTTTCTATATTTATATTTTCTATTATTTATAGAATTATAACATTTTTCGTAAAATATTTAATAATGCATTATGTAAATAAGATATGTATTTTGGGATATAAATTATTCCTTTTATTTATTAAAGATACATACATATTATTGATAATAATAATACATATGCATTATTATTATGATTATTGCCATTTATTGAAATAAACATTTTAAATAATGTATACATATATATATAGAAATTCATTTTTATACATTTTCAAATCGGCTCATCGCCGTGGCACCCTAAATTGTGTTTTTTGGAGTTGGCTTTTTCTATTTTGCTTTAAATTTTTCTTCTTTTCTTTTTAAATACATAATTTTTCTTTAATCATACACTCATCATAAACGCTGCATGGTAATAAATAAATAACATTATTAAAAATATCAAACGCTAAGTGACATAGATGTTTTTTTTCCCCTATATTTAACCATGTGTTGAGAAAGGAGACAGATTTTGTTAAAGTTTTTAGAAAAACGTTCTATTTAAATGACAATAAAATTC
The DNA here is from genome assembly GCA_951217055.1 of Gerris lacustris. Classification (NCBI taxonomy): domain Eukaryota; kingdom Metazoa; phylum Arthropoda; class Insecta; order Hemiptera; family Gerridae; genus Gerris; species Gerris lacustris. The sequence goes on from OX578276.1 coordinate 90,821,974, forward strand.
ACTTCGATCGTTGACAATCAACTCCGCAAATTCGTCTGAAAATCTTGTATTTTTTCTTTGTACTTGTTCAAGTGTTTGTTTTCTATTAAAATTGTTCAAAGAAATATCCCTAAATCGGAACACCATGTATATGAATGGTTAATAAATAAATAAATAAATAAAATAATTAACACATCAAATAATTAACAAATAGAATAATTAACATTAAAACAAAAACGAAAAATAATAATAAATTAACACATATACATAATACATATTTACACATAATACATATGTATCTTTAATAAATAAAAGGACAAATCTCTGTAAAATGGATCTTGCCTAAACTGAATCTAACGGTGAGAGAAGAAAAATGAGGCCTATCGAGGGGGTTGTTAAGGGTTTTGCTCTTCTTTTCAAGTGCCATGGGCGCTCTGTCCCTGGTTCTTAAGAACATTTTGTCAGATCGATTGATTTTGATTTGTGGTTAAGAACATTATTACTCCATTTCGGACATCAAAAATGATACTTAATGCTATAAACCAATTCCTAAATGACTCTGTAGATCGAATCCTTTTTCTTACATTGTCAGTCAAAATTTACGCAACGTTCACTTGGCTCCCACAAGTTTCGATTTTTCTTATAATTTCTGGGATTAACCCATTTAGTGACATTAAAATAATTCTTCTTTTATAATTATTCTGTATTTTCTTTTGTTTTAATAATATCCTTTTTTAAACTAATGTCGGATTTATGTAACTGGGTTATTTATTTTTATCACTCTCCTTTGTTTATAAGCCGAGTTTTCATGTACTAAAAATATTTATTTGTTAAGGTATAAACATAGAGGTTATTGGGTGAGTGTCGATGTGAGATGAACTTATTTTGATAGGGTCAGCTGGAGGCGGGCTAAGGCTAACAATGGGTCGTAACCAGTAATGAAGACTAACTGTGCTTATTTCTCTCTGGATGAAAGGGCCGACACTGGGTTTCAACGCGACTAAAGCCTGCCGTGCCCTTAGTTAATATTAATGACTCCCTGACTTCCTGCACTCCCGGTCCCTTGCTGCAGCCCGCCTGTCTTCCACAATCATAGTTGCCTACCGAAAATACACAGCACATTAACAGTTAGGCGTCCTTAAGTTTTACTACATTCGACCCCTGACCCTTATAATAAATATTCTTGCAGTAGGTAAAATAAACAATATATAATGGAATTGTGAAAATGATATGTGTGATGGACACTATAATTTTCAGATTGTAGGAGTTATCTAAATAACATCTACAGGTAACCTGTGAAACGATTTGCCCTCCAGCTTCGCTCTTGAGCTTATATTTTTTAAATTATGAAATCTTCTTTCTACCTATCCCATTATTATTTACCGTCCACTATAAACCGAATCGTTGTTGATTACATCATACATTGACTGAGGTGTTATTAGTTGAACAAACAAGCCTATTGGTAATTCAAAACTTTCAGATTTACGTTGTGTGGTGATCCCATCAAAATTGTTAGTCATGTCCTCGACCTAAGTATTGATCAAATTATCTTGTAATTTTCTCCTGATTTTATAAGTATGTTATGTAGCATCGTAACATTGCAAATTTATTTGTTACCGTCCATGTTTATGTATTAAGCATGCAGGCAGCAAAAATGAGTCAACAGAAATATTCATTTATTTGCTTTATTATAATACTAGCCCCCACCCCCCGGCAGGAATGAAACTAAAAATTAGGGTGTTTATACTTTTACCATATTACATGTGTTACTTGGGTCATTTCAAAATTTCGGTGCATTTCAACCTTGGTAATTTTTCAAAAAAAAAAAAAAAAAATAGAAATAATTGTAGTTTTTTTCACTGCTACCATGTCTTTATAGCCTCCCTAGTAACTTCCCTTTGTATACACGCATAATCACCAACATTTGCAATAATATTGATTTTTAATAAATCGCTTGAATCTAGGGAGTGAGATTCAAGTCTAGATAATGAGAAGCTTAATAAATTAATTAATAAAATATTATTAATAATATTATAGCTTAATAAAATATTTGTTTAACAACTAATTTCAATGAGCTCTTATGAAGAAAAATCACAGTTGGTCCGTTTAAAAAATTAAAAATCTTGCTCACAAAAATAATTATTTACAAGTCAACATGTGATAAGGAGTGATCACGACTTGAAGTAAATCAACTTAAAATAAGTAAAAATATTTTAAATAAAATGTAAAATATGATTGTTTCATCAAGATTCTCACTCCCAGAATGGAATTGTTCTATCAGATATGGGTTTGAGAAGCTAGGGAGTGAGATTTTAGTGCCAAATGAGATATTATATAAACAGGGATGTCTCCAGGTTGATCCAGCTTATCCAAGACTGTATTCTAAAAGCTGTACCATAAATTAAAAGTAATACTACAAAAATCACTTTCCTCCATTCTTCATTCAATTATAATGTGCTACGAAGTGAGGGTGGATAAAAATACTCGTTAACAGTCAGTACTAAACCACCGTAAAAGATAAGAAGTCCTGGATTGAAACCTGATAAAACCTTCTTCTATCCAGCATGTTGAATTAGTTTTGCCCTTTTATGAAGCTAGAGCAACAAATATTCCTTCTCTTCAAGTTTGGCGGACATTTTTAAAAAGTTCTAAGGAGTCAGGTAGAACCTTGTGACACATATAAAATGTGCTTTTTAGTAAGCTAATAAGCAGAAATTAACCCATTTGGATCACTTTATGGAAAATACAGGTGAACTCTCACAACATCTCGTATTGGTTAATTTAATTTTGGTTCCTAGTTTTGCAAAAAAAAAAAAAAAAAGGTCAACTTGGCCACCCCATGCTTGTGACAGGCTATAAGGAATGAGAAACATAACATATTATATGTATATTTTTAATTCCCTAGTAGTGGACCCCAGCCAGTCAAAAATTTAGTGGATGTGTTCCCTTATATTCGATTTCGTTTGATGTTAGGTGATATTTAAAAAAAAAAATCAAACTTTATGGTTAAAACTTTTCTTTTAATGACCCTGTGACACGAAATGTACAGAAATTTTGAAATGACCCACTTAAGATTTTAGCAATAAAATTTGTATTCTAAGCTTACCTTTTTTTATTTATGTGTATATATAAAATTAAAGTTTTGTTTGCACATTGACTAGAATTGAAAAACTAAAACCGGCCTTCACTTTGTTCCTGTCTGTCTTTTTAGGTGCAAAACTGGCTGAACGAAATTAATTACTTTTACGAACTTTTTTGCGTACTTAATGTTGTACGCCAACATGTTGTTGTCTTGGTTTCATCGAAACATATCGAGTAGAACCATACTTATTAATAATTTTATTTTAAAAAAAACTATTTGAAAATCCTTTGTACGGAGATTTGTTCTTTTATACAGAACCGGGGACTGAGTGCCCATGGAGCTCGAAAGGAAGAGCAAAAACCTTAACAACCACCCTCGATCTTGATCTCATTTTTTTTCTCTCTCCGTCCCCTACTCGGGGACATATCGATGAGACGGTTTAGATTCGGTTTTGGCGAGATCCTTTGTACATAGATTCGTCCTTTTATATATTAAAGATTAAGCAAACCACTATATATTAAATTAAAAATTGTGGTAGGTCATAATAATTGTTGGTCAACATGTCAACCTGCGTCCATTTGTTTCTCTTCCACGTGCGTAAATTAACGTTTTTTTATTAACACCTATATCTTAAAAAGTACTCATCTGATTATTAGAAATTTTGACACTTTTTCAAAAGAAGTCCACGGATGATTTCATGTTAGTTTAACTGTCTGAGAACATTAAATATTGCTTAATTGTACTTTTATTCAACTAAAAACAAAGCAAAAATAAATTGAGGGAATTTAGATGATTTTAATTAAACAATCGCACATTAAATTTCCATGTAATCATTCGTCCAATAATAGAAAGGAAGCTATGTTCGACACTAATTGGCAGACTATTTTATTTTTATTCTTTGAATTCATCTAGTCAGGCCTAGGCTTATTGAACCGTTCGTACAATCATGATTTACATTCTGATTGGTAGTTATGTGTCAGTCACCCTGTCATCCCATCATTCTTTCGATTGTAATTAGATACATGTCGTTCATACTGTTATTGCATTAAATTCCAGTTTAAGACATTTGATTATTCGTAAATTTGACCTGAGATAATTCGAGTGCCATCCTTAGCATAACAAGTTTCTTTTTATTTCTGAACTTCTCTCTCAGAAACCTGTTCTAAGAAAAAGTTAGAGTAGATGTAGGTATATATTTGATTATATACGAGAGGGAGATGGTAACTTGGCCAAAATATGTATGTAATTATAGAATCAAAGAACAGGAAGTTTTTCAATTTTCTCGAATTTACATGATTAATTATTATTTTTTCTATTATATTGTTGCTATTGACAGGCATTAATTTTCTATATTTAACTTCGGCAGCATTTTATTGCGGCTTATTCCTATATGGTAAGATGTGTTCTTGTTTAACTGCAGTCTGTCCACTTACATGTCTTATTTAATAACTAGATGTACATTTCGCCTTAAAATGAAAACGAAAAATTTATTGATAATTACATTTTTTCTCAACCTCTTTTTAGAATATAACTAAGATTTTAATTCATTTTAATGTTTCCAACCAAAACAGGAGTAATAATGTAGGTGAAGATTGGTTAATTTTACATATTTCGCTGAGGAAAAATCTAATATCCGTAACCAATTTATTAATTTTAGGTGCCTTGTTACTGAGTAAATTTGTTAAAATACCTTCTGTTCTAATACTAAATTTGGATATTTTTATCTTCTAAGGTTAAAGTATAATCATTGGTGAACAATTTGTAGTCACAGTGTCAAGAAAGTTTTTGCTGCTTTCTTAGTTCTTAGTAAGCTGAATATGTTATTTGTTCGGATGAGTATATAGCTTAGTCCATATATAACTGCAACGACAGATGTTTAATTAAGTATTTGTCAACAGGATTTAAACATTTGGAGCAAAGAGCGCACGTTATTGTCGCTTAACGTTTGATTCTGGATGTTTGGCAGTAGCCTGGCCAAGGCAGGACCCGTAACTCATTGTTATCTTGCTAAGCCCCTGAACTGACTGATCCTCTGTTAAGTCTCTTGTCCCCACAATGCCCCCTGCTAAACGCTCTACAATGCGCCTATTATAGTTCCAGGGTAAGGGTAATGCGATTAGTCCACCCTAGCCTTAATATCTTCACTCTCCTCCGCTCAGTAATCCTAATTACTTGACAAATACTCCTCTAAACTTTATATATATATATATATATATATATATATATATATATATATATATATATATATATATATATATATATATATATATATATATATATATATATATATATATATATATATATATATATATATATATACTTTATATCTTAATTTACTAGATTTCATCCCTTTGCTAGCTTTTTTTCAGCGTTTGAGAGTATTTTTGTTTATGATTCTTTATCTAATTGAATTATTTTGCAATACATATTTGTTTTTTATAGATTCTAAAATACAAAATTGTATCAGTCAGCAAAATTATATAGAGTTTTAATATTGCTTATAAATGATATTTTTGTTTCCCATTATTGCATTTTAACAGCTGTGAGTAACATTCAGAGATAGAACCAAAACTTAAATGATAATAATTTGTTAACTATTTGACGATCAACAATTTTTTATTTTATTATTTATAAATACTTTAATCTTTTGCTACGCTCTGTCATTGTCTAAATAACTCTTACTGTCAGGACTTAAAATTCAGAATTTCTATCTCTTGGTTTAGATATTCCTTAAATTTATCAGTTATATTACTAGCAGAGATTATTAACAAGCAGACTTTGTAATGGAACTATTGTTCATTGTGTATTTGAATCCTATAGAATCCAACAGTTATTCATTTGAAGCCCGAGTGTAAGATGTTTAATTTAGTACTCAGACTTTGCTGCCTCTCTCATCCTAAGCAAATTTAGGAATTTACTTAGGTTCATGAATTAGTTCTAGAAGAAAAGGTTAAAGACATCCTTTCTTAGAGGATATTATACTACTGCTTTACTGAATTATGAATTAATTAATTCAGTAAAGCATTGTAGAGAAAGTAATTGCTTCTTATATATTGTATATATATATATATATATATATATATATATATATATATATATATATATATATATATATATATATATATATATATATATATATATATATATATATATATATATATATGTATGTATATATATATAATATATGCAGTATAGAATTCTTAAGAAATCTAAATTTACTTTCAATAAAAATTGATAGTAAAAAACATTTTTAAAAACAAGCTTTTATCTTGGGCCATCCGCCATATTGGATTTAGAGTAAAGGCATTTTATTTTTGTATTCTTCTCAGCAAACCCTTTCATTTGATACCCATATTATGGGTATAAATAAAAAATAACTAGTCCACCATCTTGGGCTGACTGCTATATTGGATTTAGAATGACGTCACTTAGCTAACCATGTATTGTTATCCAAACTAAACGTGTATGCAAAATTTCAATTCAATCGGTTAAGGATAACTGCTTTAAAATTCAGTTGCAAGATTTGACCCGAACATACATACAAACATTGCAAGTTAAATAAAAGCTTTTAAAAAATATATGTACAGGTCAGTTTAAAAAGTATCCGACCTTGAATTTTACCGCGCATAGTTGTGATGCTATTTTCAAATCTTCTTGAAAAATTGCATGTGTGGAATCTTTACTGATCTCTCAACGTTAGGAGAGTAGAAAATCTAATAATGGGAAATCGTCGTTTGACCGTACGAGATATTGCCGAAGAAATTGAGCACTTGCAATTTTGCATGATGATTTGAACTCAGGGAATGCGAAATTTGTGCCCCAGCTTTTGTCGGCAAAACAGAAAAAACTCCTTCTTCAGGTTGCACAGGACTTACTGGATACCACCAACTGCTGAATCTTACGAATTGTTTCGATTTGAAAATTACAAAGTTTTTGATAAAATTGATTCAACACCTTTTTCTCAACTCGTTTGGTTATCTTGAGAGATGTGGTGGTTAGAACGTGGTGGTTAGAGAAGAGAGATATTGTAACGTACACATTGGAAGCAATGCGTAAAAAGGATAAAAATACACCGGATTTCCCTTTAATTTTTACGTTTTACGGATTTCTACATGGTTTAAAGCTTTCAATAGTCAACTGTAGACTGTTCCGTTTGTGGTGACCGCCGGCGGTTTTGAACGTCAGTCAGTGGGTTTGTTAAGCAATGGATTTATAGATAGCCAGATGTGTGTTGCTTGGTGGTGGTTATTAGTGACGCTATGCGATATCTTTAAGGCCCCCGGGTATTCCTTTACCATTAGCCTTTGCGTTGCTAATAGGGAACGACGCGGCGAGGTGGCAAGGAAGAAGCATCCCCCAAACCGATTGGCCACGCTTCGCCTTTCCCTGGCTACAGGGGGTTCGGATCAACCCTCTGAGTTCTTTCTCCAGGTATCTTTTAACTCGACTAAATACAGCCAACACCATATGCTTGGCAACAGTTGGCCCCATCTTCTTTCCTCTATTAGAGAGTCATTAGAAGGAAGAAGCTACGCAGACTCTCTTCACCTGGGAGAGAAGAGATAGGGCTTGTTTATCGGTTACCTTATGTCACACCCCTCGATCAATTCCCTTCACTAACGAGTTTCCAATTACTACTATCGGAGGAAAGCTGATTCCCTCATCACTATCTGATTTTTTCTCAAACACTTCCGAGTAATTTCGTGTATAGATAGCTTAATCATAAATAACTCCATTATTTATGAGTTAACTAGATTTTGTATTTACGTTTTAAAACCCACGATCTTTAGTTAACATAATGTTTTGAGAACAATACAAAAAATCATCCTATGGACATGCGATATTGAGGGACTATCTCGTTCGCGCAGCATCAGGTCGCTCTTGCCGTCCAGCTGGTCGCCCAGTCTGTTTATTTCCATATCCTGGCCATGGTTATTCACTGTATCTAAAGTCACTTTTTTTTATAGTTAATTTCCTTTTTTGTCTTCGGTTTCTTTTCCGTCAGTTTGTAAAAGCCACCAGCTACTTAATACTAATTATAATATGAAATCAGTCGCCCCTATGCTCTCTTTCTCCGGTGACATTTTTGAATTGTTACTGCCTAAGTGCCTATGATACTATCCTCGACCAGGTGAAGCATCATCGTTAAAATTTTCTTTCTTGGATTAATTGGAGCGGGTTTTCCTGGTCTTGAAAGAGAGTTATATGAAGATTCCAATTTACTGTCTTAAACATATTCTCTTGTACATTTTTATTTAGCCAAAATTTATTCCGGTTATTATTTTTGATATTTAAATAATGGTTTGAATTTAAAAAATATCTAAATTTTATATGAGGTTTCCTTTTTTGTATTCAGGCCCTGACAGCCACATTACATATTATGAATGTATGTTAATTTAGTTGACACTCGGGTTAGTTAACGTTGGTGTGTTTTCGGTTATCTAGAAATTGAGATTAATTTAATCCACTTACCACCGATAATTTATTCATGCTTTTTTATTTATTTTTTGTTTCGCTTTCATCGGGATAAATTAGAGTCGCCTAGTTTGTCATACCTAATTATTCTTTTGTTTAGCTTTTAAATCCAAATTAGATTGAGGCATGTTTAAGGCAGAATGTAACGGTGGCTACAGGGGAAGCTGGCCTCCAGGCCTTGGGTTTTTAATTGCGCCGATGATTAATACTCCCACACGATAACTCCTTGCATCACTCGATGTCGAACCTGTTTTCATCTCAGCTGACCCGAGCCATGATTTAATGCGAGTGTAAAAAATGTTGTCGAGGCATTCAGTTTTACGAAGAATTATTAAGATTAAATATTAACAACTTGGTCTCGACGTTAAATCGTCACCTCGTCGTTTCATTCATTCATAAAATCGTTCCCATGCTGTGAACTTCACTAAAATCGTGAAAATGCAGTGAACTCGACTTTTGTGCAATCACAATTTTTTTGTTTTTTGTGGGATATTATTTTAAAGATATTCAAAAGTATATTAAAAATAAATAACGCGTTTTCAAAATGCGGCTATTGTACCCCTAACATAACCAAAAAAGTACCCCCAAAAAAGTGCCCCCTACTCTCCACTACCCCACTGTAAAAAAATGTAAAATAAAAAACCGGCTATTAGAGTTCATGATCTTAGTTTCATTTTCATGATAAAATATATTGGATTTTTCTGTCTAAAATTAATTTTAGAAATTTCATAATAGAAAGGAGGGGGAAAACAACTATATGTATATTTAATCTATTCTGAATTTTATTCTTTCTGTTTTTTTTTTTTTGTTTTTTTCGTTTTCCTAATAATTATACTCTCAGTTTCATACCACTTAATTATGGGTTATGTTTATTGGCGTGAGTTGTAGAGTATAATTTCTTTAAACACTTGACTAATTTTTTTTTTGCCGACTTATTTGAATTTCAACATTTTGTATTTTGTAGTGTATGTATTTTGGTTAAAGTAATTATATATTTTTTTTTTTTCTATATGTTTATGAGGCGTTAAAATAAACGTTAAATTTGTAAGATTTATAATCTGATAATTAGAGTTTATTTAGCAAGTGGAGTGAAGTATTATGTGAATCGAGGTGTGACTGAAATACTTTAACCAATGATTGATGGATCTTGTTGTGCTGGTAAAAGGCTCCAAGGCCGGCTGTGCCCCGCGCCGTGTTTAATGCCGCTCGGCGTTTCCTCGACGACCTGTCCGACGCTTTTTATAGAATTCGTTTGAACTCTTTTTTGGAGTCGACCGTGGAATCCTTTGTGGAATTACAAACGACTCTTTAACAAACAGCTCTGCGGAAATTTAAACCTAATTTAAAATGCGATAAATAAAAGAACAGGAGGAACTGCAAACGAGGGATTAACCAATTGTTAATTTTAAGGCATTATAATTTTTTATTAGGGAAGTATAAATATGTATATATACGTTCGAATGTATAATATATATTAAACAAAAAGTATTTTTGTTTTGGCTGCAGGTTGTTTTTATCTGATTATTAAGGCGTGGTCGACACTGTTATTATTACTTTGGATAATAATAGCTAATTCTATACGTATACATTGTCCACTGAAACTTATCCTAATTACAGCCTATCCGCACTTCGATAATAACGATAGAGAAAAATTTTTCACTGACCTTTTCTTTTATCTGATTAAATAATCCTTGCATTAATAAACTAACAGAAATGGTTAGCATAACATTTCTTGCTTCTTCCTAGCGACTTATGTTCCACCACCTTAATTTTATTTTTATACATTTAATTTTTAAACATAAAGATAATTGCTCTTAAATACACTATAGTAAAACTGTGTGAGCTTTCTATGTATTATACTTTATACGTCATTGTTAGATGTAGAGTAATTAGTGTTGTTATACTCATTTACCCCTCCTTTGGCTTGTTTGATTATTCTTCATTGGTTTATAAATAAGGAAGGAAATTTATCATAACTTTATTAAGACACAGTTGCGCAAGCAACATTAGGATTTTATAGATTTTTTGATTTTGTAAGTGTACCTCTTTTGAAAACAAGTTTTTTGAAAATTAAATTGAAAATATAATTAATTTGTGCGAGCTAGATTTCTTTATAGTTTTTGAAAATAAAATTAGGCAGCCAAAGCCTTTCTCTACTCATACTCAATTGCCGACACTACAAAATTCCCTTGACAAAAAGGTATTACTTATTTTTAAAAGATTCCCTTGTAGGCCCATGCCTGTATGCTTTTTGCGCCACGGGTTATTCTTATTACGTTTGAGAAAATAGGATGTAACTCTATTAAATGTCTTAAGATATTTATGCTATCCTTAATTGGAGTTTAAAAAAATATATTTAGAAATTACTGATAATTTGTAATTACAAAACCGTTAAATCCGACCGTGAATAAGTTTGTAGTCACGATGTTGCAATAATAAATACGAATCATGACTCCGATGGACCAACTAGATTTTATTTTCTTGTAAAGCCCCTTTGCTTGAAAATCACACATCTGGTTTGTTATATTGTTCTATTGACCAGTATACTTTTTATATATTTTGGTTTGAAGTATATTTATTAGGATTTAAATAATTTTTTTTTGTAAATTCAATTCCTATTTTACGCCATAAGTTGATGTTTGTTAGTGTAAATATAAAATAGACTGCCAATTGGTGTGGCACATAGCTTCCTCGCATCCTATCACGTACTGTATTGATTTTATACTTTTTTCAAGCCATTATTATCTAATTTATCCAATTGTTTACCCCGTTTCTTTTTAATCTGTCAAAAATGATAGGATTTTTTACATAAATTAAAGTATCAATTTTGCAAAAGTTAAAGAGCGCAGGGCTATCTGCGGACTACATACAATAAACTACAAAAGTTTCATACAAATCAGATAAGTACTTTTGAAGCTATAGGTGTAAACAAATGTATGTTTGTGCGCATGTGGAAGAGAAACAAATTAGCGCAGAATATATGGGACCAACAATGAGCTAATTATGGCCTACCATCCAAATTTCATTAAAATCGGACGTGTAGTTTTTAAGATATGTTGGTTCGCAAAAATTGAACGACAGACCGACAGACCGACAGACCGTCAGACAGACATGGAACCAAAAATGTTCCCGGATGTCTGAAACGGATTTCTGTCTTGGAATTTTTGAAATAGGCAGAACGATCACATAGCTTCCGTTACCTTCGGTAAGCTCGGAAGCAATATTTAAATGTAACATTATCCTAAAAGAATTGATTTAGATTTTAAAATAATCTAAGTTGGAGTATTCCAAGGTAACCCGAATAACAAATAGGCTGAGAAGAGAGGACATCTTTTAATCATCCTACCTGTATGAGGTAAAATTGCATTAAATATTTTTTATCCGAAAATGCGGCTGATAATATCATTTTCCTTAACACTCCCAAATTGCCCGATTCAACCCTCGACCGATTTCGATTAAATTTGTTTAATAGATGTCATTTTTTTTAGTGCCATTTTGGCGCTAAAGACGCAAATAGCACACTAGTCATAAAAAGCCATATATATTTGTAATCTACTCTTCAGTAGCTTTCATTTGATACATATCTCAAAATTAAAAAAAAAAAAAGTTTCCTTTACTGCGCATGTGCGCACACAAAATTTGCAATTTTTAAAAATTAAATAAACCGGCCTGATAATATATTCGCCTCCCCATAAGGTATTACCATGAATTATTTCATAATTTTAGGACTAGCCGTTATAGGGTGGAACGGGAGGGGGATTTTTTAGGGGTGAAATTTTGGCGCTAAAAACGCAATATTGGCGGTAAAAAGCGCAGTAATCATAAAAAGTCATATATATTTTAATTTAAATCAAATGATAATATTCATTTACTACGGGAGACATACAGAGAAAAATAGATCCCAACACCGGGACTTGAACCAAGGGCCTCCTATGAATCCGTTACAGGCGCTCTAACCAACTGAGCTGTACCTACTGGAGAATGATTTTCTCTGTCGTTACCGATACCAAGCTTTCAATCTTTTCTACAAGACTAGCAAGCCAATATTCACGGCAGTAGAACTAGACCGAGAATTAACGCTTATAATTATAAAGTACTCAATTAGTACCTGTACCTAGTACAATCAATTAGAAATTCAATTTTTGTAAGTTTTAGGTAGTATAATTATTATTAAATACGGGAAACAGACAGAGAAAAATACACTCCAGCGCCAGGATTTGAACCACGGGACTCTATATTTCCAGTATAGCGCTCTACCAACTAAGCTACGCAGGAGAATGAGTTTCTCTGACGTTTATGATGACTTGTCCCGAATTTAAGCTTTCAATTTTCCACATAAGTCTTAGAAGTCAACATTAATGACAGAACTAGACCGAGAAATAACGCTTATAATTATAAAGTACCCAATTAGTACCTGTACTTAGTACAATCAATTAGAAATTCATATTTTACCATTTTGTTAGTATTCATACTACAGCAAGATTAAATTTTAATTTAAATCAAATTATAATTATTATTAACTACGGGAAACAGACAGAGAAAAAATACACTCCAGCGCCTGGATTTTAACCACGGGCCTCTATATTTTCAGTATAGCGCTCTACCAACTAAGCTACGCAGGAGAATGAGTTTCTCTGACGTTAATGATACCTTGTCCCGAATTTAAGCTTTCAATTTCCACATAAGTCTTAGAAGTCAACATTAATGACATAGAACTAGACTGAGAAATAACGCTTAATAGAGGCCCGTGGTTCAAATCCCGGCGCTGGAGTGTATTTTTCTCTGTCTGTTTCCCGTAATTAATAATAATTATAATTTGATTTAAATTAAAATTTAATCTTTCTGTAGTATGAATACTACCAAAATGGTAAAATATGAATTTCTAATTGATTGTACTAAGTACAGGTACTAATTGGGTACTTTATAATTATAAGCGTTATTTCTCGGTCTAGTTCTATGTCATTAATGTTGACTTCTAAGACTTATGTGGAAAATTGAAAGCTTAAATTCGGGACAAGTCATCATTAACGTCAGAGAAACTCATTCTCCTGCGTAGCTTAGTTGGTAGAGCGCTATACTGGAAATATAGAGGGCCGTGGTTCAAATCCCAGCGCTGGAGTGTATTTTTCTCTGTCTGTTTCCCTTAGTTAATAATAATTATAATTTGATTTAAATTAAAATTTAATCTTTCTGTAGTATGAATACTACCAAAATGGTAAAATATGAATTAAAAAATTTTAGGTTTGCACATTTTTGCGCATTACACATGCGCATATTAAATGTTAACCTTCTCTATATTTTTCCTATGTATGGGTCAAAAAGTTACGCCAGTATTTTGAATTTCAAATCTCTATCGTGAACGGTTCTGGGGATATGAACCAAAGTACGACGGACAGACAGACACATCACCCTCGCCATAAGGAATTCGAGGATGATATACGAAACCTAAAAAAGAATAAAAAAAAAGAATTGTTGTCTTTTTTAATATATTAATTTAGTGATATAAAAATGTTATCCCGAAAAAAAATTGGAGTTATTAAGTAAAAATAAATGTGACCCAGTTGGAAATCGGTACAGGTGTAAACCATATAAAGTTTATATACGACTACATAAGGAGTTCGCGAGGAGAAAAAGCTTGGTAAACACTGATATAAACAACCCCCTTTTATTTCCAGCGGAATTATTTTTATGGGAAATTATTAATAATAAATTAATTAAATGAGGTGTTTTAGGATTTATGTTCAGTTCCGATTAGTTAGGTATATGGTGAAAATAATTAATTTTTGTCTCAGTGGTCTTCTATCTTCCATAAGTTGTACCAGTATTATATAAATAACTAGCGTCTTTGTATGTGTAGGTTGAAAAATATTGATATTTATGTTGTATCTTATACATATTATTTTCCTATAGTTTTCAAATGCTTCTTAGCGATTGATTCCCATAGAAAAGCTTGTTGTTTATCGCGTGTTTGTCGCTTATTGTGTATCGTGTGAGAGGAGTCAAGCTAGAAACTTAAGTAGATTTAATGTTGATTATATTCTCCTGTGATTTGTGTAATCTTACTTTTTTATCGATGCTTTTTGAGAACAAGAGGAGCAATACAAGTTGAGTGCAAATAAATTTAAAAGAAGAGTAGAGCTTCGAGACTAGGACCGGTAGAGACGAACCTGAGGAATGCGCTTTGTCTTATCTGGGGGTAATTAACCTGGGCTACGTATTTGGCTTAAGGGGCATCGGGAGGACTGCCGTCGCCCTCATCTTGAATTAAGTTCTCCGGAGCTAATCCTAGGTTCTTTCTGACACACTGACTGACACCTCTTATTTAGGCGCTCCACTACTTGCAAGCTCCCGCTCAAACCAATTTAAAATCATCATCAAGGATTGACTCGGCCTTCTACCTCACTGACAGTTTATTAATTTCGTTTCAATCTACGAATAAAGACGCCAGCCATTATCCTGTCCCGCATTCAATCAATCGTGGAATTGGATTCGGAAAATCAACTATTTCCTTAATCGTGATTAGAATCTTTTGACGAAATAATTGAATAATTAAGTAATTTCTTTCGAATTTCTACTGTCCTCAAACTTACTTTTAATTGCTTACACTGTTCCCACCTAATATGCATCGTGAATACTTAAATTTTTTAATGATCTGATTATACTCGTTGATTTTATAAGATTTGAGAACATCTTGACATCTATTATCCAACTTTTTAACTAATTTTAACTTCTTAACTTAATGCTGTTTATGTGCTGAGGACCGTCTTCAAAATCTTGTTCACTTTTTATTAACAAAGTTTTTTGCCCGTAAAATCGTTGCACATTTGCTCTGTCTCTGTATTAGTGCTTACACTGTATTAGTTCATAAACTGACTCTTTTATTATCACTACTCTTTCTTTAATTCCACTAATTCGGTTTAACGTTTTTGTGTTTTTTTTCTTCACCTTTTTTAATGTCTGGTTAAGACCTTTTCATAAATGATATTTCGCGTGTGAAGAATTATGGTGTTAACAGCGGTCAATTATAGTGCTTATAAGATCGCAAATATGTTTACCGATGCTAAGGGTGGTAATAGAATTTTCCTTGGAAGTATTTATGATGGACCATCGTTAAATGTCAGTGAAGAGGCATGAGGATGAGTCAAACTGTTCAAGACCTTTGGCTTGAACAGTTAAACGCCTCTCATTTCCTTTTTTTATCCGATAACTTTGAAAAACAAACATTCTAACAATGCATACAAAGATTGATGACGACAATTATGCTGATCACATACTTGATCAATTTTTTTTTTTTTTTTTAAACATACAATTGTTGAAATTAAAAACTTTAAGACCGTTTTTTCGCAATCTTAAATTATCTCTACTAGTCAGTGCACCTTTTCTGTAAAAATATTTGGTGGGAAATAAAATATTTAGCTTGGAGAAAAAATAAATAAACGTGTCGTACTGATTTATTATTAAGCTAAGCTGATTGGAATGTGATAAGGTTCAGTTTTCTGTGGAAGGAATGATATAAACACGCGGGTTAAAAAAAAACCACTTTTACCTACCTCAAAATTGTAAACCTTTAATGTTTTATTTATTTCTTACATTAAATACTTTTTAGCCCTTGGCACAAGGCCTGAGAAATGTCTTTAAACTGAGTAATTATTAGAGACCTGGGAATGAAATAAAGCTGCTAAGTAAAATGAGTAGTGTGTGTTTTCAGTACACACAAAGGGTCCGTAGGCAATTTAACAAATCGGACGAGTTCGTTAGCCAATGTAATTGGCCCAGCCGTTTGAAGAGGGTGGTCATTTTAAGTTTGTTTTTGCTTTAACTTTTGAACAGTTTATTTTAATGACGCGAAGTAAACGCATTTTATAGAATTTTTATCGTCTAAACGCCATGAAATTGCTCTGAAGTCTGTAGCTCAAACCATCCATTTTTAAGATTTTGAGAGGGGGATTTTTTTCTTGTATACCCCGCATGAAAAATTTCTTAATAGCTATATTTGTTTTAGGCAAAGAATAAATTAGATTTTTAGGGTTTCATAGATCATCCTCGAAACCCGTATGCCGAGGGCGATGTGTCTGTCTGTCTTTCGCACTTTAGTTCATATCCCCGAACTGTCCGCACGGTAAAGATGTCAAATTAAAAATACTAACGTCACTTTTTGACCCACTCAAAGGAAAAATATTGATAAATGTAAATGTTCAATATGCTCAAAAATGTGCAAAGCTCAAAATGTTTCTAGAATTTTTTGAGATAAATAACAACAAACATAAATAACATATTACATAAATTACATAAATAACATATTATGACTATTGTGCATTTTATCGCCAATATTGTGTTAAAAAATAACAGGGGAAAAGGGATGTAAAATAGCGGGTGAAAGTGAATAAAAATACTTAAGATGAAAATTTTTTATATATAAGATAGGCATTCTATGCAATATTCTATGAAATCAATGATTTTATAGTCTAACATTCATTTTTATTACTGAATTTAGTCTCAAATCAAAGAGCGTTGTTGCTCCGTGTAATGTTTGTAATAAATTGATGTCGGTTAATAGCTAAGTAGTTGTTGCCTCGATTAAAAGCATTTTACATTAATTTCATCTTAACTACAGTAGATGGGAGGCGAGGTTGCGAGCTGGCCCTGCTTTCAAGCTGCCCAGCATATTATTTTCAACATGTTATTAACTATCTACATGTCGATCCATTTATAATGCCTTATTAGTTGAACCTGTCAATGAAAAGATTAAAAGAATCTCAATCTTTCACTAAACAAGCTTCAGCCCATTTTATGAATTTAGTATACAAATAATCGTATGCCGATGTAAATCACCATCTTAACTCAGCTATAAATTACATTCCGATTTTAAGTCTTGGGTTCCGTGGTTAAATTAAAAAAATTCTGAATAATTCAATAAAATAATTAATGGGTCGTTGAGTGATACAGGTTCGTTTACTTCGATTATCCTCTTAAATTAAATATATATTTTTTTCATTAAAGATTTTCCCCCAAATTTATCAATTTAGCTAAGTGTGGAATAAATAAAAATATTTAACGCGTTGAAATAAAATTAACCATTTTATTTTAGTCTTTTGAATAAATTAGTAATTTTTATATTTTATTTAAAAATAGTCTGTCAATTAGTGTGGCACATTGCTTCCTCGCGTCTTATTGCGTACTTTATGACAATTTGCCAATATAATAATTCACACCGACACCGATAGTAGTTCATAAATCATAAGATATATGAGCCTAAAGTTTTGTTATTTCGTCACCTACTGGCTCACTCACTCATCATAATTCTAAGGCACTTCTAACAATCCTAGAAACTTGAAATATTGTATATAGGTAGAGTTTATTGTACAAATAAAGGAAAGATTAAAAAGACACAGGGAAGTACCTGAGTCCAAGTACTTTTTAGGGTTTTGTAGAAGATGAAAAATTTTTGAGTTTACAACATTTTTGCGAACTGCGCATGCGCATATTTAATTTTGAACTTCAGTATATTTTTCCTGTGGTTGGGTCAAAAAGCTGCACCAGTATTTCAAATTTCAGCTCTTTAGCTTAAGCGGTTCGGGCCCTATGAACCAAAGAGCGACGGACAGACGGACACATCACCCTCGGCATAAGGGTTTTGAGAAGAATTTACAAAACCCTAAAAATCCGAAAAAAATCTGGTTCTTTCAAGGCTATTCAAAATATTGTAAACAGCGCCACTAGAGCTACCTAGTGGAGAACTTTAAAACTTAAAAGTGATGTTGAGAACGTTCGTTGATGTTGATTCGACAGTATTGCTTGACAATTATCTTAATGTGCAAACATATTTACTCCAGATAATATTATTTAGTTCAATTTGAACACCCGCCGACAACTAATATACCCACGAACAAGAACAAAGAAAGAAAAAAAGGCCCAAGAACAATGAAACATCAACAAAGAAATAAAAACGAAAAATTGTTTAGGGTAATGAAAGTCTCGCGTAAAAAGTTATGAGATCATAGGTTTAGCCAAATCTCCCACTGTCCGAGTAAGTTCTACTAGATCTAATTTATCCAGTGCATGTAATGTACGTGATGTTTGTCAGTCCCTCTCTCTATTCTCTTTCCCAAATCACTCTACACGTTCAAATTCAAACATTTTCTGACTTGGCAAGTATACACAACAAAGAGGCTAAAATTAAATGCAGTGAAATGTGGAAATGATTATTATTTTCTGTTACTATTTATTTGCTATTATGGTCTTCTCTTCTCTTTTTTATATTATCTATATATTTTTTTTATTATATAATATATACATATTATGTGTTCAAAAAAAAACTAGATGCTAAGAAAAATTACGTCGCTATTTTACATAAAAACAAATTTTTTTTTTTTTTTTTTGTTTACGGCACCTGCTTAGTCTACTTTTGAACTATGAATGTCGTCATTTTTATTCCTTTTGGTAGTTTTCTTTAAATATATAAAAAAAAAAAAAAATCTGAAATATGTAAGTTAATTATATTTATTTTTTAAACCCTTATGTCGAGGGACATAAATAGTAGTCCGTCCGTCGTTCTATATCTCCCAAACCGTTTATTCTTAAAAAAGTTGAAATTTGAAATACTGGCGTCAATTTTTTACCCACACATAGGAAAAATATAGAGAAGATGAAAAATTTAATATGCGCATGAGCAATTCGCAAAAATGTGGTAAAAGCAAATATGTAGTTATATTTATCTTAATTTACGAGTGAGGTATCAAATGAAAGTTGCTGATGGGTAGGTTACAAATATATATGCTTCTTTAAATTTTTCATTCCATATTGTTTTTATGAGTTAAAATATGCCCCAACAAAATGTCCCTCCCCCCAATCACCCTATATCGGCTAGTCCTAAAATTTTGAAATAATTCATGCAAATACCTTATTATAGGGCGATGAAATTTTTTATAAAAAAATGTTTTTAACCTTTTTGGCATTACTGATAAAATACAACTATGACCGACCTTTTAATTTTTGTGCCCTTTCGCCTAAATTAGTTAATGTTTTTACTTTCTCATGTAAAGAGTGTTTTTTTATTTCTATGTTTTAATTATTGGTTTGGCTTTTTCTGGACTTCGTTATTTCCTATTTATATATTTTTTTTTAATCACATTTTCATATAGTTTTTGGAATATATATATTTTTTACTTACTCATATTAAAATAAAGTATTGTGATGCTGGGATGATTTATACGTTTTGAGGTCCTTTGAGTTTAAAAATGTGGTGTCTGTCTGTCGTCTATCTTCTGTCTGTGCAGACGCCTGGAGCCTAAGCTACTGGGCCGATTTTGACGAAATTTAGCATACATGCGTGAAAAATCAAACCCTGAGGCAAACAAGCATTCCCTGATTTACTGGGGGCGCTTACTTATCAAAATTTGTTACAATACAAATCTAACGCTTAGCTTTAAACGCGGACGGAGAAAGGAAAGGTTCAATTCCCCGCCGAGGAAAAGTTATTTTAATGATACAGTTTAAAAACTAATAAATGGAAAACACTGGGCTAAGTAATTATGAACTTGTGTATGAGAAAGTTTGTCTGAGTTGTCTCGGACCTATTTTTATATTTTCATATAGGGCAGGATGGAGGAATAAAAAAAAAATATGCATAATATACGCTTAATTAATTATATGCTTAATAATCTACGAACCCCTAAAAAGTACTTCCGAGTGATTTTTTTTTTTTTTTTTACTTATATTATAAGAAAGCTTTTGAGGCTTAGATTAAGAATATTTAGGTTTCTAATATTTTTTCATACTTATTTAAGATAATTGTGAGATTAATAATTTAATATTTATTAAAAAATGGTTTTTTATCGTGCCTAATAGTAAAATAGAGGCATTTAATAAATAGCTTCGGAACTGGGATTCGTAGGATATAATAGAATGGATGTTGTGTAATATAGTCCTGCTGCGGTATGAAGGATGCTTTTTTTGTGTTATCTGTTGAGATTTTAATTTTAATTTCATCACCTGCTCTATCGTTCATAAGACAATTCGAACTATGATTACTAGTTACCTTTCAATAATCTCCCAATTTTTTTTTTTTTTTTACTTATTATTATCAGCATGGTCCAAATGTCGTTTGCGCACTCGCTAAAGGGTTAAATTATAGAACATTTTGGTGCTAGCGTTTAATTTTATATTCAGAAGGCAGAATGCTGATTGTAAAAGATATAGATTATTCATTCTACTGGTTGGATAACGTGCGACAACAAACAAATAGACAAAAATAATTGAAAGGCTTGTTAAACATTTACCGTCAAAGAGAAAATAATGAATAGGAGTTGGAATTGGTATGGAAAAAGCCTTAGGGATTTCATCATTATCGTACCTACTGTCTAGGAATACCAATAGGCCATGACCGTGTGCGTGTACTTAGTCCATGAAACAACTAACAAACTATAACTGTTGTTTACATAATAAGTTATAATATTCTCTTTCATAAATTATACAACAAAATATATAGTTCAAACTCTTGATGAAATTAAAAATAAAAATTCCTCGTTTGAAATTATTCCTCATTTAAATTCTATTGCTTACTACTGAATTGTCTTTTTTCCTAAAGAAAATTCAACATTTTGTTTCTCCTTGCGGAGTTCTACGATTTTAAAATATTTTAAATGTATTTTCAGTGCTGTTTGTCCCCGGATCAGTCTCGGGTTTAAAGTATTACTCATTGATTGCTGTATAACGAGGGAATACATCAATTGCACGTCGTACTAGTCCTTACTATATAAGTCAGGGAAATAGCAGTGGAGACCCTTAGGATCTTTGCCATTTTACCCATGCACATATTTTAGCAATCAAATTAGATTTTTTTTTGTCTTTTGCATTTTATAGTGTAATGTACAGTTCTGCTATGTACTGTCCGTACTGTATCCTACGATGTTCTCGACATCGTTTTAATCTTGGACATTTTTTTTTGTAAAACTGCATTAGTATTAAAAGCATTGTCTGTGAAAGGGCCAGTTTTTTAACTAGATCTTGAAGTTAGTTGTATTAGGTCTTCAAATTGTAACAGCTTGGAGCGCTATTTTATTTTGTTTTCTACCTGGGCTTCGTCTTTTTTCATACTATTTCTCCCTCTTTATAGAAGTGTGTTCTTTTTTGTTTCCTTGCCCTTTTTGTAGTAAAAAAAAAATATATATATAAAGAAGAAAAAAGTTTTTTTTTTGTGAAAAAAGTTCTGTATATCGTTTGCCGTTAGTTGGGCCTCTTTCATTAAGTCGTAATAACAGGAAACATCGACTGACATCCTCTCCTATTTGGAGCCTCTCATATGTCGAAGTCAAATGTTTCCGCTTGTCTTCTCATTATAAATCCCGTCCTAAGAGCATGGATCGACTACTGCCGCTCAATAAGCATTATTATTTCGTTTGTACTTACTAATATAATAACGAAATATTATTAAATTATATATATATTTACTTAGTAATTCTATTATAACAGCAACTAAATTTATGTATTTTGAAGGATTAAAATATAGTAATGTAGAAGATGTAGAATAAATATGTCTGTATTCCTGATGAACGATAAACACCATGTAACGTAAACTTAATACCAATAGGCAAATAATTATATTTTGTTCCAGCTCTTTTTATTTGTAAATTGTAAACTAAATTGTTTACAAGTTTATGCGTAATTTAACATTAATTAGACACTGTGAGCTTTATTTAAGTTATTACTGTAATCGGAAAGTGTTATTTATAAAGTTCCACATATCACATATGTGTCTACCATATTACCAATGTCTACATATATGTTTAAGCTAATGTTAGACTAATTTTATGTATTGATGCTTCAAAAGTTACTTGTCTTTGACTCGGATCTGAAGTTCTTTGACATTTCCTTTTTTACTGGTCTTATATTACTTTGCTTTGTAAGTTTCATCGCACATTTCCGTTTCCCCAATTTTGAACCACTTCCCGTGATTCAATCTTCCCCAAATTTTGCACATAGATACAACTAAGGTGAAGAATACAGAAACCAAAAAAAACAAAAAATAAAAACAAAATGGCGTCGAATTTATTTGCTTTTTAAGTTTCATCGCACACCTATTACCCCAATTTTGAACAACTTCCCGTGATTCTATCTTCCCCAAATTTTGCGCATAGATACAACTAAGATAAATAATACAGAAACCAAAAAAAAAAAAAAAAAGGTTGAAAATAAGACCAGTTTTGAAAAATGGCATTTTTATATGAATTATTTAAACTAATTTACGCTGAGTTGGTTTTCGAAAACTAGCATTCGGGCGCCTTGCTAGGTTTTAACTTTCTCCTATCTCTTGAAGTAGTATGCAAATCTTTCTGAAACTATTGAAATTAAGGTACGATAAGAAAAGGCATCTTGCAAAATGCCTTTTGTTAGTATACTCGTATTTTAAGTTATGAGTCTTGCTTATTATAATGGGAGGCATTAAACATTTCTTGCTGTAAAATCAAGGTTCTAAAATTTAAGATTTAGTTCCTCGTCCTTCATCCCCCATAATTCATATCCCTTTAACTGGAAATTATATGAAAGAGCAATTATTCCATGATGAAAAGAAAAACCTATAAGCATAACTGGCTAGCTAGTAGTACGCAGAATATGGAATAAATGGCCAAGATTATGAAAGAATAAATTTATAGCCTTTTTAAACGAGAGTTGAAAGGTCCTCATTACAGAAGAGAACCGCTGAATCGGGCGTTCGGTGTGCATCGATTACCGATCCATTACCGTAAACTGGTTTCAAATACGTTTTTAGCAGGCTGTAGTATCTAGACAGCATTGTTGCAAGTGTAGACCTCACGCATCGTGCCCTCAACAAGCTAAATTCAGAGACCAAGAGAAGAACTCAGCAGTAGGAATTGTGGCTTTATTATCCACGCGGGTGAAAATTATATTTTTGGAACGAAGTTCCTTATGACACGTTCTGGAGCCCGGGAGTGAATCCGAAAAAACTACCAAAATCACCGTCACGCTAAAAGCGTCACGAAATCTTCGGATGACGATAACTTGTGTAAAAGTTGACTGATTTAGTTGAAATTTGGTACACATGTTCATTTTACCAATGCCCAGGACAGGTTTGTTGGACAACGTTATCCGCCCAAGCGTTCACGCGCAACGCTCGCGTAAACGTAGGCTTTAAATTTAAAATTGGAATTTTAGGACGGGAAAAAATTCTAACTTTATCTATTTAATGAGACAAACAACTTTTATAAATAATTTTTTTTAGTAAAACCAACGCCGACTCTGCTATGAAGTGATAAAGATCGCTAAATTTATTAAAGCGGACCTAAACATTTTAAATAAAGAAAACAACGTTTTTACCGATATCTTACTTTCTAACGTAACGATTTTAATTAAACTTCATACACATCGTCTAAAGTACAATTAAAACAGGCATGTAAAATTTGAACCTGATACAAGCAGCCGTTTTTTTTACAGTGACGTGATATATTTTACAATTTTTAAAAGTTGATGTCCGAAGTATGGGGTTTGTATAGGTGGAATATTAAGAATGTAGAGTGATTCCCCCTCTACCATACTTCGTTTGGTATCCTTTCGTGCGCAAAATCCCAACTCTTCTATCTCTCTCTAACTATACTCTCTCTCTCTCTTACTCCTTCTTCCTGTCAAACTCGCAATTTATCCTCAAAACAACACTTTTTTTCAATTATTGTTTCTATCATTGAGAAAAGTATTCGTATATAATTTAAAATGGAAAGTGCACCAAGAGACCAAGAGAATCGTCAGAAATTGACAGTGTTAAATTATTAACTAGTAAAACTATAAATATATAATTATAAATTGATGTAATAAAATAATATTTCTCATAAGCGGATCAAGGGATTTTTGTAAAAAGTTTTATGTAATAATTTTACTAATAATAATTTTCTAATTGAGTCAAAAATATTTATTGGAGTAGTTAAGATAGTTACGATTTTATATTTAATGAAAAATGTAAGGAACTTCGTTCCTACCGGGTGTCCCACGACACCACACGTATTTTTTTATTAACAGCATGAGCTCTGTTACCCTAGAAGCGCGAGTAAATTTCCTCCCATTATTTATTAAAAACAATTGAGTGTCATTAATTTAACAAGCCCTTTTTTCCTATTCTCTATACTCTTGATAGATGTGAAGGCATAATCAGTATCTATGTAGTATTTCTCATAGTGTCCAATACTGAATAGTCTCCCAATTAGTGTGACACATAGCTTCCTCGCGTCCTATCGTGTACTTTACTTTTGTTTTGCTTTTCTCTAATTTATTTAATTTTTCCTCCTTTTCATCTTGTGCAGACGGCTAAAGTTATTATGGGACCATCTGTTGGCTAAGGGCGTCTTTAGACAAAAAAAACCAAATTTCTTAAAAATCATATTAGTACTATTTCAAGATGTAGGTGTTATTAGTAATGCCAACCCAGAAAACCAAGTTATTATTATAAATCCTTTATATTTATACATTTTGGTTGTGTAAGTCATCGGCAAGTGACTCGAAAATAATTATTATATCCTGACACTAATCATTCATGTAGTTATTTTAAAAAAAAAAAAAAAAAAATACGTGTGGTGTCGCGGAACACCCGGTAGGAACGAAGTTTCTTACATTTTTCATTAAATATAAATTATAAAATCACACTGCTAAGTACATATACATTGCTAACTACTTATGCATGGCGGAGTTAGAAAAGAGACAAAATTAAAAGTAACGAACTGTTTGTACCTAGTCGAGTTAAGGCAAAATTAAAAGAAAATCATTATTTGTATCATTAAAGCAAGCGTCTTACTATAAATATATATTGAATATAAGAAAAAAGTTGATCATGATGAGTTTATAGTGAAAGAGTATGTTTGTTAAAGTAGTTTGGATTGAAATAGGACTGTTTTCTACCTATCCGGCCAATTAATTTAAAATATTACAAAATATATCTCTTCCCTACTGTACAGCTTCTGCTTTTATCAGGGTGAAATTTTACACCATTATATGGTATTTTATTTATTTACAAAACAAAGTGACATTTTTGACATATATAACAAAAATAATCAAAACAAGTCAAGTAACAGGCTTACCTAATAACACTTTTTCCCGTCTTTTAAAGCTTACGTTTACGCGAGCGTTGCGTGTGAACGCTTGGGCGGATAACGTTTTCCGACCAACTCAGCCTGGGCATTGGTAAAATGAACATGTGTACCAAATTACATCTAACTCGGTGACCTTTTACTCAAGTTATCGTCATCTGTAGATTTCGTGACAGATTTTGCGTGACAGTGATTTTGGTCGTTTTTAGGGTTTCGTTGGTAAAACCAAAAAAAAGAAACCCTTATAGTTTCGTTCCTGTGTCTGTCTGTCACTCTGTACGGTTCCAATAACTTTTGAACCAAAAGAGATAAAAACGTGAAACTTACCAGTATAAAAGATTGTTTTGACGCGCACACAGGAAAAATATAGCGAACTCAAAATTATCAGCTCTTCAAATTCAAAATGGCGGATAATTCACGTCGCGCGAAAAAAAGATTTTTTAAAAATTTTGAGTGGGGTATCATATGAAAGGTATTGAAGAGTAGATTACAAATATATATACCACTTAGGGATAGTGTTTAATTTTCGGCGACATTTTGTCAAAAAACATCGAAATTGTTCGTCTCCCCCCCCCCCCTAAAATCGTATTTCCGCTGTTACTAAAAATATAGAAAAATATGCAAAATGTGTGGTGTGCTAGGCCATAGTAAAAATAAGATTAGCAATTTGATCTGATTTACTGGAAATCCAAGATGGGGGATAATTCATGTCACTCGAGAAAAAATATTTTTTTTTAAATTTTGAGTGGGGTATCAAATGAAAGGTATTGAAGAGTAGATTACAAATATATATACGACTTAGGGATAGTGTTTAATTTTCGGCGCCATTTTGTCAAAAAACATCGACATTTTTCGTGTCCCCCCCCCCCCCCCCCCTAAAATCGTATAAACTAAAAATTAATTTAAACAAAGACTAGTAACAAAATGGTATAAAAATAACAAAAAACAACAGGCTATTACAACACAACCTGGTAACTCAGTTTTACATTTAAGCTATTATCAATACATTATCATATCACAAATGCAGATCTCACTTTAGAATAAAAAACCAACTATTAGTACATGAATTAAAATTACTGAAGTTTAATTAATATCATTAAGTAATTAGTAATTAGCAGAAAAATAAATAAATAACAAGACGACCACAATTTATAACAGCAACATTGTAAAAATAAAATAAAATAAAGGTTCATCAGCAGTGATTAAAATGTCCTACGGCGGGAATTATGAATTGTATTAGTATAAATTCCACTATAAAATTTATTTAAAGATCTAGAATCTGTTTTAATATTCACAGTCGATTCCGATCTAATCGCTATGTTTAAAGCTTCAAGCATTTTTCTTCTGTTTGACTTGTTTTCCATGCCAATAATTTTGGTGTCTTCAAATTTAAATTTATGGTTTGTGGCCAATGAGTGGCACGATAAGGCGGTATTAGAATTACCTTTTGTTTCATCGTATTGGTGCTGTTTTATCCGATTACTAATTAGTTGAATGCTTTCTCCGATGTAACTTTTATTGCATTGGCCACATGGTATTTCATAAATTGCTCCAACCGTGTTTCCAAAAGGAATCTTGTCTTTCAAATTATGGTAAAATCGACCTGTTTTATGCAGCGGTTTATAACCAATTGATTTCAGGGCAATCAAATTTGTTCATAAGATTTGGAACTTTATCAGATAAACCTTTAATAAAAGATACTGACACATTTAGTTGGGGGGTTATGCGTGTGTGAATTGTGGTTAACAGGGTTGTCAATAGTAAGCGGGGGGGGGGGGGGGGGGGGGGTGGCGTGCTTGTACACGCCACACCCAAGTTTTTTAATCAGTAGGAAGTTTTTTAATCAGAGACATCGGATAGAAATTGTCGGCTAGTTTATTAAAAATTTTAAATTTCAATTTCCTCATATGACATTTGTCTGTAAGTGTAAGAGCCTTTTTAATTAGGTTATTAACACTATTAATTTTCTGGTGTGTAGGATGATTAGACCTGAAATTAATGAACCTATTGCTTTTTAACTCTTTCTCATACCATTCTGTAGTAATTACACCATTATTCTGTTTAATTATTGTTATATCTAAGTAGTTAATCCTATTTCTTATTTCTTTTTCTACAGTGAAGTTAAGTCTAGGGTGGAAATTATTCAAGAGATTCATTAAGGGTTCTATTTGAGTATCTTTAATAATGATAAACAAATCGTCGATGTATTTAACAACTAGTTTCGGCTTTATATTGATGAGTGTGTTTTTAAGTACGTGATTAAGAACAATTCCACTGACATTAACGGACATGGCACCCCCCATAGGAATGCCATGTTTTTGAGCATAAAACTTTTGATTAAATTGGAAGGTACCATTATTAAGGATCACTTTAAGACATTCGATAAATAAGTTTTTGTCTTTAATCGATGTATGAGGTAGAACGCTTTCCCAATTAGACCTGACAATTTGGTAGAAAATGTCGAGTGGTACATTAGTGAACAATGAACTCACATCTATTGATATCATTGACTCATCTTTTTTAATATTTAAATCTTTGAGTTTTTCTTTTAACTGATGGGAGTTTACTATATCATATGTGTTATTTTTATTCAAATAGTCTAGAGATGGATTTATAAACTTAGCTAATTTTTCCAGAGGGGAATTAATTTGACTAATAATAGGTATAAGGGGGATATTCTCTTTATGAGTCTTAGGGAGTCCATAAATTCTAGGGCAGTATGTGTTGTTATTATTTAAAGAGGCGCTTTTATGTTTATCAATGTATGACAAACTAACTTACAGACCCCTTAGAACCGATCCTTCAGACAGAATAAAAAAAAAATATAAAATTTTGATTAATAAATTGTACAACAATAAATACAGTTCACGGTACACTCGCGGTTTTTTGCGTTTGGCCAGAAATTTTGGGCCAAAAGTGACTTTAACAATTTTTATGCCCTTAAAAAGTTAGAGACGGCGGACGTAAATATTGAAGTTTTTTTGGAGGCTTAGTACGGATAAACGGTAAATCTATCGAAAAGCAGATTGTACCAGCGGTAGCTCGTTTATAATAAATCAGCTGATTTTAAAAGGTCTACAACTAGGGTCGTATAACTTTTTGTCGTACCTCCATCAGTTCTACCTTAAATAGTTTATTGTGATATGATAATGTATTGATAATAGCTTAAATGTAAAACTGAGTTACCAGATTGTGTTGTAATAGCCTGTTGTTTTTTGTTAATTTTTTACCATTTTGTTACTAGTCTTTGTTAAAATTAATTTTTAGTTTGTTTTGTTATATTAGTGCAATTTTGTATGATTCTGGTTAAAGATGGCTACAGAGGAGATGTGCGACTTGTTATTAATTATTGTTTTGACTTGGAACATAATATGTTGTTTCAAATAATTTTATTTTCATGTTTTACTAACGATCCTCACAATAGCCAAAGAGAAGGTATGTTGTCAAACATGAGTAGTTTAAGATGGTTTCTTGTTACGACTTTTGGTTTTTCTTAATAAAGTATTATTTTTGTAGGCTTGATAATGGCAGGGAATTCCGAAACGTTGCCACGGAAAGTAAAAATCTGAGTACGATTTTATTACCCTAAAAGGATCCAAAATTAACATAAAAAATCGATTTCGTTAAGCCAGTTTTGCGCCTATATAAAGTCGGACTCGTGGTGACAGACACACATACATATAGACATAGATACACACATACATACACGGAAAAATGTATGGCCGGACTCGGTTTTTGGAATGTATAAAACTAAAAAGTATCCAAAAAATATTCAACTCTGACCAATGTACAGTACAGACAAAATTTTAATTTGATATATTTATCTTAACTTTTTTAGTGTTATTATAAAAAAAAAATACAAAACGTTGTTTTGTCTATTATTGATTTATACTTTTATTACATTATACTTTTATCATATTCTACTACTTTTATTACATTATACTTTTACCATGTACTACTACTTTTATTACATTATACTTTTATCATATATAATGTACTACTTTTCGTTTAAGTGAAACGATAATTAATTATTTTTCAAAATTTTCCTCTGTTGTGGGTAAAAATATTTTAATGCATAGAAAAGTTTGATATTTTAGTTGAAAAGAAAAAAACACGTTATTATTGGCACGAAAATAAAATAAAATAAATAAAAAATAAAAATAAAATAAAAAAAAAATAAAAAAAAATAAAATAATAATAATAATAAATAAATAAATAAAATAAAATAAATGGATAAAATAAATAAATAATATGGATATATAAATAATTAAAATCGTAAATTTTATAAAAAATAAAAACGTAAAGGAAAACAGCAAAAATCGGATAATAGAAATTTAAGAAAGAGTAGGCGCCAATGGCCCAAGCTGTCGAGGCGCTCCTACCTTTCAGCCACGGGTGGAAGGTGGGTTTAAAAAAAAAAATAAATAAATAAACTTATCATGATTAACTTTTCTCTCAATATACAATACATTATTTATTGCAAGACGCTCACTTCATTGTTAAATAAATGCTTTTCTTTTAATTTTGCCTTAACTCCGCTAAGTACAAATTGTTTGTTACTTTTAATTTTGTCTATACTCTAACTCCGCCATGTATAAAGTATTTAGGTATCCTAAAACTTAGCAGTGTGATTTTATAATTTATATTTAATGAAAAGCATGAGGAACTTTGTTCCTACCGGGTGCACCGCGACACCACACGTATTTTTTTATTTATTTTAAAGTCTATATCATGGGCGCCGATTTTAAAAATTATTTGTGGGGCCCACGAAGGAGTATGGAACCCCCCTTGATACGGGGGGTCCAGGGTTTAAAACTTTGAAAAACTAGGTTGCAAAAACTGCTATATTTGAGGCTTTCTGTGAGTTATTTTTAGCAATGTTAATAGTACATTACGCGCCGAGTGTGGAAAATAGCATTTTGCATGCGAGTGTGGAGTTTGCACCCGAGCGGCAGCGAGGGTAGTAAAACCACACGAGCAATGCAAAATGCCGTTTTCGCACGAGTTGCGTACCGTACTTTATCTACGATTGTTAGATTTATATAATAAATACAAAAAAAAAAATAAACTTGCTGTATGTAAGTTCGTATCTCTTCTCTTGATAAAGATGGCATTAATCTTGAGTTGTATTTTTTGCCGAATTAATTATTTCTGGAGGAGTATTATTCTCTACATTTTCGTCATAGCCACTTGATTCATTCATTGTTTTTCACTAAAAACTCGATATAAACAGTTACTTTAATAAAAGAAGGCCTCAAAGGAAGGAATGATCTAGCTTATAGAATTTCTGAAGATCACAGGAATACTGGAGGAAATTTGACCGAGGGGACTTATTAATATTGATATTTGGGAAAAAAAAAAAAAAAAAAAAAAAAAAAGTTTATTGTTAGAGCAGATGCTTGCAGGGACGGAACACGACTGTTCCCACAGACTCCGCCGGCATATTTATTCCATTTAAAATATTATAAAATATATCACTTTAATACGTAAAACCTTAGAGTTAATTGCAATTAAAGTTTACGTTTATCGAGCGTTGCGCGTGAAGGCTTGGGCGGATAACGTTGTCCAACGAACTCAGCCTGGGCATTGGTAAAATGAACATGTGTACCAAATTTCAACTAACTCGGTCATCTTTTACTCAAGTTATCGTCATCGGTAGATTTCGTGACGCTTGGTTTTGTAACGGTGGTTTTGTGAAGGTGATTTTGTGACGGTCGTTTTTTTCGGATTCACTCCCGGGCTCCAGAACGTGCCATAAGGAACTTCGTTCCAAAAAAATAATAAGAGGCGTTTACGGTTGTACTCCGACAAGTGAATCAATGAGTACATAAATAGAGATTGCGATATGGAGGGATATAAGGTGCAATGTACTTGATCGCTACGGCTTTTTCTTTTTTTCCGTGGCATAAATTCTGTTAATGTATAAACCCATTTAGATACCAGATAAACCCTCTTCTTATTGCTTGCCCTTAACAACAAAAAAAGAACCTCTGTAATCTAAAACAATCTCTAAGGCGCGAGAAAAACACTTGTTCATAAAAAAAAAATCTAATTTTAATATCGATCGCAAAAACCCCTTCGAAGACTAGGCTCATTAAGGTCAAAAACGAGTAATAATTAGTTATGAATCGCACGTTTATGAATTCATAATCTCTCATTGAAGCAGTGAGCTACGAATTGCATTATTAATGAGTGTTCTTTACTTCAAGATACAAGATAAACTGTAATGTAGTATTTCTATTGAAAGTTTCAGTGAGAAGTAAAGTACGATCCTTGATTTTGGCGCGGGAAAAGAGGTTGAAATAAGTTAATTCAAACCTATAAATCTAAAAATTTGTTTGCAAAGTTATGCTACTGGTAACAACATTGTAAATCTTACGAAACTTTCAATATATGTATGTGTGTGTGTGTGTGTGTGTGTGTGTGTGTGTGTGTGTGTGTGTGATAATACTGGTAATATACCAAGGGGCAACTGTACTTCGGTATGCGATTTTTGTTGTATTAATAGCTACAAATTTCATTTTAGTAGATATTAAGCTCCTTGTAAATTTTGTTGACCCAAGCTTCAACGACTCTTCAGCTGCATTAGTGATTGAGAGACTTAATTTCTTGCTGATTCATTCCTGCGATTTTTCAAGATTTGGAAATATGTAGATTAGGATTCATGGGAGAATGTAAAAAAATGACTAGTTTAAGCACCAACTACTACTGATGCTAGTGGCCTATTATCTCTTTCCATGTCCTCGAATGCTCACTGACTACTGTGGAATGGTTGGAAAAGGTGATACTATTCAGGCTTGCTCCCTTTAATAAATAGGGATGTCTCACGATAAGATTTTAATCTATTGCGAATTGATGGACAGTTCTAAACTCACCGACTAGTTCTTGGCTCGTGCGCTGTTCATGGCATGTGTCCCTTGCTGTTTTAAGATTTCACAAAAGCGCCTATTGTAGAAACTTTACGTCCATTATATTCTTTGTGTTTGGTAATTCCCTTCTCAAAGTGGTGTAGGTACTTGAAGAATGTAACATGATCAGGGTTAGACTCCTTGTAATGGAACATCCCTTGAAGGGCTTTTTAAGTGTTTTCGTCTCCTGTACCTTACCTCCTACTAACTCTAGTATTCATCTCGACATCGTTCAATAATTTTAAACACATCACACTTATCTCGTCCTTATAACCCCCTTATAATACACTTATTTAGGCATGGCCCTTAATCGCCGCTGAATATTTTTATATACGTACTTACTAAGTTTTTAATTGCTATTACGTACTGTTGAAAATTCTAAGAACTTTTGTATATAAGAATCACTTTTTTGCAATTAAAAAATATTTCTATCTCACGAACTTATATAAATTAAATAACTAAACTGTTTTACCTCATTTTGCTGCGTCATTGCCAAATCAGACTTTTTTTTTAATTTGAACTTATAGGCTTGTCACTTATAGGCCGATTTTTTTTCTTTATTTATAACCTTCCTCATTGAATCCTTTACAAAAATAAACAAAGAAAATCTAGTAACATCTAGTTGCATATTGCAAATTACTTAATAGATGTACTCATTAACAGGGCTTCTATAATAACATTATTGAATGACAAAATCTTAAACCACATGAAACATAAAATAAATTGGTAAGGCGTGAGTCTCACGTAAAAAGGGTTTCGTTGGTATTGTGAACACAAAATTAGTAAGGGGGGAGGGGAGAAAAGTTTTGATTTTTTTTTGACAAAATGACGCGCAAAATTAAATGTTAACATCAAGTGTTATACATTTTTGAAATCTACTCTTCAATACCTTTCATTTAATACCCCACTCAAAATTAAAAAAAAAAAAAAATCGGATAACATGAATTATCCGCCATCTTGGATTTCCAGTAAATCAGATCAAATTGTTAATCTTATTTTTTCTATGGCCCAGCAGACCACACATTTTGCATATTTTTCTATATTTTTAGTAATAGCGGAAATACGATTTTAGGGGGGGGGGGGGGGGACACGCAAAATTTCGATGTTTTTTGACAAAATGGCGCTGAAAATTAAGCACTCTCCCTAAGTGGTATATATATTTCTATTCTACTCTTCAATACCTTTTATTTGATACCCTACTCAAAATTTTTAAAAAATATTTTTTTTCGAGTGACATGAATTATCCGCCATCTTGGATTTCCAGTAAATAAGATCAAATTGCTAATCTTATTTTTTCTATGGCCTAGCAGACCACACATTTTGCATATTTTTCTAGATTTTTAGTAATGGCGGTAATAATTATCAGTTTGTGTTAGTCCTGCATCTGATAATCGTTGAAAGATCTTCTTCAGAATGTCGATTTGTTCCCGGAATGTGGATGAACAGATCACAATGTCATCTAAATACACAAACACATTCGGCTCCAAATCGGCACCTATCACGTTGTCAATTAAACGTTGCCAAGTGGCGGGACTGTTATGGAGACCAAATGGTAAACGTAAAAATTGAAAAAGACCTCTTCCAGGGACAGTAAATGCAGTCTTTTCGCGGGAATCTTTATGGACCGGTACTTGCCAAAAAGCACTCTTAATGTCGAGCTTTGTCAAATACCTGGCATTCCTCAATCGATCTAGGATGTGGCTGACGAAGGGTAATGGGTAGGCATCTCTCTTTGTCACCTGGTTCAATTTCCTAAAATCCACACAGAACCTGTACGTATTGTCAGGTTTACGTACCATTACTACAGGTGACGACCATGGACTGTTTGACTTCTCCACTACTCCTTCAGCCAACATTTTGTCAAGTTCGGCATTTATCGCTTGTTGAACAACTGGAGAGACAGGGTAGTACCTTTGCTTTATTGATTGTGCGTCTCCAGTGTCTATGACATGAGACACTAGGGAAGTACAGCCTAACTTATCTCCTGTTGAAGCAAAGTACTCCTCTGAGATCTTATGGAGTTCATTTTCTTCTTCTGCTGTCAGAGTCGTTCGATCATGGAGCCCTTCTTCTTGAACTTCAACTGCATTGACCATGTCAGAGAATTTCCATGACCACTTATTCAAATCTGGAACAACACCCATGGTTCTCCAGAAGTCAAGACCTAAAATTAATTTCGAAGTAATGGTGGGAATCACAAGGACAGAAATCACCTTCACCGTATTTTCTACCTCGAACGGAACATCGATGGCTCCTTCAACTCTACAAGTTCTTCCGTCTGCCACCGTAACTCTCATATCGCTCAAAGAGTAACACTTCAGTCCTAGACTCTTCAATAGTGCAGCTCCTTTAGCTCCAACAAGAGTTCTCGTTGCTCCAGAGTCGAGCAGACCTAACATCTCATTTCCTAGAATTTTAACACGCAAATATGGGCGTTGATCTCCCGGTAAATCTTTAAGAACATTTTCAGTAGTGAAACAGGTATGTACAACGGAAAGCCACTCCTTCCAAGCATGTGTATTGGCCGCTTCTATTCTAAGTTTCTTCCGGATCGAGATGCGACCTACTTTCGATCCTTCTTCCAGTTTAAACGTTCAGCAGTTTTCTTAAAACAAACAGCGCAATTTCCATTGGACGAAGTATCTCTACCGCATCTCGTACAGAATGTTAACTTCAATTCAGGGCATGCTTGATATCTATGACCATCCTTTTTGCAGTGCCAACAGGTTAATTTTTTTGACTTAGATAGACTGTCAGACCAGCTTGCACTCTGAGGACGACCATAGGATCGTGATGAAGATTTATCTTCTTCAAGATGACTATGTGAATTAGATGAAACTCCAGAAGTACTTGGTTGCGAGTTACATACTGCAAAAGTCTTCTCTTCCTTTCGTGGGCCTTTATAGGCTAGGTCAGGTTCTAAAAGGTTTTTCCGCGATGAAGGTGGTGGTCTATAGTTAGCAATGTGTTCTTTATCTCTCTGAATGCGTCTACCAAAATAAATGGCCTCTTCAACGGTCAGGGGATTATGGTCCTGTAGACGAGAGTAATAATGGGGAGCTGAATTTCTAACCAAAATTCTCACCTTCCTTTCTTCAGACAATGGTGTAGGAAGTCTAGAGAAGTATGTTTTCATAACTGCCGCGTACGTCGTAAATCTTTCTTCTGGCCCTTGTGTCCTGTCCATTATTTCTCTGTGAAGCTCTTCTTCAAAGTCCTCTCCTTCAAATTCTTCCCGTAAAAGTGCCTCGAGTTCCAACCAAGTCCTGATATCTTTTCGGACTGACTTGAACCAAAGTAAGGCCGGTCCTGAAAAGAAATCGATAGCACCATCGTACAAATCTCTGTAAGATGTGTTCCTAGCATTCCGATAATGCTCTACATCGTCTAAGAATCCATGCAAGCTTGGACCAGTGCCGTCTCCAGAGAATTTAAGGTGCCACTTGCTTACAGGGACTTGTTTTCTTATTACCCGAACAGAGCTGGTACTAGGCCTTTGATCATCGTCTGGTTTAGTATATGTTGGTTCACCAGGTGGAATGTCATCTTCATCGTCATGAATTTTCTTCAAATCATCAGTAGTAGTTGGAGTCTTAGGTGTAAATGGCGGGTCTTTATTACTATAGTTTGGATCCTCTTGGCCATCCAGAACCTCTATTTTTCCTGTCAAATCAAGGACCTTATTCATTAACTTACTTTTGTCAGCATCCAGTTCTTCATTCCCTTCCACTCGAGATAATCGATGTATAACATGGCGAATACAAGTATCAACCTTCTTCCTGAAGTTAGTGCCCTTTTTAGGTTCGCCAGAATCAACCCATATAGAAATTTCATTGATCTTAGCCTGGATTATATCAACCTCCTTGACTAGGTCAAGTTTTACTGGAGTACGTAAAATTAAATTTCCCTCATCTTCTAATTTCTTCAGTTTTCTCAAAGCTGATCTCAGTTCTACTACAGTCTTGCCATCCTCTTTAACTCCTCTCACCAGAAACTCGTATATGAGCTCGTCTTTACAAAGTCGATCTATATCCATCATGAAATATTAAACATAAAAATAATTAGAAACTTAATTTAAAAAAAAAATGTTGTATAGGGCCCCACGCTTGGGCGCCAAAACTGTTACGAGAAATGATCCGTGCTCAGTCAGGCCGCTAGGGCTGGGTGCTAGAAGATAAAATATATTTAACAAAAAAAAAATAAATTGAGCGCCACCTTATCTTAATATTAGAAAGGGCAAGATAAGGAGAAACCCTGAAAGGAATAATACATAAAAATAAATGTACAAAGAAATTAAATTTAGAAAGTATAAATTACGAAAAATACTTAAGTTCATATAACCTATGAAAATTATAAACTAAAAACTATTCATTTTCTACAATATTGTTTGTAATTATCATTTGTTTTACTGAATAATAATTTTAAGGGTCGTTGATAATATAAAATCAATGATCTACAATCACAATAAAAATAAAATAAATCATTAAATAAATTTGATGGTAACAGCCGGATAGGTAGAAAACAGTCCTATTTCAATCCAAACTACTTTAACAAACATACTCTTTCACTATAAACTCATCATGATCAACTTTTTTCTTATATTCAATATATATTTATAGTAAGACGCTTGCTTTAATGATACAAATAATGATTTTCTTTTAATTTTGCCTTAACTCGGCTAGGTACAAACAGTTCGTGACGTGAAGTATCCGCCATTTTGAATTTGAACAGCTGATAATATTGAGTTCGCTATATTTTTCCTGTGTGCGCGTCAAAACGATCTTTTATACTGGAAAGTTTCACGTTTTTATCTCTTTTGGTTCAAAAGTTATTGGAACCGTACAGACTGACAGACGGACACAGGAACGAAACTATAAGGGTTTCTTTTTTTTTGGTTTTACCAACGAAACCCTAAAAGGTAAAAAAATATATTTGTATATTTGTAAATAGGAGGAGCTAATAAACGTGAAATTTACATAAAAAGTGAATGAATGCTAAACATATAATACAAAAATAACATGAAACTTTTGAAAATCAAGAGCTGGCTTACTGCCATTTTGGGTTTTAAAAATAATTACCTAAACAGTGTTCTTTAAGAGTTTTACGGTAATATAATTAGGTTTGGCCATCGACAACTTTTTTTTACATCACTAACCATCCAATAATAGAACGCGAGGAAGTTATGTGCCACTCAAATCGGCAAACTTTTTTTCATTTATTTTTATAAACTTTATCTTCTGATAAAAAATAAAAATACTTTTGATGATTTTACTATTAGGATCCAATATATACCTAATAATAAAAAATGCCTATACATATTTTCTTAAGTTGGATTTAATCACCTTTTAAGTTAAATTACGATATAATAATTGAGTTCATAAGTCATAAGATATCTTTTTGAAATATTTATTTCCTTTTTTGTAACAAGGTATCTTATTATTATCTAGTCAAAAGTAATACTTCTTTGAGAAGGTTTTTCTTGTTATTTTTTTTTTTTATTTCCTGTCCTCGTCCTTAAGTTCACTTTATTTAATTTATTAAATATGATTTTTCTTCCTTTTCATATTCCCGAAACTAAGGCTCTACGTAAGGAATTTTTTAATTCTTAGTTATTTGCGAAGCCTCTCTGTATCAGCGTAACTTTCTAAAACCTTATTCTTAAGTATCCAACTGAAAAATGTTGACAGACTCTGTTCGTGATTAAATGAAAGCCAGTTCAAGTTTAAACGGGCTGAGGTTACGAAGGATCACTATCCGCTTCAAGTTTACTCTTCTCTTTCCTCTTACCTGAGGAAATTACGTTCCTACGTAATGAACCTTGAAAAGGAGAACAACAGTTAATTTTTTGTCACGGATGTGAAAGATTACGATGAGACCGTGGGAGGTAAAACCTATTAATCCATTTTTATTTTTATAAAAGAAAATAAATAAATACAAAAACGAGTGGATGTTATGTTTGAAAGGCAATTTATTATTAACGGTTATAGGATTAGGTGAGACGTTCTCTAAGGAGGGGCTGACATGTTGGGGTTCCTCCTTGTAATCACGGCCACGGCACGGCGCGGCGCGGCGCCTTCATCACCCTTTGGTATCCATCCGCATCCCTTCTCTATTATAATACCGCACTGTCCGCGTCCTGGGAATCAGTCAGCATTTCTCTGTTTGTTTTATTTCTCGAGCTAATAATATTCCACAGCTAATTCTACGG
Source organism: Gerris lacustris (assembly GCA_951217055.1). NCBI lineage: Eukaryota > Metazoa > Arthropoda > Insecta > Hemiptera > Gerridae > Gerris > Gerris lacustris. The sequence goes on from OX578276.1 coordinate 90,860,713, forward strand.
TTTGGGATCTGTTATTTCCTTCGGCTCTTGGTTTTATCATTCCTGCGCCTCTATACTCTTCCCTTTTTCCCCCAAGTACTTTACTAGTTTTATTTTTGTTACTTGTCTGAGTTGTCTTTCCGTTTCTTTGCTCAGGAGGGTGTGTTGATTGTTGATTCGAAAGAATATCTCATTTTCTCTACCCTGTATCAGAATGGTTTTTGATTTTGATTCTTCGTGGGGCGTTTTGGTATCTGAATCATCGGGGACTGGCACAATGTCTCCCTCAGGACCCTTCCTTCAAGATGTTAAGAGCCGAATGTTTTCCTGTTCATTCCTTTTCCTCCCAGTGTCGGTCGTTATACCCTCGCTCTTTTTACACCCCTGTCTTTGACACGTAGTGTTTTTCAACTAAGAATAGCATTTAATCTCTGCCGCATGTCTCCTTCATTGCTCTGCACAATACACCCCGACCAAATCCAATTTTAGAGTGAAATAATATGATTTACTTTTTGGGCACTTGAATCGCCTGGGACAGACGCCATAGCATTTTTATTTTCTCCCATCGCATTTTTATTTTTATTTTTTGAACAATATCATGGCACGAACGGATTATAATCTTTTAACGAAGTTGTTAGTTAGTTTTTATTTGTCTTTGGCTTGTAACTCATAGATCAAGGTAAAGGAAACCTACTAATATGTATAAGGGGCAAGCGGATATATATTAACGTGGGTGTTTCCTTGCTTCAGTGCTGGTGTCCTTATCAATTCCTCGCCGTTTACTGCGAATATATCTTTACAGAAATCTAAGTGACTCTCCTTCTGTCCTTAGCCTTCTCATATGTCTCCTGACACCCTCTCCATTATCGTCATTAGTTTTCTTCTTTCTCCTGTCCCACATGGGGAACACCCTCATCCATATCCTCTTAACTTTTATTTAGCCCCTTAGTTGTTTGATAGGTAAAAAGAGGAAACATACCGAGATGGATAAAGTATAAACCGGTGTTTCTTTTTTTTCCCCGTCAGTTTAATAAATGCGTTTTATTTCTTTTGGTTTTTAAATTATTTTCCTGTGCTCGATTAAACATGCACTCCTTGAAGGGTAATCTTTCATCTGGGTGAAAAACCGGTGATTTATCCTTGTTAATTTTTTTCTTACCCCTTTCAATCAATGTTTAGTTAAATAATAAAATTTGTGTTGATTATTATTACATTTGATTTGACTTGCAAACAGATGCATCGTTGATCTCAAGGTATTGTGATGTACTTCTTTCTAGGGTTGAGGATTTATTTTCATCCTAGTTTTTTGAAAGCTTTATGTGAACTACGCAGAAGATATAATAATAAAATGCATTCCTGGCTAGAACGATAATATGAACTTATCTTTCTTTTTATTTCTAAACTTTTTGCTGTAGTGTGTATAATATTTTCTTTTGAAAGTGTAGCCGCTGACAAATTAAGTAAAGCAGATTCCCCTCCCCCCTTTTTAGAACTATTTATAGATTATGGTTTCATATACCCAAATAGGTTTAAGCTTCTGAAAACTGGCAAACCTTAATTATTTTTCTTTTTCCATTTCAGGATTGGTTTTCCTCATCAATCAACTGAAAAATACAGTTTTAGCTAATATTTTCATCCTTTTTACATAGTTTTTTGATGTCGCGAAAATTCCAGATTTTATGAATTTACACGTTTTAAGGTCACCTGAGTTCAATAACGTGGTTTTAATAAAAATCTGTCTGTAGTCTGCAGTCGCGTGGGGCCTAAACTACTGGGCCGATTTCGGTAAAATTTGGCATACATATTAGAAATTAATTTTAGCTTTAAATTGGGGGCGCTGCCCCCCAGAATCTACGTAAAAACAGATTTGTTGAATACAGATCTGGCGATGTTGATTAAAAATTCCTGTTGTAGTCTATTTTAAATGCGAATTTAATCATGTAGTTTTCCCGGAAAAAGTCAAGTGTACGAGATTTTAATAAAAATATACTTGATTCAGATGAAAATTTTAGTCGAAAAGCAACCAGTCACCTGTTACAATTTTTAAATGAGTTTAATAATAAATTAAAATCAGTATCACTATGTATTTAAAAAATATTATTTGAGTTTGGCGGGACGATTTTTAAATTCATGTTATTGTCAACTTGTCAATAGCAAAATATTGGAAGATTACAGAAGGAAGGCCTTTTATGTATAATTCTAGCGCATTTACTAAAAAATAATAATGCAAATAAATTTATAGTAGGGTGGTTTAGTGGTTTTACATTTGTAGGTATTTTGATTTAGCCGAGTTGACTCGGGGATTCGAGGTATGTGATGTGAAGGAGTCTACACTAAGTGCTGGCTGTACTTAACTGAAGCCCTGTGATTCTTAGACATAAATAATGCCTACTATGTAAATAGCTTCTGCGACTCTTTCCTATAGAACCATTCAAGATATTAAGCAATAAATTAACTTTTAGCCCATTATTATGAGAACCAGACCGTTGTGTAAATGCGCTTCTTTTCATGCAAACCTTGTATATGCTTAACTTCGTTTTATATTTTCTTCTTAAGGCTTTTGATAAACCGTTGGTAGGGCAATAAGTAATTGTCGGAGCATTTATTTTATAAAATGTAAAATTATTTATGGCTTGTTAAAAATTTTTACTTTATGAGTAGGTGCACCGCATTTTTTACAACTTTACTTTGAAAAGATAATATTAAGAATTGCAGTGTTTATTTATAATACTTAACCATACTTTAACAAAGTATAAGAGAGCTAGCTCCCTTTTAAACACTTACTTTGTATTTGTATTTATGCATTGTGATACTTTTATGGAGGAAATATAATAAGGTTGAACACATTTAGGAATAAAGATAAGCTCAATAACAAAAGCTTTTCGTTCTTTAGTCGTAAAAGCTGGTGTTTTAACAAATATAAGATAATTAGATATTTTATTTTATTTTTACATTTATAAACACAATCTTTTTAGATCCTTTTTATGTTATATTAAAACGTAGTTTCTTACTCTAAAAACACAGTGTTGTCTTGTCCAACCATTACATATATATTTATATTTATAAATATACAATGAACGTATTTGTACATATTTATATAAATATGCATTTAGATCTATGCATCTATAAAACAGTCTACTTTAATATGTTTATATTATAAGAGTAGGATTTAAATTACTAATCTTGAATTTATTTTTTTAATTGAATTTCAATTAATTCATTTCATTTTCCGTTTCGCCTAGAGTCTAGTAATTATTGTGCTTAGAAATATTACCTACCACAAAGTACAAATAAATGTAATCCAAAGAAAGAAGTGACAACATTAGTAATAGAAAAACAGCAGAATTATCACATTAGAGAATGTTCTTGTCCTAAGTTATTTATTTCTTTGCAAAAATAGAAATAATTAAAATCCTGTAAATTTTTACGTACATGCAATTTAAATTGCTCCTCCAACATATTCCTTATTTTGTAGAATTCAAGATCATATACTTCGTTGTATTATAATTAAATTAAAAATAAAACTTAATGGAGCTATTTCTCACTATATTTGTATTAGCCAATGTTTAGGAAAACTTAATTTTAGTGGTATAAAATGAAATAATGCAAAAATATAATCTATTGTTATCTGTGATTTAATTATTACCAACTAAGATAGTAATTACGATTAATTGTAAAATTATGGTTATGGTATCTGCTGTATTTAGTTAAGAGCTATATTGAATCCGTTTGGTTTTTGTAAACTAAGTTTAGTTTTTTTGCGTTTATTTATCTTGTATACTTTATGTTTTTCTCTGCAACAATTATATTATTTTTCTGTATATTTATAGGCATTGTTTCAGATATTAGAGATTTGAAACTAAGTGCATTAATCAGTTATCGAGTATATCTTTTAACATTTTCCTAAAATCTGTATAATTTGTTTACGCCAGGCTGATTTAGAAGTTCGTTATGCGTATAGACTTTTTCTTGTTAGAATGTTTATAGCCGCAGTAAATCTGCTTCAGTTCACAGTTTAACGAGCGATAAGTTTTATAAACTAATAAATAAATCTTACAATTTTTCTTTATACAAATAAATGCCGATTTTTGTATTCTCATACTCTCCTTTTCAAAATTATTTATAAGAGCCACAGGTTATTCGACAAATAATGTTCCTCGAGGTCCAATAAAATAATAAGTGCGTTGACTGACGTACTTAACGTCATAATACTGACTCTCAAAAGAGCTCAACCAGTGAAGTATATATACTTGAATGTAAAATATTTATTATATATATATATATATATATATATATATATATATATATATATATATATATATATATATATATATATATATATATTATGTGTCTTTTATATAAAACCCAAGGGAAGTTAAAGGGGTAAGAATCAGGTAGGGGAACCCTTTTATTGGGCCTTGAAATTAACTTTTTTTTAACCCCTGTATATGGGAAAAAATCTTTTGTAGTGCAAATATGGCTCCCTATTCTTTATATAGGGTCATACATATGTCTCTGTCTCCTCTCTACGAGGGCCATTCAAACTTCAAACCCCTACTTTATAAATAGCCGCTCTTGGCATAAATTAGATTAACTATAATTTCTATTAAAGAAAAGCACTTTACTGAGTCAATTTAAACATTTGTTCTAGTTATTTATTTAAATTACCTGTCTTTGAAAAATAAAAAGAAGAGTGCAGTGCGAACTTAACGGACTGGTTTTTATTCAGTAGTGGAACACTCATCCTCCAAATAGTCCAGGCAAATTAGTAAAAAAAACAGCAAATGGAGGAAATAATTTATAAAGTTTTGAAACTTTGTGAAAACACTTTTAAGGGGTGTATTAGTAAGAAACAGTAAAGTTCCCCCCTCTTGAGTCCCCCCCTCCCCCCTCCTTAAAGACCAAAATTTACTTATTTTTCACTTTTTACGCAAAACGGTTTATTTTTTGAAGAGAAATGTTATTACCAAAATTATTCGTCTCATAATTCTGCACAAAAAAGGTCCTATGCATGTTTGAATGAAGTGGGACATACCGTTTTCGAGATATTGTAGTTAAATAGAGATAAAACGAATTTTTGCGAACCAAGATATCTAAAAAACAACACATCCGATTTTAATGAAATTGGGATGGTAGGTTGTACTTAGCCCAGTGTTGATCCCATATAAGTTTCAACCTTCTGCGCCAATTATTTTATTCTCCACACATACATTTATTTAGACCTGTATCTTCAAAAGTACTCAACTGATTATTATGAAATTTGGATGGTTTGTCGAAAGTAGTCCGCACTTATCCCCAAATTAATTTCAACCGTCTGCGCTCTTTACATTTTGATAAATTGATATTTTAATTCATAACAGACAGACAAAAAATTGATCAATAGACAGACAGAAAGGGGACCAATTTAGAAAATGTAAAGAGCGCAGACGGTTGAAATTAATGTGAGGCTATCTGCGGGCTACTTTCGACAAACCATCCAAATTTCATAATAATCAGTTGAGTACTTATGAAGATATAGGTCTAAATAAATGTATGTTTGTGCGCATGTGGAGAATAAAATAATGGGCGCAGAAGGTTGAAACTTATATTGGATCAACAATGGGCTAGGTATAACCTATCATCCCAATTTCATTAAAATCGGATGTGTTGTTTTTTAGATATCTTGGTTTGCAAAAATATGCTTTATCTCTATTTAACTACAATATCTCGAAAACGGTACGTTCCACTTCAAACATGCATAGGACCTTTTTTGTGCTGACTTATGTGACGAATAATTTTGGTAATAATACTTCTCTTCAAAAAATAAACCGTTTTGTGTAAAAAGTGAAAAATGAGTAAATTTTGGGGGAACTTTACTGTTTCTTACTAATACACCCCTTAAAAGTGTTTTCACAAAGTTTCAAAACTTTATAAATTATTTCCCCGATTATTCCTTATTTTCCTGGACTAAAAGTGAATATGAAGTATTTAAAGCGTCTTATAAACCCTTTTATATTAAAAATTGTTTCGATCAGCGATCCACAAATTTTTTATACACCTATATAATTATATATATAAATATATTTTTTTTTTGGAGTCATTTTACCAAGTGTTGAAGGATGGACTAATAGAACTTTTTTTACGGAAAAGTATAAGAAATAATGTTATTATTTACACAACAATTTTTTCATTAATTGAATCATTTAAAATATGGTGGTATTTAAACATTACAATCTTTGTAAAGAATGGTTTATAAATAAGGTTATTTTTTTGTATAATTTGATTTCCATAACCTTACAATTTACTTGGCACAGGATAATGAGGGTAAATTCGTATTTTCCAAATGCCATTATATTTCTTTGCATATTATAATGCATTGCGAACATTTTTAACCATGAAAATATACCGTAATTTAAGATTTTTAAAGGTCACTTAGTAATATATTTTTTAAATATACATATTTGTACTAGTCATAATGCACCTTTTTATAGTTTTCTTTCTTAGTTGATGAATTGAATTAATTACTTAAATTTCGCCTTCCATAACTTAAACTTCCTTCTGCAAAATTATTTGACTTTAGATATTAGAGTGTCCGTTTCGAAGAGTTAGTATTCACACACCGTGCGTTGAGTGCAGCTGAGATATCCCAAAGTATACACAAGAGACTGTGTAATTATATATTTGGTATAAATCCTTCTTATGAAAAAAGGAACCACCTTTCTTATTATATATTCAGCCGAGGTGAAGTTTGAAAGTAGATGGAGAAGTCTTTAACTCCGGCAATTGGCCCGCTTGTCTGGCAAAATGTAAATTCCTGTGTTATGCAGATGCATCGAGAAAGCCCTCAGGTCTAATTGCTAACTTTACTCAGTCCAATGGTTTCCTTCAAGATAATATTCTCTTGAAAATTCTTCCAATTCAACCTTAGATTTAAGTCTTGTTTTTCTTTGAGGGTTAAACTTAAAAAAATATAATAACGTTTGTATAATGTAATAACGTTTATAAAATTTAACACCCAACTTTAATGAATTAGTGAGTATAATTTCTAATTTTCCACTTAGTTGAAGTAAGTGAGTCTTGTTTGCCTAAAATAAAGGTTTTTAATTTTTTAGTTATTTTACTCATTCAAAAACTGGCCAAGTGTTAAAAAGCAATAAAAATAAATGGGCAGTCTTGCTCATGGACGTAGAAGTGAAATGAGGTCTAAAGAAAGTGCAGACTTGGCCACATTGTACATACTATCACTACTTTAATTGCCTGACACTTTTGGAATGGGCTATGGAACTTGGCCCTTTTTTCACGGTTAGGTTTTAACAACGAGTTACGAGTGTAAACAACTAATTTTATCTTTTGTTTATACTCGAAATATATGTTTTTGCTTCCGAGCTTACCGAAGGTAACGGAAGCTATGTGATCGTTCTGAAGAACGAAAAATTTTTAGATCTCCGATTTCAAAAAATCCAAGACAGAAATCCGTTTCTGACATCAGGGATCATTTTTGGTTCCGTGTCTGTCTGTCGTTCAATTGTTGCGAACCATCGTATCTTAAAAACTATACGTCCAATTTTAATGAAATTTGGATGGTAGATCATGAGTAGCCCATTGTTGGTCCCATATAAGCTTCAACTTACTACGCTCATTTGTTTCTCTTCCACATGCGCACAAACATACATTTATTTACACCTATAGCTTCAAAAGTACTTATCTGATTTGTATGAAACTTTTATAGTTTATCGAAAGTAGCCCGCAGATATAACTCCAGATTACTTTGAACCGTCTTCGCTCTTTAACTTTTCCTTAATTGATACTTTAATTCAAGAAAAAATCAAAACAATTTTGACAGATTAAAAAAACAGGGGAAAAAATTAAACAAAGTATACAATAATGGCTTGTAAAAGCATAAAATCAAAAAGTACCTGATAGCATGCGAGGAAGCTATGCGCCACACATTGGCAGTCTATTTTTTAAAGGTAATTAAATTATTTATTGTCCGGCAAAACATTGTCTCTAAATCTATTATTTAAGATCAGATAACTTTAACCTTTAATTAGTATTCCTTAACGGATTTATTCCAGTTTTCACGTCACAAACAGCTATGCCTTTAATTGTGTCTGAAGTATTTAATTGTTTGTCCTGGTGATATTACGTTTGAAACGTCTATCATTACCAAGTTGATGCTATTTTTACTTAGAAAGGCTGGTGAGCATATGGTAATCTTTTCATAGATTTCATAGAAAAACAATTGTTCTTGTGTTCGCTGTGGAATGCATTAAACACAAATGTTTTTTCTAATAGGATTTATATTTACCTGAGGTTTTGGGCATCTGTTGCTAGAAGAAATATGAGGCAGGTGTTGGTCCAGCGTTACCTGGACTTGTCATTCTCACGCCTTCGTTAAGGTGGCTATCCCAAGGGATGCCGACACTCCCTCGAGAGCCCACCGTAATGTGGTAGCTTTAAGATGCCAACTATTCAATTGGTTCTAGATTTTCACCCTAAGACCTACCTCTCTAGGTGGTCACCACACCATATCCTAAACAATAAACTGTCCTATCTTACACAGCCTCGACAACCCAATTACCTTTTAGAAATTGCCTATTTACTTCTGTAGTTTTGAACGAGAGTCACTACCAGCCACTTCACACCTGGAGTATTGATACACCTGGTTTCTTCAAGTCAAATATTTTGTCTTTGAGAAGATAACCGAAAAATCAATTGTTATACTCCTGACGCGTGTAGCTTGCAAGTTTTAAATCATATCTAGCATCTGGCTTCCACTGTGTGCCAGAGATCCTTCGTAATAACCATCTTCCCTTTATTTTCAATTATATCAATATACAAAGCTCATATCAGCAGTTTATTTAAGCTGGCAAACAGTTTAATTTGATTATTATTAAAGGATATAGGTGATAGAGATCTTTTTATATATCTGTCGGCAATTTTCTTTTATTTTATAATTTTTTGTTATAATTACATTTTACTTCTCCAGAAATGATGGTATAAACAAAAAATCCACAAGTTCAAAAAATTTTATAATATAATCATAAAAATAAATTCACATCGGTGGGGAATCGAACCCGTCCTCTCTCTGTCCGCGTTTAAAGCTATTTTCTCAGGAACTAGATTTTTCCCGGGAAAACGGCTTGTATCGATAGATTCGTATTTAAATGGACCACATTTTAGAATTTTTAAATCAATATCGTCGGAACAGTTTTCGAGAAATAATTTTTTCCCACGTTTTTGCAGAGTTTTTGGGTGATAGAGCCCCCAAAATTGGAGCTAAAATTCATTTTTCTGAACATGTATGCCAAATTTAGTCAAAATTGGCCGTAGTTTAGGGTCAGACAGACAGACATTATTAAAAACTCAGGACTCAGGGTACCTCAAAACGTGTAACTCAATCAAAATCTCAAAATCGAATTGTTATGCCATCACAATACTTTCTCTTTGTTGGGGAAAGTAAAAATGATGATATAGACAAAAACTTTTATCAATGTCCCTTACTGATTACTGAAAATTGATTCTAATCTGAACAAATATAGAATAATTCAAAAGTATAAGTAGCTATTCTAATTATTACATATATTAATTAGATTGATAAAAAGTATAGAAATAAAAGAAAATATCTTCTCTACATATTAAATGAAATGGCAATATCTGAATAAATGAGGCAAGAAATATCTTAAGCAATTAGGGCTAATGTTTTAAATTTGATTCTCATTTAATTTGAAAGAGGTCGGTGTAACTTTGTGGTGCCAGTCTTAAATATTAAAGTTATGGGAGGTGGCTCCTGGATACGGACTACCGTGGACCTTATATGCAAATTAGGCTTTTAGTCTGTTATCCCGTCTCTTGTTTAGTTTTATTAATGAGTCTTATTTCGAGCCCATTCAGTTAGGCCCTATAGCCAGCCCTTAAGCAGCTTTCGTGGTAATAAAATCTTGTAACTTTAAAATGATTTTTCAAAGGAAAAAATTTTAATGAAAACCCTAATTTATAAAATCAACCCACTATGTTAAGAAGACTAATTTATTTATTTGATGACAGAATGTTTTTGTAAACGTCCCTGATTTTGAAAAAAATGAAATAACATATACCTAATTATAAATTAATCTTACTTTTTTTAAAAAACGTGAAGTAGAATACAGGTATTTGTTTTCACCTGCAAGAGAGGCACTAGTCTATTGAATTGTTAACAGTTTCTTTTTAGAATTTCTTCTTCTCTTTCTATCGAATCCAAGACATTAGCTGTAGAATACTTAACGGATTATGCGACGTTTTCTGTTAATGTTAGAAGCCTCGGGGATTGCAGTCGCAGCTGGGTCTTGTTTAAGCTTCTTTTGGAAAGGTCGCCTGATCCCTTGATCGGATCATAGCGAAGCTACTTACCAGTCCATATGCCACTTCACCCTGTCCTCGACCTGGAGGACACACACCTTCTCTTACCAAGCCCTCTATTATCGTCACTCTTTTTGTCCCTGTTTCCTGGCTATAAATCAGTCTCAAATTGCTTCTTAGCTCATCGGATGGAACATTTGAGCTGACTTAGCTTATAATCCTTTTACCTGGTATTCTAAAAGTAGTTTCTTCAGTCTTAGCGGCCATCCACCTTTAAACACAACCTTTTTAAAAACACTTAGGAGTAACTACATAAATACTTAATTAGGTAATATTATGTACTAACCAAAAATGAAGTAACGTCTATATAAGTGTTCATTTTACTTGACATTCCTAACTTACTTGTCCTTGTCCTTACTAATTTCTTTAATTATTAGATTTAAAAGCTACTTTATTTTTAAATAGCAACACTCTACTTACATCCTATAAGTACATCCTAGATAAAGTTATTAACATTTGAAAATAAACTTTTGGTTTTAGTTACATTGGGGATGAGAAGTGAGGGACATTTTTGTTGAAATTAAGTCAAGTGCAGGATGATGGATAGTAAATACATTGAAATGTTAGTTTCAATGTATGTTGGTAGCATAGGGAATACATGTGAATCTCTATGACTTCTGTCATCTAGAAGCATAAACATCAACTCTGCAGTCAACTTTTTACGGAATTTTCCAAAATTAATTGTATACTTGTACAATATTGATACAAATGTCGCTTGTCCTCCTTTGCTTCACACCCCCTTAATGTGTGTGTGTATACTAATTATCTGCCCAATTATTTGTTTACTTTTTTCTTTTATTGAGTGAACATTGGTTGTTCTTTACTTATTACATGTACTTTTATTTTATCTTTGATTTATTTTAAATAACAAACTTTAAGATTTAATTATTGCATTAAAAGTGTATTCTAAGGATTACTTATTTCTTTCTTAACGTTTTGGAACGAAGTTCCTTATGGCACGTTCTGGAACCCGGGAGTGAATCCGAAAAAAACGACCGTCACAAAATCACCGTCAAAAAACCAAGCGTCAAGAAATCTACCGGTGACGTTAACTTGAGTAAAAGATGGCTGAGTTAGTTGAAAATTGGTACACATGTTCATTTTACTGAGTTGGTTGGACAACGTTATTCGGCCAAGCGTTCACGCGCAACGCTCGCGTAAACGTAAGCTTCAAATTTAAAATTGGAATTTTAGGACGGGAAAAAATTCTATTAATGAGACAAACAACTTTTATAGATACATTTTTTTAGTAAAACGAACACCGACACTGCTATGAAGTAATAAAGATCGTTAAATTTATTAAAGCGGACCTAAATGTTTAAAATAAAGAAAACAACCTTTTTTCCGATATCTTACGTTCTAACGTAACGATTTTAATGAAACTTCTTACACATCGTTTAAAGTACAACTGAAACAGGCATGTAAAATTTCAACCTGATACAAGCAGACGTTTTTGAGTAGGGAAGAGGTATATTTTATAATATTTTAAATTAGTAGGCCGGGTAGGTAGAAAACAGTCCTATTTCCTACCAATAATATAATTCTTTAACTATAAACTCATTATGATTAACTTTTTTCTCAATATTCAATACATATGTATTGTAAGATGCTTGCTTTAATGATAGAAAATAGAAATAATGATTTTCTTTTAATTTTGCCTTAACTCCGCTAGGTACAAACCGTTACTTTTAATTTTGTCTCCTTTGTAACTCCGCTATGAATAAGTAGTTAGCAACTTATACGTACTTAGCAGTGTGATTTTATAATTTATATTTAATAAAAAATGTAAGGAAATCGTTCCTGCCGGGTGTCCCGCGACACCACACGTATTTTTTTTAAAAAAATGTCAGCAATAAAAATGTTGATCTTAACCTTTAAAAGGCATTTACCTACAGTGAACATAACTGTTTAGTTATTCCAGTTGGTAGTACGTCCTAAAATTTGTTATTTCAATTTTTCACCCGGGGCCTTAAGTTTATTTATTTAAAATTTCTTAGAGGAAACTGGTGTCATATTTATATTGTGTCATTGTCAATTAGGCACTGTCTGCTCCAAAGTTGAAGCAAAGTGTTGAATATATTTTAATATATTTGTGTAGGACCGTGTCTGAGTGTTTGAGGAGCTCTAGTAGACCGAGTGTGCTTTCTATTCAAACAGATCTTGGCATAGTGAAGGAACAGGAGGCGTGACAATGTGGCCGGCTCCTTGGAAACCACTGTTTCCTTGTTAGAAAGCTATTTATCCGGCCAGGGAGGCTGAGAAGCCTTCTGTTGAATGCACCGCGGTCCCCTCACGCCTCGATCTCGGTCTTGAGCTTCAGCTGCCCTTCTTTTCCAATATATCACCCTTGGGCTTTTTCCTTCTCGGGAACCCTTCATTTGTACCTTCCTCACCTTACCCATTTAGCGTTTCACCTCCAATATTCCTCCTGCTGACCCACGCCTTCTCTTTTATTCACTATTTGACTTCTATACCGACTACATGACCCGAACAAACTATAACATCAATTTCTCCGTGTCTCCCCCTCTATTGTGATTTCTTTTTAATGTTTAAACCAAATTTGGACAATAGTAGGTGAGGTTTTGTAACAAGGTGTTAATAGAACGTGGTTTCCTATATTTAACGGCTTCTCGGTTACCCCATGTCAATTTTTTTTTTCATTGTTATTCTCTCCACTACAGATGTCATTTAATAAATTCCTTATTTCAGGTAGCATTTTTTAATATAATAATGAATTTCTTTAAGGATGTAGAAATAAAAGAATTCTATAGTGGTAGTAAATTTTACATTTATTCTTATTTTATAATATTTCTAATTAATTATACTTATTTATTTACACTTAGGTACTTGCGCAAAAAGGTCTGGTTTAACTTGTTTTTGTTTTTTTTAATATTTCAATTAGGTATGGAGAAATGAATTGAATATTGTATTTTAACCTTATCAGTAATCAATAAATAAATTAATAAATGAGTTTTTTTTATTTTGGCTCTTTATTTTATATCTGGAACTAAACATCATGCGATTATTACAGGAGAGTGATCAGGCCACTTTTATCATTTACTCAATGCAATCATCAGTGTGATACATGTCTCACCAGAGTTATCGGTGCTTAGACCTAGGTTTCTAGCGGCGGAGTTGTGAATACGCTAACCACTCGACTAATCGTACTCAAATATTACTATATGTAATTTATAAAAGGACAAAAATCTGTAAATGAGATCTCGCTAAAACCGAATCAAAACCGTGCCATCGATATGCCCACGTGTAGGGGACGGCGAGAGAAGAAAAATGAGCCCAATATCAAGGGAGTTGTTAAGGTTTTTGCCTCTGTAGTGTATAAGTAAAGAAGTGCAGATGCAGAAAAATTAAACCGGTTACCTATAAGATCAACAAAAACACGGGACGGTAGGCTCAGTGTAATAAGAAAGAGCACTGTTTGTTTACATGTCATAATCAAAAAGTGACAGCTTTCAATATACAAACAAATTAATTAAAAATATAATGTTAATAATTATAATGTTTTAGTCCAGGAGATAGCGTTAAAAAAAAGTTTCTGACTAACATCAAGCTAGAATTTTGTGTATAAGTAAATTGTTTTACCTCCAGCGGGGAGAAAAAGTGAACTTTCATCCCTAGTTCACAGGGAGGGAAGTTACTCATTGCACCCGGTCGGGTTAAACAGGGAGTAATGAAAAATAAGTGAATCATGAACTCTCATGATTCCCTCCAGTGTTGCCCTAGATAAAGCACGAGTAAATAAGGTTGGTGCTAATACACATTTCATTTACTAACTTTTGTTTAATGTCGAAATCTATAATGTCATCTTCACACATGTCATGTAACCTCCATAACGGTTGCCACAGTGATTCATCAGTAAAAGAAACAAATAAGTTAAAACTTCCAATCATTCAACTTCTAATTTTAAAATTAGTAGATCATTTAGATTCCGATAGGAGATTTTTTTTTCTTGAGTTCCTATTTTAAGTATGTTCAATTAGTTTTTGCAGTTGTATATCTTTATCGGAAAGAATAGTATCCAATCTAAAATGTTTGTCCCTCTGTTGTTCTTCATTATCCTGGATGGAAACAGTTTACTGGGAGGGTTTGGACTTTGAAGTGAGGATGGTAAAGTTGTTTTCTATTTGGTATGTTTCCTTTGATAGGAAATAGTTGTTATGTATTTATTTGAAAGAGGGTGATGAGAAGAGAATCGAGCAGATGCTTGGGCTCTCTGTCTCTGACCATTGTCAAGAGTTGGGTCCATTGTCGTGTTCAGCGCTAATCGCAATCGCCCTACATCTAATTACCGGCGTCCTACCGAGGGGAGAGCAGTCCCTGGCGGGTTGGACCCAACAGACACCAGGCTTTAGCTTAGTTTTCTCTGCTGTATCTTCGCTCATGGAACTCCGTTTACCCACATCTCTTAACTCTCTTTCTAGATAACGGTCCGACTCATCCGAACCCCTTGCAATTGAGTTTCTTATCTGGTCCAATTACAATGCTCTTGCCCTTTTCATCTCTCGTCGGCGATATGGAGACAACTAATAACCGTTTCCCCTAGAGCTGCACTGCTAACTAGATTTGCCCTGAGGTTAACAAGCCTTGTGAGCAGCCAGCTGTCACAGACCTACTGCACTGTTACTTGCTCACTGCTTCTTCTAATACCATCTTACTTTATAATTAACTTAAGATTTAATCTTCATTCCATCAAATTTATTTGTCATTTTCCTATCTGATGGAAGTCTAGAACTAACTATAACTATTTTTTCATAATTTTTTTTTTATCTGTATATTATAAGATAAGAAAAAGAAGAAGAAAAAAATAATGAGTTAATTTACAATTGCTTTTAATTGAATATTTATGATCTTAAAATTTAAAAATATCTGACGCGGAACATCTCGTAACTTTTCCTCATCAAATAATTTCAAAATGGCGGCAGATATAAGTTGAAGTAAGAAGGAATTATTTATCTTATAAAAAGGTATAATTGGTATGAATTTCAGCATATAGTTCCGAAATGATTTAGTGTTAAGGCCAGGACACTCTTGTCCGCACCGTATGACCGTGCGCCCGTCAAAAAGTAAAGCAAACTAAGCGGGCACGGTGAGGAGGGGTGGATGACGGTGAGGTAGTCTGTACATTTTCCATAGGACAATTCGATTACTATGTGTTGTCCAGCACATGGCCGTCATACGGTAACTACTCAAATGGTCTTAGAGACACCCAAAACGGATAATTCTGATGATATCTGGGTTTCGGATATTTGGGATGAAAACATATTTTTGCTATATACCTCAGGAGAAGGTGAGGAAAAGTAAAAATATCTCGTTGTGTAACTTTAATAAAATTGAGCTCTGTATAGTAGCAACAAAAATGTTAAATGGAGTAAAACATTTCCTCTAATTATTTTAAAAGGACCGCCTTTATATTCTTTTTTTTTGCCTCCTTCGTGCTTTTTTTCCTTTTTCTTTGAAGTCTGAGGTAATTTGAATGTTTTCTCTGATCTGCTCTGATGGCTGAGGGCTCGTTAATTAATTTGGAATTCCAGGCGCCTTTTTTGTCCCCTCCGTCACGGTTCATTTGAAACCCACTGTTGTCACATTATACTGAAATATTTTAACAAAACCTTGATTCCATACCACCCTGGGTTTACAGGTTATGTTAATATGTCTACTATCTTGAGTGTTCAAAGTCTCGAAGAGCAGTGTTGACATTTGTCAAAAGCGTATTATTAAATGATGGTGATGTTTTATATTAGAACGATTTTGGTGGTACCAAATTCGCCTATCTTGATCCGTGACATCTTGTGATTAAATTTCTCACCGGTCAATGGGGTTTCAATATAGGTATAGGCAGCTGCTGGAACCAGTTTTAAGCCCTTGTAGGTGCAAAATAGACAAAATATCCATTTGAAAGCTTTTATTCCACTTTCTCACCGTACCTGTCAAACTCCAAAAGTCTGCAAATTATATCCTCTTTCCAAACTTT
The DNA here is from genome assembly GCA_951217055.1 of Gerris lacustris. Taxonomy (NCBI): domain Eukaryota; kingdom Metazoa; phylum Arthropoda; class Insecta; order Hemiptera; family Gerridae; genus Gerris; species Gerris lacustris. The sequence continues at coordinate 90,877,058 of OX578276.1, forward strand.
CAACTAGCTGAGCCAGACTTATGGGAACTAGAAAATTTCCGTTAATCCCAGGAGGCCTGACATTTTTATGTTTTTATCCAGGTTAAGGGAAATATATTATAATTATACCAATGAACTTATAGAGCGTTTGCTTTGCTATTTCTTATAAAATCTTTTAGGCTATAGACAGCATTATTGATAAAATTATATATTGAAGAATAGCCCGCTTAACACATTTATTGAATAAGCTCTGTAAGATTTTTCTGTTAGGATGCAGGCTTGTCTATTGCTTTTGAAAGTCTATTTAATTATAACTTTTTAGAACTTATTTTTTGTTTAGTTGAAAAATGTGGTAGTTTATCCTAACCTACATAAAAATGAAGATGCTAATACATAGTAATTGTCATTGTAAATTTATCCTTTCAAAGTTTTGAATGTGTTTTCATTCAAGTACATACAAGTTACATTTTTACTTTAATTTAAAGATAAATTATTGTGATGGCGCGAAAATTCGATTTTGAGATTTGATGGATTTACACGTTTAGAGGTCCCTTGAGTCCAAAAAAGTGGTTTTTAATAATAATGTCTGTCTATACGTGTGTCTTGTGTGCAGACGCGTGACGCCTAAACTACTGGGCCAATTTTGACGAAATTTGGCATACACGTTTTAAAATTTTATATATATATAAGGCGAAATCGAGAAATTAATTTTAGCTCCTTATGTGGGAGCTCTACCCCCAAAAACTCTCAACATAATTATTTCATGAAAACGGTTCCGACAATTTTGATTAAAAAAATCTAAAATGTACTCCAATTAAATAAAAATCTAATGACGTAATAATTTAATAATTATATAATAATTTCCCGTAAAAAATTTAGTTTTCGAGATATTGATGGAAATAAATCGTATTTTGTTAAAAAATACGTGTGGTGTCGCGTAACTCCCGATAGGAACGTAATTGCTTACGCTTTTCATTAAATTTAATTCAATTTTTAAGTTTTTGATAGTTTTCATACTACGGAAAGTTTAAATTTTAATTTAAATAAAATTATAATTATTATTAACTACGGGAAACAGACAGTGAAAAATACACTCCAGCGGCGCTGGAGTGTATTTTTCACTGTCTGTTTCACTGTTTGTTAAATATAAAAAAAAAGAAAAAAAAAGTATAAGTTGCTAACTACTTATACATGACGGAGTTAGTAAAGAGACAAAATTAAAAGTAACTAACTATTTGTACTTAGTGGAGTTAAAATAATACGCAGGCTATGATCGGTCAGTCATTGCATAAACTATATTTTTAATCTTTTATTTATTTGATATATTTAGTCAGGATGATAAAGTTTAATACTATATCGGAATAAGCAAGTAACCTAGTATTAAGTTTAAGGTACTTAATATTTTACCAATTAATATTAGCTTATATTTTGTCCAGTGTTGAAATGACACTATTAATTGTGAAACTTATGTTTACAGTTTTAATTTTTAAAGGATTTGTTGTCGCTAAGCTTGGATTCATTGAGCTTCGTTTATCTCAAGCATTGTGCCCTATTCTTTTATAATGTCGCAATTTATTTCTGATACTACCTGACAAATCTTACTGACTAATCGCTATTCCACGATTAGTGACTCTGGCCTCAATCTTTAGGCTTTCTCTCCCAGCTTATTTATTTCATCATGTTTTGTTGTTTTTTTTCCTCTTATTTTCTCTCGTTTTTTGTTATGTAAGCTTTCTTGCAATTAATCTGACCGTTTAAACTTTAGCCGCCACTCTATTTGATTGCCGCTCCTTGCCTATTGAGAAACTTAGTGTTTTAGACCAGCTGAATTTGTCTTAAAATTGTGGTCTTGAGCATCTATAACTACATTTTTACAGCACTTGACTCTTTTACAAAGTTTAGATATGCATGGTTTTAATTGCACGTTAACATAAATGACACGTTAATTATTAATTTCATTACACGGCAGTAATCCTCTAAGAGGTTCTTTTGTGAATAGACAGATTATACAGTGTGTCCCAAGATAGAGTATCCGGTTTTCGAAAAAAAAAAAAAAAAATTATAAAAAGTCCTGCTTGTTCTTTAACCTCTAAAAATGATAAAATTTTCTTGATTTTGTGTACAGGGCGTTGTTTTTTGAAAGCTTTAAAATATGAACAAGAGTAAACTACCCTTTTTTATGGTATCGAATAATATTATTTAATAAAGTGGTTCAAAATTTCAAAAAACGTTTAAATATTAATTTATTTTATGAATTATTAAATTTTAGTTAATTTTCTAATGATAAGCAATAGCAATAAGCTAACTATAACAAATAGTTCTCTTTGGATTTTTATAATTAACAATTGTGATAATTGTTATGACAACAAAAGATTATGTATTATCAGCAAATAGGTTAATGTCAAATATTTGCAGTTAGAATCGAAATTTGCGTAGAAGTAAGTGGCAATACATTTGAATGATAATTTTTTTAATTTTATTTTTTAACTCTGTTGATTTTTTTGTGATACTTAATTGAGCTGAGAAAGAAGCTCTTATACTACACTTTGCATTTTTTCTGACGCATACTCCTCCTGAACGGCTGAACCATCTGCACAAAATTTGGCACGGTCATAGTGACTAACCACAGGAAGGTATAAATCTGAAATGGTCCAAATTGGTACACAGGGGTACGAGGTACGGGGTAAAAAAGTTGTCTCCTGAACGGCTGAACCGATCCGCTCGAAATTCGGCACGGTTAATGTGACCAACCACAGGAAGGTATAAATCTGAAATGGTCAAAATTAGTACTCAGGGGTACGAGGCACGGGGTACAAAAGTTTCCTCCTAAACAAGTAAACCGATCCGCACAAAATTCGGCACGGTTAATCTGACCAACAGCAGGAAGGTATAAATCTGAAATGGTCCAAATTGGTACACAGGGGTACGGGCTACAAAAGTTTCCTCCTTAGCGGCTGAACTTATCCGCACAAAACTCAGCACGGTTAATGTGACCAACCACAGGTAGGTTTAAATCTGAAATGGTCCAAATTGGTACACAGGGGTACGGGGTACAAAAGTTAAAATAGTATACCCTTCTTGATGCATGTTGTTAGAAAGTCTTTAATAGTACAGTTATTGTTGCTATGTTCACTTTTGTCATATTTTCATTTAAGAGGGGGGGGGGGGGGGGGGTAAAGTAGAAAAACAGGGAAACTCTTTTTAATTAAAAATGATAAATATTACTATTTCTGATCCGATTTCAGCTGTTAAAAAATTAAAATGTTTATTGTTTAAGATTAAAATACACGCTCAGCTCAATATTGCAAGCAGATCACTGCATTGCACACCTAGTTAGATGTTAAGATTAGAATTATTAACTACTTGTTGTGATGATATTTTTTTTATTACACTAGACTATTATTTTATTTATAAGTAATGTATTTTGTTTTCATAAAATAAATTATTACTTAATAGTTACGTAGTACGTTTTTTGCTATTCTGAACCACTTTTCTAAATAATATTTTTCGATTCCATCAAAAAATAAGGGTAGTTTACTCTTGGTCATATTTTAAAATTTTCAAAAAACAACGCCCTGTACACAAAATCAAGAAAATTTGATCGATTTTTGAGGTTTAAGAACAAGCAGGTCGTTTTATAAAGAATGACTTTTTTTCGAAAACCCAAAAATAAGAAAATTTTTCCTCTCGAATACTCTATCTTGGGACACACTATATTACGAATTTGGAATAAGGAGTATACTAAATTAATAACTGTTCTGACTTTCAGTATTTTAATTTGTCTTCATGCTATATTGTTATCAAACAGATATGGTTGCACTACAAGTTGCTCACATGCTGAATAACAAGGCACACATTGCAATTGTGCAAAAACCAAAAATGTCGTCTTTTAGCTTTCCCAGTTTTTAGGACTATATATGTATCACTGTTTTAAAATTAGTATGGGAATTTACGCTTTCTAAACTGATGCCAAGAGCTATTTCTTTAGAGTATTTTTTTTTTTTAGTTTATTTATTTTTTTTGTTCTTTTACTTAATTAAACCTAGTGTTGTTAGAGTAAGATGTTGTTAGCAATAACAATACCTTATCAGGCGTTCCTGAACGTTTATTTACTAGGAGCTTTCATACATTTAGTGTAATTCAGGGCTGTTCTGGGGGATCCCTTCCCAAGCAACGTGTAATTTGCTTATTGGACCCTTGCAATCTGTATAGGTTCCATTGTACTGACGATTGTATCGGGGGACATTGAAGGTCTTGCTGACAGGCTAATCCATACAAATTTATCGTTGAGCTTTAGGTCCCTTTATTTTCTTTTTATCGCACCCTCGCGTTTATAATGTAGTAGGGGAAGTGTACTCACAATGTGTTTGTGGTCCTTCTTCGTATATATGGGGATACAATTTTGCAACAACATTGTTTCGTTACCGGCGGGGGGTTATGGTTACATATTATCTGTATAGTAAAAATATGTAACTGTTTCTACCATTAACACCAATTAAATGTGAAGAATGGACAATTTTAAACGGAAATGTTGTATTTGCTCGGCTAAAAAAATGCAAGAGCCAACCAACGAGAACTTATCTTTTAGGCGTGGTTTAAGTTAGAAAATATAAATGAATTAATCAAGGTTTCCACCCGCTGAAGAACGCCTTAACTTCTTTTGGCAATTGGTATTTTATTACTTTTCCTCACTACCTATAGTAGGAAAATACTGTTTTCACCAACATTTTTTTTTTCGAGATTTCAACGGAATTATCCGTTTTGGGTGTTTTTAAGACCTCCTGAGTGGTTTTCAGCATGAGGTCTGTATGTATGTATGTGTGTTATCATCGTAGCGCCCAAGGTTTTCAACCTAGAGAGTTGAAACTTGGCAGAAAAATCAGTCCTTACCTGTAGTGGTGCCGCCCGGAAAATCAAATGTTTCCGCCATCTTGAACCCAGTTTGTTGAGTCAGCAAAAATTTTAAAAAATCGTAATAAATCGACAATGGTCCTGATCGAGTTGAAATTTGGCACGAATATACCTCTGTATAACAAACAAGCCCACCAAATTTTTTTTTGATATTGGCCGCCATTTTGAAGTTATCAATTTTTGATTTTTTAAACTTAGACGGTTAATAATGCCGAAGGTATATACATAGAGGTTTTTGACGTATAACATATCGTTGGAACCGGAAAAAATTAAGGAACACATATAAAAAAAACCCGATGAAATTCCATTAATAAGTTTAAAAGTTATAAGCGAATTTGATTATTTATTAGTGCGATAATTTTGATGACGTCATAGTTTGTTTACATCTGTCAAAATACCGCCAAACTTCAAATAATTAAATAAAATATAGGTATTAAAAATAATGTTTTTTTGAAGAATGATAATAAATCAGTTTGTTCAGAACGGTCACCCATCCAAGTACTGACCACGTCCAATGCTGCTTCCTCCTGCTGCGAAGCAGTAGGAGAGGCCACTTCAGTGGCCTCTGAAGGGAGGAAAAGTTCCGAGGTACCCTTTACCCGATTTTTTAAATATTAGTTTACATTTTCATCCGAGCTTACTGAAAGACTGTGATTATTCTGAAGAACGAAATGTTTTTTGTCTCTGAATTCAAAACATCCTAGACAGAACATATTTGGTTTCGATCTTGTCGTTCAACATTTTTACAAACCACCAAAACCATGTTGCTTTTTCTTCCGAAAGTTTTGTTCAATTTATCGGATTTTTTAATTAAGACCGACATCTTTACAAGTACTCATCCGACGTTGAAGAAATTTGGATGGTTTTCGAAAGTTGCCTATAGTTGGTCCTGCATTAATTTCAACCCTCCATTTCAAGCACACATTTAATATTGAATTAAAATAAATGTAACCTGGGAGTCGAAATAGATCCTAACAGCCACATTATCACTTCTCAGTCGGATCACATTTTTTACACTCAATATTGGCCGAAAGGTTAGGCCAATAATTGGACGCGAGGAAGCTATGTGCATTAGTGTGGCACACAGCTTCCTAGCATCCTATTATCGGATGAAAGGTTACACGATATTTTATTAATTTCAATATTGTAAATACCATTACTTTAGTTGAGATCTATTAAACTTCGTGTAAGACCAGAAAATAATAATTAGTGTATTTAGTATTCTGTGGGTTGAGCTCTTATTTTTCAGTAAATGATTCGACTTTACCGACATCTGTTTGAATGCAAAGTAATACATCTGTCGGTTTTGACTTTGTACGTCTTACATGTCAATCAGTGAAATGAATTGGAAGCATTGTAGTAGCTGTTCTTTTAACATCGAATCTTCTGGTCCTAGGGCTAGAAAGAAAGCTGATACACTCGTTATTAGATAATATAAGGGTTTCCTACAATAGCTGTAATCTTTTTCAATTCAATTCAATTCAATTTATTTATTTGTTTAAAAGCATAACAGCTTTGAACAAATGAGTCACTTACATTTTCTTTTATATATGCCATAGTACAAAATAATAATATTTATAAATAAAGTAGAACATAAATTTATCTTTCATAATTTCATAAACAATAATATCACAACTGTGTTTCTAGTTTCATTTTAAGTACAAAAAAAAGAAGAAATTAAATAGACATACCCTAGAGATATAATAAATAATAAATCAAAATAAGATCTTTACTAATAGATTAAAGTTATTTTATCCTAATCGTACACGCGTAATGACACATATTTAGTAACGAGTATTAACTGATATAGGCTAAACAACAACGTATTTATACCTTGAATCATTCGTTTAGCAAGAAGGACCTAAGTTTAAGTAGATTGCAAAAGAAGTAGAAAATATTTTTTGACATGTGTTTTTCAAAAGGGTTAATGATTGAAGCAATATTAGTGGGGTCACTATTGGTCATGTCGCAGAGATGAAGAGGGAGGAAGTGGTTTCTTTGATGTGAATACATGGGACACCTAAATAAGAGGTGTGCCAGGTCCTCGGCTTCATTAAGGTTGCATATACTACAGTTTTCTCTAGTGTTAATTTTATATAGGCATCCTTTGAAGGAGATTTTAATTGTGTTGTATCCTGAGGTTCGTATTTGAGCTAACATTTTTTGCATGTTGTAGGGAAGATTAAGATGCAGGTAGTTGTTACTATGGTTTTGAGATACATGGAGGATATTATAAAAGTTACTGTACGTAGATTCTTGGATCCGCTGTAAATCTTGGGCTTGTAGTTTTAACTGAAACGTTTGGATTATTTTTGTAAGCGTGCCAGGATTTATTTCTTGATCTAGAGAAATATTGGTATTGGAATCTAAAGTTTTTAGTAAATCTTTTAGCTGAGTGAACCAGTTTAGTTTATGAGTATTGGACGGCACCGAGTCTAGCAAGCTGTAATCTTTTTCTATTATATCCTACTTAAATTTCCCTTTGTTGTAATTTCTTAGTTATTAGGCGTTCATTTTAAGATTATCTTAAACCTATTGAGTAAAGAACTCTTCAGAAGAGGCTGCTTTAGAGTACTCCGTTTTTCGCTATAGAAATCTTTTTCCTAGGGGCAAAAAACGTGTATGTGTGTGGTAGATGGTCTAGATAATAAGATTTTGTTAAGGGTAGTAAGTAGGTTGAAGGAAAGGAGTCTGAGTAGGCTATTGGGTTAATCTAAGTCTGTTAGGCTCAGGTAGTCCCGGGATTTAGGCAGGGAAAGAAAGAAGTAGGGAACAGCTCGTCTCGTCGTGAAAAGGAGTCTATTCTGCTCCTGTCAGTCCTAAAGGTTCTGTCAACCCTGAGGATCTGGTTGCACGTTATCTAATGTCGCTCTCTGTCACTGACATCTGCCCTCCGGCTACCGAATTACACGCCGAAATGAACCCCGTTTCACGATCTACCGGTAGTCGGTATAGGTTTTTTCTCCGATCGATTCTCGTTGTTTGATCGCATCAGCGGCGAATCGCTCTTTGAACCCGATTCAAAATAAAGCGATTGAATTCTCTCGCCGACCCTGAACATTCTAAACCTGGGTCCATGTGACCGTAACCCTCTGTACACTTCCATTCTTCTTATATGTTTAAACTTCCAATTACCTCCTCGTTTCGTCGATGTACTCCCGAATTATATTCTCGTGTCCCTCCCTCGTTATAAATATAATGGCTCTTATCGTATCCTTCTTAATTACAAGTCGGAATCGTCTTAAACCGCTAAACAGTCATTTTAGCAGCTTTTAATTATAAGGCTACGGGCGATTTATTCTCCGACCTTTATTAAAACGTACTAAAATAATAGTTACCCTTTATCTAAATCAGGTGGAAATATTAAACTTTATACCAACTATTAAGAAGCGTCTAAATTCCCTAGAGACGTGTGCGATTTTTCATCAAATAGGAACTCTAAGGTGTATACTAGTTGTTTTTTTAGCTAACTCCATATTACTGTTTTTAAGTTGTAGAAAATAATTATATCTGCCTTTTCCTTTTTACTGCTGATATCACTTAGCTTTCGGCCTGTTATGTTTTATTTTTACCGACCTCTGTTTATTTATCTGTGCAGTGTTAGAGGGGAAAAATGACCATATTGTTTTATTTTAAAGAAGTTTTGTTGTTTTAAATTATTTTTGTAAAGTTTTAACACTGGTAATTTGTTTTCTGTCCGTTTTATAAAATTATATCGGGCCTGTTCTCTCGAATGGAACACGACGGCTAGAAACGTCCCCTGTCAGTCTTCGTTTCATGATCGTTCATCAGTGTCGTAGAATGTTTTTTTTTTTTATTTATTTATTATTATTAGAACTATACCTGTGTTCCTTGTGCACAATAAATATTCTTCTTATCAGATTATTTGGAAATATTCCCACATCCTTGTTTATTCTTCCAGCTTTAAATATTTCCCAGATCGTTCTTTTATCGAAAAACCATAAATTTACACTTAGATATAAACATCTTTCGGCCTATAGACTGATTCCATATAATTTATAAAGACCCAAAATAAAAATTATTATTTATTTCAATTAAGTCATTTATTTGTATGTAACCCATATTTACTCCTTGAAATACTATTATAGTTATGAGGCTCTATATTCCTCTTAATGTTAATGTTCATTTTATTAGACCTACTCACTTACTTTGGTTTTTCTATGTCCTATATAAAATTGAATTCATAAGGAAGAATTTTTAATATATCCCTAATATATATAGTTATTGGTATTGGTATTTAGTCTCTGACTAAGCTTTGATAATTTCTCTATTCTCCCGTCTTCCGACTGCCACATGATTGACAAAATGGTATTTGCATGTGTTTTGTCATTCTACCTCTCCCCTAATATGACTAAACTCTCCACTCAAATGTTCGAGGGGGGGGGGGCATATGTTCGTTTACTTATTTATAATAATTACAAGATAAAAAGAACTTTTTATATACAACGTTTTTAAATTTTCTGTTGAATCATATGTAATGTTGATAATATAATTGTTATTGTTATTGAAGCGAGCGTAGCGAGCTTCCTACATTCAACGAAATATGCTCCGTGTCTGTCTGTCTGTCTGTCTGTCTGTCTGTCTGTCTGTCTGTCTGTCAGTAACGTTTACGCGTGTGACGATAACTTGAGTAAAAGTTAACCGATTTAGTTGAAATTTGGTATACATGTTCCTCTTACTAATACTCAGGCTAAGTTCGTTGGACAGCGTGATCCGTCCATGAGTTCGCGCGCAACGCTCGCGTAAACGAGAGGTACAATAATTAAATTGGAATTTCAGGACGGGAAAAGATTCTATCATCATCTACTCGATGAGACGAACATTTTTTTCAAATAACATTTTTTACTAAAACCAACAGCGACACCGCTATGACTTAATAAAGATCGCAAAAACTATTAAAGCGGACCTAAACGTTTATAATAGAGAAAACAACCTTTTTACCGATATCTTACGTTCTAACGAAACGATTTTAATAAAACTTCATATACACCATCTAATGCACAATTGAAACAGGTATGCAAAATTTCAACTTGATACAAGCAAAATTCTTTGCGTAGTGACGAGATACATTTATAATAATTGTTTAAAAGCTACCGCGGGTGGTGAAGATTGTTATAGTCGTATAGTTTGTTTAGGAAGTAAAGCTTCGTACTTCGTACCGAGTACCCCCACTCTTCCCTACACTACCCTCTTCCAGTTATCTTCAACTATGACATTCATCATGATTAATAAATTTCAATATTCAGTATTTCATTGCAATACGCTCGCTTCAATGATAGAGCCACGCGATGCCTAGTAATATAATGTTGGTGAAAAAAAAATAGTTACGAATTTATTTACTTCACATAAATGAAAACCATCTAGAATCTAGAGAGCTGATCTTAAACCTATAAAAGGAAAAATCTTTAAACAACGGATCTCGCCAACACCGAATCTAAACCAAGCCATCGATATCCGGTGGGATAACAATGGATATCAACACCCATGTGTTGATATCCATTGATATCCCTAGGAACAGTAAGAGAAGAAAAATAATAAACAGGTCAAGTGTGTGCTAGTCAGCACACAGCGAGGGTCCGTAGGCCACACTATACATATAGTGTTTAACTGTGTTATTTTAAAATGCTAAAAAGCTTACTTTGAACCATTCTAAGGGTCTGATATTCTCAAAACACACTCTGATAAAGTATTTTTTTGCCACTGAACCAGACTACAACCATATAAATACATCGAAAAGACCATAATTATAAAAATATTGTGTCAATAAAAAATAAAATAATATTTTTTTCGAAATTTCCAAAAAGTGGTATCTTTACTTCTGGTCAAAGAATGTTCAGGATTTTTTTCAGATTTTTTGCACTTCACATAAGCGAGATAGAGGGGGGGGGGGGCACGTTTCACACCCACTTCAAACTTGCCTACGCTCGCCCTATCAAAGTTATATCCAAAGAATTATATATTTTTGTAATCAGCTCGACGTACCCTTTCATATGATACCCCTCACGGTGTCGAAAAAAAATAAAAAAAATGTTAACCCTTAAGTTTTTTTACCCTAATTATTTTGAAAAATATTTTTTTTTAAGTCGCTATATTTTTAAAATATGTGGGCAGGTACAAGACTCATATATGCCAAATTTAAAAGTGATCGGACGAAAGGTGTAGCCGTGAGAGCACGCGAGAGGACGGACGGACAGACACAAGCAGGAAAATATAAGGGTCCTTGGTTTTCCTACGGACCCTAAAAATGTGTACAAGTAATGAAGTACAGATGCAGAAAAATAAACCGATGCCTAGGACATAAGTGTAAACAAACCTGGTTGTCACACGTCAATTAATTTATTTCTTTGTTTACTTTTCCTTTTTCGCTGTCATTCAATAGGTTTGTTCCAACCGAGCATTGTACCGTCCGCGGGATCGTCACCAGCATGCGCAGTATATAAAAGCCGTTCCAAGCTGACTTGGAACAGTGTTTCGTACCGTACACTAAACTGTTCCAACCCCTGCAGGGATCGTTTGCGAACCGTTCACTGTACGGTCCCAACGATCCTCTGACAATACCATGTACTGGTTTGTATGACATGCGCAGTTATGTCAATAATTACAAATATCAATAGGAAGGTTTCCTAACTGTTAGGTTTCCTTAATGTTTATACAGTGCGAATAATATTCCTAAACTCGTTCTAACCTGGCATGATTTTATTACAGTACAATGTTAGCGCATGCGTATAAAACCTGTCCTAAACTATTCTCGAACGATCCGCGGGACGATACAAAGGACGGTACAAATAGCGGGGTTGGAACAAACCTAATGATAATCCCTAAAATAAAAAATACGTGTGGTGTCGTGGGACACAGTAGGAACGAAGTTCCTTACGCTTTTCATTAAATATAAATTATAAAATCGCTGTAATAACTACGTACACATGGTTGAGTTAGAAAAGAGACAAAATTAAAAGTAACTAACTATTTGTACTAGCGGAGTTAAGGCAAAATTTAATGAAAATCTTTTTATTATCTTAGAAGCGAGCGTCTTTCAATAAATAATGTATTGTATATTGAGAAAAAAGGTAATGATAAATTTATAGTTAAAGCAGATGGTTGTAGAACGAAAAAGAACTGTCCTCCCAGGCCCCGTCGGCATATTACTCCAATTAAATATTAAAATAAAAACTATAAATCATTAACTCACAAAAACTTCTGCTTGTATCAGGTTGAAATGTTACATGCTTGTTTCAATTGTACTGTAGGTGATGTATACAAAGTTTCATTTAAATCTTTACGTTAGTACGTAAGATATCGGTAAAAACGTTGTTTTATTTATTTTAATCGGTTTGGTCCGCTTTAATAAATTTAGCGATCTTTATCACTTCATAGTAGTGTCGGTGTTCGTTTTACTAAAAAAAATTATTTCAAAAAGTTGTTAGTCTCATTAAATAGATGAAGTTAGAATTTTTTCACGTCCAAAAATTCCAATTTTAAATTCGAAGCTTACGTTTACGCGAGCGTTGCGCGTGAACGCTTGGGTGGATACCGTTGTCCAACGAACTTGTCCCTGATATTGGTAAAATGAACATGTGTACCAAATTTCAACTAAGTCGGTCAACTTTTACACAAGTTATCGCCATCGGTAGATTTCGTGACGGATTTTGCGTGACGGTGATTTTGTGACGGTTATTTTGGTCGTTTTTTTTCGGATTCACTCCCGGGCTCCAGAACGTGCCATAAGGAACTTCGTTCCAAAAATCACAAATTTGAAACCCGTCAAAATGAAGATTGTAAATATGGGAAATGTCAAAACAAATAAAATAACTTGCGGATTTTTTTTCGAACCAGCTTTCCATACATCAAAATTAGCTGAAAACGAATTAAATTCTGCTGAAAGATGGCTAAAAGTATTAAAATATTGCATTTCCATCGTGTTCTGAGCTATTCTATAAGTTTAAAATGTCTAGCTACTCGAGAAGATAGTTAAAAGTCGATTGCAAGATTTGTACTGGACAAACAAACAAGAAAGTAAGCTAATAAAACCGTGGTAAAAATTAAACAAGACCGAACTCAATGCTAACGCGTTTGGTTTATAATTTAGAAAATGTTAATTTGTTATTTTTTTTAGTTACGACAAACTTATCAAAATTTGTATTTTTTATAAATACTAAATAGAAATTCTTGAATGTTCTTAAAAAATAAAAAATAGAAGGCTTTTTTTAAGCTCATGTTTTCTAAAGTATTTAAGTTATTAGGTAGTTGCTATTAACACTTAAAATATAAATCATTATTTATTTTGTTAAATAAATGAAAATGAATCGATATTGAGAGAATGTCATGGATTATGGTGACCTGTTACGTAAGAATTTCCTTAATTCACAATTTACTTGGATTCTAAGATGAAAGCATCATCGTCCATTTGATTTATAAGAATCGAGCGACTTCAGTTATATTACCTATTTATTTGGCTTGTTCTTTCTTTCTGTATTTTAACTTATTTTGCCTCTCATACTTAATTTCCATGTATTTATTTGAATATAAACTATTAATTTTGCTCTGCCAGGTTGAAGACTGATAAAATATTAAACCAGTAAAACCAAGTTCTTAGTTCAAATTTAAGTATGATTAAGGAAGAGTATTGGGCTCTTTAAGGCCCAAAACATATTCTAGAAGTGTAGGACTAGGTTTGTATTGCTTTTATTTGGAACATGTTTTCATTACTCTTACCTACTTCAGTAAGCAGTTACCTTTAAAAATGGGATACCGTGAAACCGACAACTTTAAGGTCTAATCGTTAGAGGAGGTAAAATATGTATTTTTACTCTTGACAGTTGTATACGACATGTCAGCAGTGATAGAGTTATTTTACCTTCTATTTAAAATGTTTTTTACTTTTCCTCACTACTAATAGTAGGAAAAGTATTGTTTTCACCAAACATTTTTTTTTCGAGATTTCAACGGAATTATCAGTTTTAGGTGTTTTTAAGACCTCCTGAGTGGTTTTCAGCATGACGTATGTATGTGTGTGTGTATGTGTGTATGTATGTGTGTGTGTATGTGTGTATGTATGTGTGTGTGTATGTGTGTATGTATGTGTGTGTGTATGTGTATTATCATCGTAGTGCCCAAGGTATTTAACCTAGAAAGTTGAAACTTGACAGGAAAATCAGTCCTTACATGTAGTGGTGCCGCCCGGAAAATCAACTTTTTCCGCCATCTAGAACCCAGTTTGCTGAGGCAGCAAAAATTTAAAAAAATCGAAATAAATCGAAAATGGTCCTGATCGAGTTGCAATTTGGCTCGAATGTACCTCTCTATATGACAAACAAGCCCACTAAATTTCATTTTGATATTGGCCGCCATTTTGAAGTTATAATTTTTTAAATTTTTAAACTTTGACGGTTAATAATACTGAAAGTATAAATAGGTTTTTGACATATAGCATATCGTTGGAACCGGAAAAAATTAAGGAACAAATATAAAAAAACCGATGAATTTCCATTAATTAGTTTAAAAGTTATAAGCGAATATAATTATTAATTAGTGCGATAATTTTGATGACGTCAAAGTTTGTTTACATCTGTCAAAATACCGCCAAACTTCAAATAATTAAATAAAATATAAGTGTTAAAAATAAGGTTTTTTTGAAGAAAGAGAATAAATCAGTTAGTTCAAAACGGTCACCCATCCAAGTACTGACCACGTCCAATGCTGCTTCCTCCTGCTGCGAAGCAGCTGGAGAGGCCACTTTAGAGGCCTCTGAAGTGAGGTAAAGTTTCGAGGTACCCCGTACCCGATTTTTTTTAATTGTACTAATTATATCACTTGTGAATCATAAATAGGTAAAATTTTAATTGGTGTGGTAAAAGAGTTTTTCTTAGCCTATAAATACATGCTTGCAATAATCAAATTTATTTTGTTATTTAGGTCTTGGACCTAATGACAGGTTATTTTAGGTTGAAGGTCCAGTTAATTACTTTAAAGTGGGGTCCACTATAGGAAATTATATACTACCATCTTCTCACTTCTTAGTAGATTGGTTAGCTATGTTTAAATTCACTTGAAACTTGTTATTCACATCAGAAGATTTTTTGAAGAAAGATAATAAATCAGTTAGTTCAGAACGGTCACCCATCCAAGTACTGACCACGTCCAATGCTGCTTCCTCCTGCTGCGAAGCAGCTGGAGAGGCCACTTTAGTGGCCTCTGAAGTGAGGAAAAGTTCCGAGGTACCCCGTACCCGATTTTTTTTCTTTTATTTTAATTTGTTTTGTGGTTAATAATAACCAGCGATGTTATACTGGTGTAAAAGATTTTCTGCTACATATCTTCTATAAATTGTGTAACCTGTAAACTATTTGTAAGTATATAATAAAATTAAGTAGTTCCATGCTTTTATTTTATATTTATATATATATTTTTTAATGGAAATTCGTTTATTTGTTTAATATTTATTTGCTTTTTTCAGTTAACTGTCTTTATGATTGTAATCTGACTCGATTTCGTGTTCTGACAAACACTATTAAACTTTTTTTTCTCTCTCCCTCTTTCCCTTCTTAAGCAATATTTATAGTTTGATGTCCTCGAGGTACAACTTTCTATAGCGGCTGCGACGGAGAGTATCTTGATGTTTTTCTGACATATTTTCGAGTGGCGGGTTTGGCAAGAAGGCGCAGGTTTCCGCTCTGTTAAATAGATACCGTCTCTGCCTTTGGCAAGTTAACAGCTTGGGGTACCAAATAGAGGGATATAAGTATAGCGTAGCGCCGGCTCACTGCTTCGTGATCTCCAATCACATACCTCAAAAAACTTCTCCTTGGCTTTAATGTTCGACATGGATTTTTATTTTTTGCCGAGCACTGCATGATTAATTCTGTTTTCATTACCGCGCCGCTTGAGGAGGAGACACAATATTTACTGCCAGATCAAGATATAAAAGTATGAGTTCCTCATAAGCATTTATAAAAATGTATATGTACGTCGTACGTCCAGTTGTTTTTAAATTAATTCAGTTTCTCTCGGAGACCGGATTTCTTGTGTCAAGTTTTGTGTTTATTTCTTTTTTAATTTCTTTTTCTTTTCTAGGTCTGCCCCAAACCTTGTACCTTACAAAATTACTTTAATTCCAACTAGATTTACGTCGTGCTTATATTTTCATTTTCTATAAGTTGTAATATATATTAACAGTTCAATGTAAGGGATTTGTTAACCATAAAAATTACTCTTTTACGAATACTAAGAACAAATAATATATATTTTTTATTGTGGCCATTTCAAGTTATTAAGTATTATTTTACAAAAATTTTACAACTTTTTGTTCAAAAGTTGATTTTTTTGTAATCTGTTGATAAGCCTATAATAAGCGTAAAATGTATTTGAACCATATTGGGATCTAATATACGTAATCAAAGTTATTATAATTAATAAAATCGTATGACGGTTTGTGATAAGTACATTAACGGCGAATCTGATGTAGCTCCATCTCTGTGTTCTAGTCTGTTTTATACAATTATTAGATTTTTACTTTATTGCCATGTTTATTGGCGAGATTATTAATTATATTATAATTTATAAGCTTTTTAAGAGATTAAATACAAAATGTAAAATCAATATATTTAAGTATTACTATTATTTTTATTATTTCTTTGTATATTATTCTCTCGTTTTTAAGGTCCGCAGGTGAAACCGAGTCCTTTTATAATTTCCTGAAATTGTCTGTCGTTAATGCACTTGTATCTCCGAAAGTGCACTACGCAAACTTAACGACCAAATAGGACCTAATAAAAATGTATTCATGTTTCATAATTTCGCACTTTAAGATCCATCTACTATATCAATTAGACAAATCTATACTGGTTTTCTCCACTTCATGGAAAATCATTGAAATGTAGATATGTGACCCAAAAACATAACCATGATTCAATGTTTTTCCATGAAATGGAGAAAATTAGTATTTTATTTTTCAGAGTTTTTGGGGTCCCTAAATCTAAAGTTAAAATTGCGCCGTGTGGGGTGTTAAATAAAATAGGCGAACGTCCTGAGTTGAGTACAAATATATATTTGGTTTCGGTTTTATACCAACTTGGCGTCATGTGCCCTTAATAATTTCGTGTCCTCCCTTATATTTTTAACCAATGAACTAAATAATCATTTAAAAATATCACAGTTATTCTTTGTCAAATGAATTTTTCATAAGTCGCATATTTTGTAAGAATGGCCTCTAACCACCTCTATATAAGTATAGATATATACATAAAACTAAAATATATAGGTATTAAATTTCTAACGGACCCTTTGTGTATGCTGAAAGCACATCTCTTGGCATTTTTTTTACTTTATCTTATACAAAGAAAACTATTTTAGCGCTATAAAATGAGGTGTGGCCTAAACAAATCATGTAAATGCGTAATCAATTTAAATACTAATATAACCGTAAAAGTCGTTTTCCCAGAAAAAAAATTAGTTATAACAAGTAGAAAATATCGAGAATAGATAAATGTTAAAGATCAGGGTTGATTCCCCGCCTGGTAGGATTATTTTTATTTTTAAGTTAAGTACAAAACGTACAAAATAATAGTTATTTATGCACCTAGGGAGTAAAGTAAGCCATTATTCCCTGAGTGAACAAGTTGGTTCTTGAGGCGAAGCCGAAGGAACCATGGTCCCCAAATCCCCCCCCCCCCCCAACACTGGAAGAACCGATTATATATATGGAGTTACGGAGAGTCAACTTTTGGTCTTTTGTTCTGACTATTTGAATTAGTTTTAGTAGAATAGGTGGGCAAAGAGAAAATTAATAATATTGCTTAGTTGCAAAATTTTAATGTAATTTTAGTTTTTTATTTGACTAATTTAATGATTTCATTAAAAATATTTAAAAAAGAAATTAAAATAAATGATTTAAAAACTTTTATTAAATTGTTTTAATTAAATGTTTGCAATAAGGCGTAGGGTGACGCCTCAACAAAACCCAAAGTAAGTACCAACCTGGCCTTTTTTAATGAATTTACAAAAACTTTACATTCGTGTAATTTTCTTTTTGTTTATGAAAAATGCTTGCATTAATTAATCATATATGGTAGTACATAAAACTTTGATGAAGTAGGTGTTGAATTAATCTGTTATATATTTTATTATTTATGGTTTAATTCCTCCTTCCATCTGATCCATGTGATCTTCCTTTTTCCTCCTTAATTAGATGCTGTGCATATTAAACACTATACATACTCATATTCTAATATTTTAAGCCTAATGTTGTTCTCTAAAAAGCTAAACAAATAGGTTTTCCTGATTTTTTTAAACCCTTCTCGTATAATGCTAAATATTTCTATCGCTTTTTAAAGTGTATACGTACTTTTTAAGGTAATATGATTTTTTTTATGACTTATTACGTGCCATGTTGTCTTTTCTCTTTGTTTTCCAAAATCTTGTTACATTTTTACTTCCTCATATCAGTAGAATGTATAAAGAGAAAGTATTATAATAGCACGAAAATTCGATTTTGATGGATTTTGATGGATCGAACTGTATTAAGGTCCCCTAAATCAACGTTTACATCCTTTTTGGGGGCATAAAAACTCTCTCAAAGAGGTTTTCTCAAAAAGTTTTTTTTATAAATATAGTCGGCTAATTAATGTGGCTCATTGCTTCCTCGCGTCCTATTTTGTATAGTTTAATGCTTTTATGTTTTTATAACCTATTACTGTCAAATTTATTTAAACGAAAAACACACCCAACGTTGTTTTAAATGTGTCCAAATTGTTTTGATTTTGCTTCCGAGCTTACAGGAAGCTATGTGATCCCTGAAGAACGAAAATATTTTTTATGTCTCCGTTTCAAAAATCCCGAGACAGAAATTCTTTTTAGACAACACAGAACATTTTTGGTTCAGTGTCTGTCTATCGGTCTGTCGTTCTATTTTTGCGAACCAACATATCTTAAAAAGTACACGTCTAATTTTAATCAAATTTGGATGGTAAGTCATAATTAGCCCAGTGTTGGTCTTATATAAGTTTTAACCTTCTGCGCTCATTTGTTTCTCTTCCACATGCGCACAAGCATGTATATGAATTGTCCTAATTAAACAATTAATTTAGTTATAATTCAAATATTCTTGTAAAATACGCCCTTGCCACGCCTGCAATGTTGCTTCAATTTATTTAAAAATCACAATACAATTAATTAAAATCCTACCGCGGGGTTCCGCAAGCCGAGCGAATTTGTAGTTCAATTTTGTGCAGTTTAAACTTCCTTCATAACTACTACCATTGTGTGTGTTATTTTAAGTTAAGACTAGTGATGCGGTGCATAAAGAACTCGCATAGATTGAGGTCTTATGAGTACATCACCCATACTATGTTCTCAATATTGCTACCAGGATAATTTTTCGGTGAAAACCTAACATATTCTTATTCAACCTCAAAACAGGTTTAAAATCATTTTACGAAAAACAGCAATAAGAATAAGCTTACTTTTTAACACCCTCATCTCGGTCACATTTGTTGATAACGTTGCTACTCATAAAGCCTTTTAAAACAATGTATGGTATATCATTCTGACTACAATCTTCCTCTTTAATCGTCATATTATAGGACCAAGATGATGTGAGCCGAATTAAATTTCGTATAAATTCGCAAGTTCTCAGGAGCTAAAATGTTTTCCATTCATCCGTACATAATCCATATTTAATAAAGTCATTGCAGGCTCACCACGCTCACCAGTTTTTACCTATATAATCTGTTAAGGACTCATAGGAGCGGTAGGACTCTGATATGAGAAACCTAAATAATAAAAGCGAAGTTATTAGCTTAATTTGTAAAGGATAGGTTTTGGACTGTAAATAGTGAATAATAAAATACAAAAGACGTGAGTAGTATAAAGGGTGTACTATGTAATGTAAGGAAGTGAATAGTAACATGCAATTGGGGTTAGTACTACTATATAATAAGTGCAAAGATAATATTACTACATAATAATAAGTGCAAAGGGAATGTTAAACATAATAATAAGTGAAATAAAATAATTACTACATAATAATAAAATAGGAGTGTATGAAAGGAAGTGTAGAGTGGTGATGTAAGTGTGAACGGTGAAGTGTGAAGTGGCGTGTGAATCAGGCAGGCTATTTGGCATGCAAAACTAATGATATAATCCGAAGATAATGATAATAGCACTTAGTAAACTGTTTAAATATATATAAAACCAAATATATTTGATATTTTAATAAAATCGTGGTTGCCGGTTGCTCCGGAGGTTACACTCTCGCCGGGTTATGTTGCAGCCTCGGCGAGTTCGTAAAAGGGAGCCAGATGTGTATACTCTGGCTTTCAGTCTTGCAGGCCCTGCCTCTGACTTGTAACAAATATTTATTTAATAATAGTAATACATGCTCGCTACGCTCGCCAATTTATACCGCACTTCTATATAATATTTATTTAATAAAAATATTGCGGGTTCGCTGCGCTCGCCTGTTTATATAGCATTTTTACATTATCTTTATTTAATAAAAATTATTGCAGGCTCGCTGCGCTCGCCTGGTTATACAACATTTGTACGTAATATTTATTTAATAATATAAATGCAGGCTCGCTACGCTCGCCGGTTTATACAACATTTCACATAATCTTAATTTAATAACGTTAATGCAGGCTCGCTTCGCTCGCCTGCTTATATAGCATGCATTTGTAGTAAATATTTTATTTAATAAAATGATTGCAGGCTCACTACGCTCGCCTGTTATAAAAGTAATATTAATACTGGCTCGCTACGCTCGCCTGTTTATACAGCATTTCTACATAATCTTTATTTAATAATATTAATGCAGGCTCGCTACGCTCGCCTGTTATAAAAGCATTTCTGCATAATCTTTATTTAATAATATTAATGCAGGCTCGCTACGCTCGCCTGTTATAAAAGCATTTCTGCATAATCTTTATTTAATAATATTATTGCAGGCTCGCTGCGCTCGCCTGTTATAAAAGCATTTCTGCATAATCTTTATTTAATAATATTAATGCAGGCTCGCTACGCTCGCCTGTTATAAAAGCATTTCTGCATAATCCTTATTTAATAATATTATTGCAGGCTCGCCTGTTTATACAGCATTTGTAGTAAATATTTTATTTAATAAAATTATTGCAGGCTCACTACGCTCACCTGTTGTAAAAGTATTTGTACATAATAATTATATAATAAAATGAATGCCAGCTCGCTGTGCTCGCCTTTTTATACAGTATTAGTACATAATCTGTAGCCTTTAAAATTCCTTTAAACGAATTATAACATGTTATGCAGATATGTAAAACTTTTTTTTGTTTTCTTTATATTGGCCGCCATTTTAAAAATATTATGTGTGAAATTTGAATAGTTGGATATTCCTTTTCTAGACTTCAAGAGCTTTAAATTGTTGTATAACATGTCATACTGACTAAAAACTGTTTGTTTAGTCTTCCGCCATATTGACCGCCATCTTGAAAATATTAAGTGTAAAATTTTATTAGTTACATATTCTTATCCTCCTCTTAAAGGCCTTTAAAACGATGTATAACACATTATGCTGGATATAACTTTTTATTTTAGTCGTCCGCCATATTGGCCGCCATCTTGAAAATATGAACTGAGAAATTTTATTAGTTACATATTCTTTTTCATCTCTTAAAGACCTTTAAAACTATGTATAACACATTATGCTGGCTAAAACTTTTTTTTATAGTCGTCCGCCATATTGGCCGCCATCTTGAAAATATTAAATGTGAAAATTTATTAGTTACATATTCTTTTCCTCCTCTTAAAGATCTTTAAAACGATGTATAACACATTATGCTGACTAAAATTTTTTTTTTTGTCGTCCGCCATATTGGGCGCCATCTTGAAAATATTGAGTGAGGAATTTCCAAAAACTATACACTTCTCACAAATGCTGAGATGCATATATGTGCCAAATTTCGTTGAAATTTATCAATTTTTACTCCAGTTATCGTTAGACAAACAAACACACAAACAAACACACAAACTTTTCAAATCCCAAGTCTCTGTAATGAAGAACTCACTGCGCTCGTTCAATAATTTAAAAGAATTATTTTAGTTGGATTAGGGTTTTTAGTATATTGCGTAGTTAAACATAATCGTAGTAGTTTAAAAGAAGTTTAAACTGCACAACATTGAACTAAAAATTTCCAATTGAAATTCGCTCAGCTTGCGGATCCCCGCGGTAGGATTATTTTTAATCTTTACTGACTAATCAGGAGGGGTTAGTGAGTCATAAATGTCCCATTTTCAATAGGGATCCTCATCTCAACGAGCTTGATTTTTCGGTGCAAATTTCATTTTAATACATCAATTCGTTTGAGAGCTATCGTGCTCACAAGAAATCCGCAAGAAATTCTTATTATTACTATTATTATTATTATTATTATTAAATTATTATTCGAATCGCTATAACTCATTTTTTGGATTCAGGACCCCAACAAACATAAGAAGTGATACCTCACTTGATTTTTTGTATTTTTTTAATCTTTGCTGACTCTTCAAGAGGGGTTAATGACGTCATAAATATCCCATTTTCAATAGGGATCCTCATCTCAACGAGCTTGAATTTTCGGTGCAAGTTTCATTTTGATCCGTCAATTCGTTCGACAGCTATCGTGCTTACAAGAAATCCGCTAGAAATACATATACCTATATTCAGGGTGTTACCGACCTAAACCGAAATTTTTTTTTTGGTGAAACTAGATCCAAAATAGAGCTAAACGCCACCAAGCACACTTTACTATCTCAATCTGTTGCCGAGATATGATTTTTTGAAGTTTATTTTTTAAAAACACGTTTTTCGCTAACAAAACTGCAATTTCTCCACTACAACTTAATATTTTTTTAATTTTTGACCATATTTTCGAAATCAGCGTTAAATTTCCTATAAAACTAGAGCATTTCCTATAAAACCCTGAAGGGCAAGGTTAAGGTCAAATCCAATGTCACCATTAAATAGCTAAGGAATAATCCTGAAACTTTTGTATTTAACTATCTTCAAAAAAATGCGTTTCTGACGAGTTATTTAGGGGTTTCCATACTTTTGTGCCACCCTGTATATAGAGTTTTGTAAAACCTATTTTTTCGTGATCAGGACCCATGAAACGTATTTTGCCAAAGTCCCGGCTCCATTTTTGAATTTTTTCCCTTGGAAATTCGCTAAAAAGTTATTTTTTGTTTTATTATTTTTTTTAAAGCCAAACTTGAAATGTAACATGCTTAAAGCCACACATGCATTTGTTTATACCCATAGCTTCAAAAGTACCTCTATCTATTTTTTATGAAATTTTGATGGTTCATCGAAAGTACTGCGTGCTACTTTAGTCCCAGATTAATTTTAAATGTGTGCGCTCTTTAAATTTTGCTAAATTGGTACTTTCATTCACGTAAAAAATCAAAACAATTTCGACAGATTACAAAGCGGGAGAAACAAATTAGACAATAATGACTTGTAAAAGCATAAACTCAATAAAGTACGTAATAGGATGCGAGGAAGCTATGTGCCAGACCAATTGGCACTCTATTTTATGTCTCCGAATTCAAACATCAGGGAACATTTTTGATCTCGCGTTTGTTAGATGGTCTGTGTTTCAACATTTTTGATGTCCATAAATTTAGGAGGTTTATCATCATAATTAACCCACAAATAGTCTCATATAAATTTTATTCGTGTACGCATATTGAATATTAATTAAAAAACGTGTGGCCCCACTGGGAAGTGATCGGGGAACGAAACAGGTCCAGGCAACCGTACTTTAAATTCCCATATGACTATCCATCGGCACTCTTATAGTGTGTAGGGACCTATTTCATTGCACATTTGATATGACCAGGGTTGGTATAAAAATTAGACTGCAAAATAGTCTTTGTCTCCTTAATGAGTTTTCAACCTTTCTCTTCATGAATACATTAATATTCCTCTGGACCGACAGCTATCCGAAACCAGGTGTAGAACCCTCCAAAAGTTTGAAGAGTTAGTGGCCTAGAGATCTACTCCTATAAAATATATCTTTTATCAAATTATTGTACAGTCTATTATTATTATCTAAGAGTACCCATTCGTCCAATAATAGGACGTGAGGAAGCCATGTGCCACACTAATTGGCAAACTATTTTTATTTGATTGGGCAATTTTAATAATAGAAATCTTTCTCGCAAGCTTCGAAAATTTGAGCCTTAATAACAATAATGAGGGGTTTGACAGAAATAGGTTTTGCAGGGAAATTATATTTGTTATTTTTGATAGATACACTCGTAGTTTAAGGGTAGTTATCTGTCAAGGTGAAATGAAATACAGGTGGGCTCATTCGGCTTAAAAGCGAGAACCTAGTAGATTTGGCCACGCCCACATTCTAGGGAGGTAGTGACGTAGGCTGGCTGCCCAGATTCCACACTCTATAATCTAAATACCATTATTTTTGCGACTATTTTTGTTTAATTTAACCTCATGCATCTAATTTTGCACTTAGAGCGCTACTTTTTTTTAACGTATAGGTAAATAAATTCTGAAGATTTTTGTATGTATATTTTATTTTATAAGTGAAAATGTTTAATATTAAAACAGTTTAAGAATAAGATTTGTGTTTAAACATCTAAACCTTCACAAATATATGTATATATTATTAATTAATCTATTTATTTATTTTATTTTGATTTGTATATTGTATTATCGTTATCAATCTATTTATTTATTTATTTATTTTATTTATTTTAAAGTAAGTTACGAAGTAAGGCTCTTTTTTAGACCAAAATAAGTGTTGCTACAGGTGATTTATGTTAAATTTATTTAGCCGATTTTAATCACTCCCATGTTTCAAGGAATAACTTCTTGTTTAAATATTTAATCCTAATATGGGTGATTTTTTTTTTTTTTGTTAAAAAAAAGTGACGCTTTCACGATACACGAGTTAAAAAAACATTTCTAGCACTCCTAATAATTAAAAAATCTATGACTCCACAAACATTTTTCTATAGATTCATCATTGCGGTGTGGTCAGATTCTTAAATATTCTTTTTTGGGAGGATAAATTTAAATTTAAATATTCTACAAGAAGTACACGATAGTGCCTAGCCCCTTTTAACCTTAGTTATCATGCTATATTTTTCTTTGACTTTCTAACAATAAGCCTAGATAGAAATATAACGTAGTTTGTGATACTAAATATAATTTCTTTCTTATTTCGATGTAATTTGTCGGGAGTTAAATAAAAAAGCTTGTCCCAGCAATCGGTCACGATAGTTACCAAGAATTTTGCTGCACTGTTTGACTGAGGGGGTATGTCACACAACAGTTCTTTTCAAAAATCATGGTGCGTACGTTTATTAAAAGTCACGATATTTACCATTAATTTTAGTACTTAAAAGTGAATTTAAGGCATTACCCCCATAGTATACAGAAAAATTATGCTTTCCCTTCAAAGCATTAATTTATAAGTCACGATAGTTACTTGTCCCGATAGTTCTTTTTCACATACATATTCTTGTTATATAGATGTTCAGCGTCTAAATAAAGCACAAGTTGGTTCAGAATTGTCAAAATTTTTTCAAAAATTTCACTTTTATTTTATCATACCCAACTCTATAGAGAAACAATGCTTCAAAGTCTTCGTATGGCTTCAACCACTTTCCAGCCTAATGAATATCTAGTCATACTATCATTTGACGAAATGAAAATAGAATCTTGCTACGAATACGACACTAAAAATGATGCTGTTGTAGGTCCCCGTAAATATCTACAAGTTATGATGGTACGAGCACTCTTTACAAGTTGGAAACAGCCAATTTTTGCTGATTTGGATTCTAAAATTACTAAAGACTTGTATTAGTATATATTATATTTAAAGTATATAATATATTTTACCTATCCCAGCATTGCAATCTAGTAGAGAGAAATTAAACTAGTTTTCGAAGCCCAGTATAAATAATTTGTTTTTACAATTAAACGAAAAACGCGATAAGTAAAAAAATATAATAAAACTACAAACGTATCTCTTCTTACCAAGTCTCTACACTATGTATCAGTGGCGCACCCAGGGGGGGCACGGGGGGCACGTGCCCCCCCCCAAAGCCAGACCTAAAATTTAAGTATGCAATCCCGCAGCACGTGTTAAAGTAATAGTGTGGTGATAGTCAAAAAAAAAAATTAATTTATTATTATAATATAATATTTTACGATTTTGGTAGTATTCATACTACGGAAAGATTAAGTTTTAATTTAAATCAAATTATAATTATTATTAACTACGGGAAACAGACAGAGAAAAATACACTCCAGCGCTGGGATTTGAACCACAGGCCTCTATATTTCCGGTATAGAGCTCTGTGGGCGATATAGAGGCCTGTGGTTCAAATCCCAGCGCTGGAGTGTATTTTTCTCTGTTTGTTTCCCGTAGTTAATAATAATTATAATTTGATTTAATATAATAGTAATTATTTGTGTGACTTGGTTTTACGTGGCCCCCCCCCCCCCAAGCCAAAGACGTAAAATTTAAGTATGTAATTTCGCAGCACATGTTAAAATAATAGTGAAATAAATAAATAAATAAGTAATTATATACCTAAATTAGCCCGACATTTTTTTGGCGTTTAAAAAGACGTGCCCCCCCCCCCCCCCCCTCCCCCCCTCCTTCAAAGCCATAGACTTAAAATTTAAGTATGCAAATAAATCCGTATTTTAAAAAAACACAGTAAATTTTTTTTTCAGTATCACTTAATAAATAAGTAATAATCTACCTAGTTTTGCCCGACATATTTTTCTTTTTATCAACCCGTTTAGGTTAAGGATCTATAAAATAGGGATGGAGCTCCTGGGTAAAAAAGTGTCGTCTATTGAACTTGGAGTAATCTGCATAAAATTACGACTGCGCATGGTCAGAACTTTTTAGTGGGACGAATTTCTTTCGAACTATTATCCATTGTTTATTTTGAATGAAAGGTTACAATATAACATTTTTAAATCAAGTTTTTAATTAAATGTTTCTTGTTTTAAGTGTTTTTATTTTAATCTAAAGCTTTACTTTAATATATTAATTAAATTTAATATTAAATATTTTTAAAATGTACCAATTTATTTTTCTGGCTACTAAAATAAAACATTAATCTATTATATAATGTACAACTTTTAATAGTAGAATATTATTAGTATGTATATAATTTTGTTTAAATAAAATACCCCGGTCTTTATGTCCCGTTCGTAAAAAAATTATGTGTGAGGCTCTCACACATTAGAAGTGAAACTTAAGTTCTAGAATGCATTTCTCTCTTTCATTTTTTGACGAATTTATTATTTCAGTATTAAGAAATGGTTATGGGAAATTTAATTGAAAAAAAAAATATATTTGCTACGCTAAGGCAACCATATTTATTCCAATAAAAATAAATGTTTGTTTTGATTTGCTGGTCTTTAAATAGATATAATACAATTAATCTATAAAAATGTTACACTTGGACGAGTCTCGAATCGCAAACTTCGTTACACGATTTCACTATATGAAAAAATTCATTCTACCACCGCCAAAGAAGTTTCACTTCAAAAACTTAAATTTATTTGTATATAATAACATTTTA
Organism: Gerris lacustris; assembly: GCA_951217055.1. NCBI lineage: Eukaryota > Metazoa > Arthropoda > Insecta > Hemiptera > Gerridae > Gerris > Gerris lacustris. The sequence continues at coordinate 90,904,547 of OX578276.1, forward strand.
GATGCTCTTAGAATAGGCTAAAAAGACGTTTTCAAGTAACGTAAATTATAAAAATTTTCCCGGGGGAGGACCCCCGGACCCCCCTAAAAGAGAGTCCAGCTCCCCTTCAAAATTGGCTGGATTCGCCATTGATATAAAAAAAATATAAGGACAAAGAAAACCAGACTGGTTAATTGTCTGTGATTATGCTAAGCCCACATTACATCCCCTCCCCCCCCCCCCTTATTTTTTTTTAATCTGTGCCCCTCCCAAAAATAAATCCTGGGTGCGCCACTGCTATGTATTATACTTATATTAACAATAATAATTCGTACTAGTATATTTTAAGTTAAAAAATAAGTATCCGAGAAAATATTATATATATTTCACATAAAAAGGTTAAATTAAAATATGATTATTTTAATATTAACGTATGTTTTGGTTTGCTTAAACATTTATTAACACATAATATGTGATCTGAGAGGGCAATTAACGTAAAAAAATCACTAAATATGATAAAAATTAATAAAAAGTTAGTTTAATTGTATAGTAGTTATTAGAAAGGGTAGGAACTTTGGTCGCCGACTGACGTCACACACCCGAGCGCCTACGAAGATAGTCGAAGAAACTCGAACCCTCGGTTGTTAGGGAATGAGCCCACCTCTCTATTCTACCATCTTGGTTATCTGTAACAAATTTCCGTTCATATCGTCTTGAATTTAAAAGTAGTTATTTTTAAGTTTTACTTTAAAACACCGTTGGTCATCTAGTAGAAGTATATTGAATATTTTATTGAAACATTCCCGATTCCCGATGATGGAAATTGAGGTGCTCTACTGCTCTACAGTTACATATTGTATACCCGTACCCGTGTATAAGATTATCTTATCTTGGCTCTGAAATTGTTTGGTATCGCGTATGAGAAATATTGACTGGAAGAGAAACTAAAAATCTTTTGTTTCAAAATTCTTAGCTAAGAAGCGGTCGAGCTAAGGGATTGGAGAGGTTGTGTGGCAAGGGGTTGATTTAATACAAGTTGGTATGTACGATATATGTATCGCGTTCTTATATCTGTCGTGTTTACTCGGCCAACATTTTTCCCTAGGAAATTGTAGTGATTTTCCTCTGGAACTGCTCAAAAGGTGGGTTCGGCCGAGATTAAGATACAGACAGCGTCCTTCGTGACGACTGTCCCGATTTCCAACTCAAGATAGACTGGTATTGAAAATATAAGTACTCGGCAAAGAGATATGTGAATACACGGCCTTGTGATGGGAACTGGAGGCGCGTGTGATCTATCGCTGGAGCCCCATATCTCCAACCCAATCCCCCACTGGCAGGAATATAACGAACCAATTATTTGTTATTTTGTGGATGCTCGACTCTTGTTGAGGAGGCTAAGTAATGCCGGCTCAAATATAATTATAAGGATCGGTTGAGTGGATCGCTGTTTTATTAGGTACCTTTTTTCTCGACTAGTTGTTGTTTGTTCTCAACTATTCTTTGCATTATTTTATTATTTTTAAGTCGAGATAGTCTTTTATTTATAACCTGTGGAAAGAAAATAAACATGACTGCTATTTATTGTCGAAGCAATATAATAGGATATTATGGAATATACATATTACATACGATGATAAATTTTGTATATATAATACTTAAAAGTGTGTACCGTTTAGTTTAGTCTATAACTTTTAGTATTGCGAGCTCTTTTAATTTCCTTAATTATGTATGATACATTATACATTATAGACAAAGAATATCCGGTTTATTTTTAGTTATAGATTTTAAGGTTTTTCGGTTAATTAATCATCAATAATTGAAACATGCGATGTATGCGTAAGTGCCATTGGCTTTCTTATTTATCTTGTTTTCCCGTTGACTTTGTGGTGGGCTCAAGGTTGTTTTTTTTTTTGGGGGGGGGGGGGGGGGGGGGGTGTTAGTTAGCTGTCAACAAGTATTAGGTAAAACTTGGCTCAAACAAGTTTGGCTCAACCCTATCCGTGTTTAGGTAGAATGTACTCCGCCGCTCTCCAGTACTGAAATCTCTAATATTTATCTTCCTCTTTCTTACTTTGTTAAATTCCTCAAACCTTGTCTGGGAAGCCTTAGCTCCGATGCGTGTAGCTCCGATACGAGGTGAGGATAATTTAATTTATAATTTATCGGTTCGTTCACCTCCCCTCTGTACAAATATAATAAAATCACCGTCTCTTTAGGCTTTTTTATGAGACTTTAAAATTTGACCTTGTCATTTACCCGCTTCGAATTTATTTGAAAATGAAAGTTTTGGCAGTGAAGCTGGAAGCGGTATCGGTCTGTTTGAACTCGAGTTCCAATGATATTTTATATTCGTGAAGACCTAAATAATATTAAACCATGAACCATAATTTTTTTTCTCCGTCCTTAAATATTGATGGAAATGATTCAGGTTATAAATTGTAATTTTAATGCGTATTGGCAGCGCCATTAAAGTTTCATTTGTTTACGATCCTAAACTTTTTTTTTATTATTTTATTTATTTATATATTTTTTTTTTTAAATCAGGTAAATCATGTCCGGGGTACGTAATAAAATAATAAAAGAAACGAGAGCCTTTTATTTTCAAAATGAATATACTTACTGATAAAGGAGTTACTATACGACAAATAAACTGAATATTTGTTAATATTATTATACAACTGGAAGCAGTTCGTCATATTTATTTACTTAGCCAATTAAACTGGAATTTCTAAGTAAGTTCGCTGAACCTTAAATCTTATAAAAGCCTAGAGTTATACCTTAGACATTCTTGTAAAGTAAAGTGGTTATCACAACTTGCGGCGAAGGAACAAATTGCTTTTTGCCTACATTATAAGAACGTGAACTGTTGCAGCTATTAATTTAACGTAGAATTTACAGTGGAAGTTAAGTGGAAATGTTAAGAAGAGACTGGCCTAGGGATGGGCGGATCTTTGTATAAGCTCAGCTGAACCAAGCTAGTGGCGTGTTTTGTCGGAGGAGTTGATGACGGCATTAGATAGGAGGTAGGTAACGTATGGAAGCTGTATCCCCAAGATGTGTTGGCGGATGACTTAGTGCAAGGGAATCGGTCTCACCCAACCTACCCTACTGGTCTCTCCTTATCACTTTAACTCCGTGGGATTGCACTTGCCAACCATATGCATATTGTATACGTAGACTATCTATCTTACGCTTCTCACAAACCCCATGTTCGCCGGTTCATTCTTATCTTTCTGTACTTTAGCCTCCGACCAAGGATTCGTAGAATTTTCGTGTTTTAGTCTTCTCTTTATTGCAGCTTACCTTTGCCAATCTTTAAGGATCTCATTTTTCTTCCTCTTTTTTTGAAAGACTTGCTTTAATATGATCGTTAAATATAAAATGGATAAAGTTAATATGTATTTGGTATGTAGAATTCTGTATGTAGTATAAAAAGGTATGATTTAATTTTTCATCAATTAATAATTTACTCTTATTTATTCATTGATTAAAATAAATAAAATTTTAGGGAGCGACTTGTAAAAGGACAATCTATTAGAACATTAGTCAGCTAATATTAGAAGCGGCATAGTTTCAAGATCTAATATGGAACATGAAGTACGGGGTTTAAAACAGTTTATTGAAAGAATTTCTCCTGGGAAGGGAACTTAAAAGTGATGGGTTGGAAACAGAGCTCAATATAATTAATGAACTTGTTCTGACAATAGTTATTACAGTCGCCGAGTTCACTGATTGGGTTCTCATACCGACCCTTTCTTGATTAATTCGAAACAGGAGGAATATAGTGCCCTTAATTATTACTAATGGAACTGAAGGCTTAAACTTAATTACTTTCACTCCTTTTTCCTCGGCCAGTAGTTCACCCAAAACATTTTTTTGTGTACGGTGCATTAACCTATGTCCTTCAGCACACCATGACTTCTTTACCTTGTATTAGAAATTGGATACTGGCGCCTTCCAACGTTATTTTTCTTTCATAGTTAATAATTTATATAAAGGTATTCTAAAATAATAAATAAATAATAATTTATTACTAATGTATATGTATACTCATTTATAATAATAGAAGTAGGAATTATTTATATTACATTTTTGTGAACCAGCAAAAGACGCCCATATTTCTCGTACTTCGTTACGGATTGTTTTTGTTTTTTTAATTTGATGAGTTATACCCAGTTATAACTCTAATACGAAGTTATTTTACTAAATGAGAATACCCAGATACTACAGAGTTTCCTAAATCTCTACCCTCTTATTTCTGTGCACTCACCGTGGATCAATCATAATTAGCTAAAATTCCAAATTGATACTGACTGCTGGAAATGTATTTTAAATGAGAACATTCCGGGAAAAGCCGAAACATTTTTTACTTCTTTATCCCCCCCCCCCATCCAATGTATTATTGCATTCCTAGGTTGAAGTTGTAATTAATTTTTATTAAAAAATGTCGAAAGAATAGTCTCTCCACGTAAGAATGTTGATGTGGAGAAAATATTCTTTCAACAATTCATGATGACCTCCACTAAAGCTTCATGTTTTAACTTATCTTCTACTAGAATGATTACATCCAAAAGAAAAACCCTTTCCCAAGTATTAAGTTCCTAATTTCAGTCAGAGCTCAATTCCCCCCCCCCCTTTTTTTACTTTGCTCCTGGCATCAATATTATTTTAAAAATTATCATACCAAATGCAATAATTTTGTTTATAAGAGCTTCAAAGAATTGATAAATATTGTAAGGTGACTTACTTCTAAATGGCGGATTACAAAAAAGTTATCAGCGAGAATGTTGGGGGTCTATGCGCAATATTTTACAAAGCTCTCTAGCAATTGCCGTTCTATAGATACTACATCATGGATGAGTGAGTTTTTTTTATATTTGTATTTATAGAATGATATACTCGGAACCATTTGCTGCTAATAAATCATTTTTAGGGTCCGTAGGCAAAACCAAGGACCCTTATATTTTCCTGCGTGTGTCTGTCCGTCCGTCCTCTCGCGCGTGCTCTCACGGCTACACCTTTCGTCCGATCACTTTGAAATTTGGCATGTATGTGTCTTGTACCTGCCCACATATTTTAAAAATATAGCGACTTAAAAAAAATATTTTTCAAAAAAATTAGGGTAAAAAAACTTAAGGGTTAACATTTTTTTTTTTTTTTTTCACCGTGAGGGGTATCATATGAAAGGGTACGTCGAGCTGATTACAAAAATATATAATCCTTTGGTTATAACTTTGATAGGGCGAGCGTAGGCGAGTTTGAAGCGGGTGTGAAACGTGTCCCCCCCCCCCCCCTCTATCTCGCTTATGTGAAGTGCAAAAAATCTAAAAAATTCCTGAACATTCTTCGACCAAAAGTAAAGATACCACTTTTTGGAAATTTCGAAAAAAATATTATTTTATTTGTTATTGACAAAATACGTTTTTTTCTAATTATGGTCTTTTCGATGTATTTATATGGTTATAGTCCGGTTCAGTGGCAAAAAAATACTTTATCGGAAGTTTGTTTATGTGTTTTGAGAATATCAGACCCATAGGATAGTTCAAAGTAAGCTTTTTAGCATTTTAGAAAACACCATCAATAGAGTACTACTTAAACTATACAAGGTTGCCTACGGACCCTCGCTGTGTGCTGACCAGCACACACTTGACCTGTTTATTTTAATTACTCTCTGTTTGTGCACCTTCTTAATTTCTTCATCCCATTGTCGATTGTTGCGAAGGTCTTCCTTCCACTACTTTTTTAGCATACTAATTATTATTAATAAATTACTTTGACCACTATTCTTTCTAGTTCATGAAATATGACTAGACAATTTCCACTTTGTTTTCAGCACTAATTATCCTATATCATTATTTCCCGATTATATTATTAATAAAAAAAATTGTCGAATTCTCTTCTATTAACACCAAACTTGAGCTAAAGGATTATGTCCATGTATTTAATAAACGTTGTAAGAAGAAGATTTTTCTTAATATCTGTTTTTTGTTACCATTCGTGACTGTATCTTATAATTATTTTATATATCTTATTTTTTTAGTGTTAACAAATATTGCAGAAAGATTAAAGACGAATGCTAAGTTATTTTGCAAGACGGATCGCTAAAAGTATTAAAAGATCGGTAAAAAGTTGATAAATCTCCTTTCGTTATAATGTCATTGTTATCCGATGATCTTTTGCAATAGCATTTTGTTTTTAATCGTGTTATATGAAGAAATGTGCGTGGTGTTGATCTTTTGAACCTGGAATAAGATGGTGTGAGGCGGGAGGCTTAGCGAGTATTGCATGTTTAATTTATCTGATATTGATGCCTTCCCTGGTTGTGTGAGTTGTGTAACTTCTACTTATCCCTCAGCTAGTGGTTAGAAAGTTTGCAAGCAAATTATATCTGTAAATGATTGTGGTTGTGATGAATATAAGGATGCACAATATTGGTGTGGAAGGTTTTGACATATTTATATATTATAAAAGGGTTTGAACTACGGCTTGTTTTTTTTTTTATAGATTTTCATTTTCAAATGTCAATCTTATCCAAACAAAAACACTTAAAAAAACGTTTTACGCGAGACAGGTCTCGCGTAAAACGTTGTGAGATCATTGGTTTTGCCCAGTCTCCGCCGGTCTAAGTAAGTTCTACTAAGTTTAATTTATCCAGTACAAGTTAGTGACGTAGTTTGCCTGTCCCCCCACTATTCTTAGTTCCTCATAAAATCAAACTTTCCTTTCCCAAATAACTCTACAGTTTAATTTAAAAAACATTTATGACTTGGCAATAACTCAGCACTAATAGGTTAGTCAGTTAGTTGTTATTTAATTTATATTTTCCGGACTTAGCATAATTTTTTGCACAAGTGTTTTTGTTGGGATTTCAATTCTTATGTTCGTAATTTTCGTTTCTTAGCCTCTTGTTGTTTTTGAACACATAATATGTACATTTTTCTATATATAAAGAAGATTGTCTGTATATATGTATGTCCTTTATACAAATCCAAATTTTTATTGCGATCTCGATGAAAATTTGCACACTTGACCTTCGAAGCAAGGGGAAGGTCACTGTCTACATGGGATTTTAAAATTTCAATTTTTGTACACGGGGGTACCGGGTGCAAACGTCAAAGTAATGAAAACCCTTCATGATGCATATCGTTGAAAATCTTTTTAAGAGACAGTAATTGCTTTTTTGAAATTCAAATTTTTAAGTTTTATGTAGTATTCATACTACGGACAGATTAAATTTTAATTTAAATCAAATTATAATTGTCATTAACTACGGGACCATACAGAGAAAAATAGATCCCAGCACCGGGACTTAAACCACGGGCCTCCTATATATCCGTTACAGGTGCTCTTACCAACTGAGCTATAATACTGGAGAATGAATTTCTCTGTCGTTACCGATACCAAGTCCCGAATCCAAGCTTTCAATCTTTTCTACAAATCTAGCAAGCCAATATTCACGGCATTAGAACTAGACTGAAAATTAACGCTTATAATTATGTAACGGATATATAGGAGGCCCGGGGTTCAAGTCCCGGTGCTGGGGTCTATTTTTCTCTGTATGTCTCCCGTAGTTAATGATAATTATAATTTGATTTAAATGAAAATTTAATCTTTCCGTAGTATGAATACTACCTAAAACTTGAAAAATTTGAATTTCTAATTGATTTTACTAGGTACAGGTACTAATTGAGTACTTTATAATTATAAGCGTTAATTCTCGGTCTAGTTCTATTGCCGTGAATATTGGCTTGCTAGATTTGTAGAAAAGATTGAAAGCTTGGATTCGGGACTTGGTAGCGGTAACGACAGAGAAATTCATTCACCAGTTTAGCTCAGCTGGTAAGAGCGCCTGTAACGGATATATAGGAGGCCCGTGGTTCAAGTCCCGGTGCTGGGGTCTATTTTTCTCTGTATGTCTCCCGTAGTTAATTATAATTTGATTTAAATTGTTTTTTTTTTTGTACTGTTTTGTCATATTTTTATTTAGGAGGGCGGTAAAATGGAAAATACAGGAAATATATTTTTATACATTACCTATATAAAAAGAAGTGTCTGTATGAGGGTATTTTATTTCCTTTATGCAAATCTTAATCTTAATCTTAAATTACTGTAATCTTAAAGAGCATTTCAACGATATGCTACATGAAGGGTATGCGTTATTTTAACATTTGTTCTCCGTACCTCTGTGCCCAACATTTATATTTTGAAATCTTATGTAGACAGTTGCTTCGAAGGTTCCCTAGCTGGTCACTGAAAATACTTGGTACACAGGGGTATGGGGTACAAAAGTCAGTCAGATCTATCATTCATGATGCATGTCATTGTAATTGATGTTATGAACACTTTTGTAATATTTTCATTTATGATTGATGGAATTGACCTTTCTTTTTCAGCAAAAAATTAAGAGATTTATTAGTGGCATGACAGAGTCCCGTTAAAACAATTAAGGTGTATAAGGTTTATTCTATAATTTCCTCACAACGTAACAATTTTATTTATATATTATTTATTTTACAATGTTGTGATACTTTTATAATATCCCTACTGTTATCTACATCTTTATTGTTATTTTAGTCACTTGGGTCTTGATATTTGTATACAACCCGGGCTGAGCCGGGTACTTCAGGTAGTATTATAACTAGCTGTGCAATGCAGTTGTCTGCTTGCAATATTGAGCTGAGCGTGCATTTTAATCTTAACCAATAAACATTTGTATTTATAAACAGCTGAAATCGGATCAAAACTAGTAAAATCTCTATTTTTAATTAACAAGCATTTTCTCCTGTTTTTCTATTTTACCCCCTCTTAAATGAAAATATGCCAAAAGTGACAATAACAACAATACTCGTAAAGAGCTTTCCAACGACAAGCATCATGAAGGGCATATACTATTTTCCCTTTTGTACCCCGTACCCCGTACCCCTGTGTACCAATTTGGACCATATTAGATTTATACCTTCCTGTGGTTGGTCACTATGACCGTGCCGAATTACGTGTGAATCGGTTCAGCCGTTGAGGAGCAAACTTTTGTACCCCTTACCCCGTACCCTTTGTAGCAATTTGGACCATTTCAGATTTATACATTTTCCTGTGGTTGGTCACTATGACCGTGCCAAATTTCGTGCGAATCGGTTCAGCCGTTCAGGAGGAAACTTTTGTACCCCGTACCCCGTACCCCTGTATAGCAATTTGGACCATTTTAGATTTATACTTTCCTGTGGTTGGTCACTAAAACCATGCCGCTTTTTTACTTTCGTGTGAATCGGTTCAGCCGTTCAGGAGCAAACGTTTGTACCCCGTACCCCGTACCCCTGTGAAGCAATTTGGACCATTTCAGATTTATACTTTCCTGTGGTTGGTCACTATGACCGTGCCCAATCTTGTGTGAATCGGTTCAGCCGTTCTGGAGGAAACTTTTGTACCCCGTACCCCTGTGTACCAATTTGGACCATTTTAGATTTATACCTTCCTGTGGTTGGTCATATTGACCGTGCCGAATGTCGTGTGGATTGGTTCAGTCGTTCAAGAGGAAACTTTTTTACCCGTACCCCTGTGTACCAATTTGGACCATTTCAGGTTTATACCTTCCTGTGGTTGGTCACATTGACCGTGCTGAATTTTGTTTGGATCGGTTCAGCTGTTCAGGAGTACACTTTTGTACCCTGTACCCCGTACCCCTGTGTACCAATTTGGACCATTTCAGATTTATACCTTCCTGTGGTTAGTCACTATGACCGTGCCAAATTTTGTGCAGATCGGTTCAGCCGTTCAGGAGGAGTATGCGTCAGAAAAAATGCAAAGTGTAGTATAAGAGCTTCGCTTCGCTCTGCTCTCAATAAGAAGAGATAGAAAAGATAAGAAAAGGGCTTAATACGATGTAACTTGTAATAAGAAGTAATTATCATTGTTTAGAAGAAGGGGTTTGAAACGAAATGACAAAGTGGCAACGTATGTAACGCGTGGGGTGTTCTGATTGAACTAAAGAATTATCTGGGGTACGTCTTCGGACGAGCGGGAATTGTGTCTTTTAGCTCGATACTTAATAAAGATCACACTTATTCCAATACAAAATTCTATTAATTAGAGTAAAATTATACTTAATAAGTTCAAATTTCCCTAATAGAAAGCGCAAATAGTGCAAGTTATTATTTATTTTTTTAAATTATTAATTTTTTCCCCCAGATTTAACCCTAACGCAGATAATGTATTCGATTCCATCTTCCTATTATTACTTTTATAAATGAGTACACAATTAATTACTTTCTTTCTTTCGGTGCTTTTAGATATTATATTGTAACATAAATTTTCTTTTTAGCACCATCTATTATTATATAACTATCTTATTATTATAAAACTCTCTCTTATCTATTTCTTATTCTCTCTCTTATCTCTATCTTATTATTATATAACTATCTTATTATTATAAAACTATCTTATTTATATTAATGTAAGTACGAGGTTTCTTTTACTGGCTACCAGTATAATTTTGTTTACAGTATATTTTATTAATTAAGCAATAGAGTCATACAGTTTAAATAACTCTAAAAAAACATCCCCTCCCTTATTTGAGTTTCACATACGAAGATGATAAAATTAATCAAGAACACAAATGTATTGCTTGGAAAGTAATATATAAGACGCACATTTTTCCGTTTTTGCAACGCGAAAATCGGGATGCTTCTTATATCGAGGTACGTCTTGTAATCGATGTATTGTAGGTAACATATCTAACAACCTACGATTTTCTCTTTTAAGAGAGTACCGCTGAGGTCTTGTTTTTACTTTTTATTTCCAATTCTCTGAATTTTGCAAGGATATCGTTGTCTGAGCCTCCTATTCCATTAATTGACACTTCTTTAGATTGTTACTCCCCTTCCCCTTAAAGAAAAACAGAGGGAAGTAACAATCTCAAGAAGGTGTATGGAATGTTCTTCTTTAGACTGTTACTTTTATATAAACAGGAGTGTGATATTCCTTTGTCCCAACGTAAATTGGACTAAACATCCTTTTGTCTTAATAGTTATTTAGTCAGTCATTAATATTGTAAAAAAAACATAGGGGAGTAATAATCTAAAGAAGTACCCATTAATTTTCAGGTATTTAAAAATAATCGAATTTGTGTTCAATTTCTGATGAGATTTAGGCTTCGTTGTACCTATTTATTTGTTGTTAGCGTCAAAATTTTATTTTCAAAATCTAAGTTTCTCTGTCTGCCCGGCTTTTGCCAGCCATTTTCTGTTCTTGTCATGGCTTAGAGAAACTGCTTATATCTCATCATATTTGAATTTACTTATGTAGATTTGTATCCAAATTGATATCATGACATTATTCTAGTTGTAATTCGTTGTATAGAAACCACTATTACTATTTTTATTCTCCATAAGTACCACACAGTTAATCTATGTAATGCTGACTAGAATAAAAAAGTGAATAATATTGCTATAAGATCCAAAACATATTTCTACAGATTGCTTTTTTAGATGATGCAAGACCTTGCTAAAACTAGTTCAATCAAGGTTAGTTGTATTTAATTTAAAACTTGCTCTTACGTTAGAAGGCATGTCAAATGTTTAGCTACCTAAAATAAATTTGCATATCCATGTGGATCAAATCCCATTTCGAATTGTCAAAACTAGTCAATCAAAGCACGCAGAATCATTTCATCTGTTGCCGACCCACCAGAGGTATCTCTGGTGGGTTTGGGGCCGCCGGCTCTAAAGTTATAGACGAGTCCAAAGCTTTACTCTTAGAGGCAGAGCTAATTCTTTTTGTTAGACGGTGTTTTATTGTGGCAGCGTGTTGATGGGCAGCCTTTACCCCGGGATACGGACCTCACGAGCTTTCCGACTCCTTATCTTCTCCTATTTATCTAACCAGGCATATTGACCCTGCCGACTATCTTAAACGCTTTCCCCCTCACACTCTCCATCCGTTCGACTCGAATCTTCTCAACTAGCTGCTTCATCTTTCTTATAAGTACCTTAGCTGACCACTGACCATTATTCTTTTATCCGTTTAAGATCAAGAGCAGCGAAACTCAAAACATTATCATGAAAATAATGTATATAAGTATTTGAATTTATATTGAAGTTCAAGCTTTGCCTAATGGAAAAGGCTAGGCAGCCTAACTATATTAAAATAAACAGGTCAAGTGTGTGCTAGTCAGCACACAGCGAGGGTCCGTAAGCAACCCTGTATAGTTTAAGTAGTACCCTATTGATGGTGTTTTTAAAAATGCTAAAAAGCTTACTTTGAACCATTCTAAGGGTCTGATATTCTCAAAACACACTCTGATAAAGTATTTTTTTTGCCACTGAACCAGACTACAACCATATAAATACATCGAAAAGACCATAATTATAAAAAAAAAACGTATTTTGTCAATAAAAAATAAAATAATATTTTTTTCGAAATTTCAAAAAGTGGTATCTTTACTTCTGGTCAAAGAATGTTCAGGATTTTTTTCAGATTTTTTGCACTTCACATAAGCGAGATAGAGGGGGGGGGGGGGGGCACGTTTTACACCCGCTTCAAACTCGTTTACGCTCGCCCTATCAAAGTTATATCCAAAGAATTATATATTTTTGTAATCAGCTCGACGTACCCTTTCATATGATACCCCTCACGGTGTCGAAAAAAAATAAAAAAATGTTAACCCTTAAGTTGTTTTACCCTAATTCTTTTTTTAAGTCGTTATATTTTTAATATATGTGGGTAGGTACAAGACACATACATGCCAAATTTCAAAGTGATCGGACGAAAGGTGTACCCGTGAGAGCAGGCGACAGGATGGACGGACAGACACACGCAGGAAAATATAAGGGTCCTTGGTTTTGCCTACGGACCCTAAAAACTGGGTAATTTAAGATCTACTTCCAGAAAGAAAACCGCCCAGGATGCAGAGCTCTGTTAATTTTTTTTGTTTTGATTCAAATTTTGCCTTTTACGTGGGTTTTCTACTATCCGTGTATTATGAAGCTTATCTAAAAGACCAGCGCTCCTTTAGACAGTTTTTACTATTTTTGTATGTTTTTTTCTCAGTTTTGATGATGTGCTACATTATGTGTAGGTACCTTCATAAATAAAATATGGTTCTGCTGTACTAAGAAAGATAACTGTGTTACTTTGGAACTAATCTAGATAGTAATATTAATTTAGTAAGAAATTGTTTTACAACATTGATATACTTTTGCTTAAAGTAAAGTTTTGAGCAATCTGGACGTGTATACCTATTTATTAAACTGTGTTAATCTTACTTATTAGTTAAGAAATAGAAGTAATTTAAATTTATTTTACTGCAGCTGTAAAAGAGGTCAAATCCGATATTGTTGTAGTTTTAATATGATTGACGTTCAGGTGTCCGGCTGTTAGCTTGACTCGGGAATATCTTGTCTGCTATTAGATCTCCCCCACCCCTGTGATTTTTTAATTGACACTGTGGGAAAAACTATACCTCTTAACAGGGTTCGTTTCACTATAAAGCTCTCGAGTATAAATAAGATTGTACAGTAATTAAATGGGTGGTAATTACAATGATTAAGGGCCATTATATTTTGGCAGGTTAGTTCTTTCCATGTGTATATATATCAAAGTCTTGTTAAGATCCATTCCTTAGATATTGACGAGCCTTCTTTACTCACACTATCTTGTACTTCAAATAATAATCTTCAAGCTATACTAACAAGCTACTGACAAAATATCCTTTTTAAAAATGTTTTTCCTTTTTTTTCGCTTCTTGTTAAGAAACTAAATTATTTGCATTTCTATTCTTGTTATTCCAGGAGAAACCATGGTGAAGACACATGTCGCAAACAATTATATCATTATTATTATTTTGCAAAAAAATCCTCTTGTTGTTGGCAATTAACGACCCGTTCTGAAAGCTTTCGTACACGTACATGCTTAAATTATAAAAACATAATAGTATATTACGCATTACGCGTCTAGTACGGAAAGTAGTATTTTGAGTGTGGAGTACTCTTCAATACCTTTCATTTGATACCCCACTCAAAATTTAAAAAAAATATTTTTTTGCATGAGGTGAGTTATCCGCCATTTTGGATAAAAAAGTTTCATGTTTTTATCTCTTTTCATTCAAAAGTTATTGGAACCGTACAGAGTGACAGGCAGACAGACAGACACATGAACGAAACTATAAGGGTTTCTTATTTTGTTTTTACCAACGAAACCCTAAAAATGTATAGGGTAGGGGTAGGTCATAGCCGGGAGCTTTGTTGTTTTTTACTTTTTTTAAAATAAGTTAAGGCTCATTTAGAGCAAACTTAATGTCTATGTATTCAATACAAATATTTTTAAATTTATTGCAAAACTCTATCTGAAATAATGGTAGGGTTAAGAAGGCTTTTGAAATGTTCAACATTATCATCCGGTAAAATATTTGTCTGAACTGAAATACGTTTATATTAAAAGCCATGCACCATGACTTAATGAGCGAATTTTCAAAGAAATCTGCGTATTATAAAAGATACAAACAATAATTTAAAAATAATAATGTATTCATTTTCTTGAAAGAGAAAACAAATCATCATGGAGACAACCCCCACTCATTTTTTTTCCTTTGAGAGGGGGGTAAAATGGGAAAAAACACATTTTTATGCTATTTTTGACCATAATTTGACAAAATTTGACCCCAAAATGAACTCCGAAAATTCTGGCCAATGAACTCATCCTTTCTTATGATATTATTGACATTTTAACATTTTATTAGATTTTTTAAATGCATCCTATGGTGAGATATCGTCTGGAGTGACGCATACATAATAAATACATACATACATTTCAGGAATCGATTAAGAATGGTCTAGAACGGATTGCCATGGAGAAAATTTTCAAAAATTCGCATTACAAAATCTTTGAAGCCATTGCAATAGCTTATTTTTTTTCGAAAATTCGCTAAAACATCCAGTGCGTCCCTGAACTGCTTTGATTCTCTTGTATTCGACAAATCTGTAATTATTTTTTAATAAGATTTTTGTTTCTTCAATTTTTTTTACATTATTATAGGTTTTTATTGATTTAAAGATAAAGTATTCTTGCGAGTTCTGTATACCTTGTTTTTTATACATATATTTCTAAAGCGGACCATTAACAATTATATAAGAGAGAAGGAGATTTGTTGGAATAAAAGTCCGGTAGGTGCAGTTTACGTTTTTATTGTCAGAGCTTTCGCTCAGGGAGCCTGAGCTTCATCAGTGATCTACAAATAAGGAATCGAAACTAATAACAATTGAAAAATATAAAAATATATATATAAGAAAATATAAATGTAATAACGTTACTTTTATATTTTTCAATTGTTATTAGTTTCGATTCCTTATTTGTAGATCACTGATGAAGCTCAGGCTCCCTGAGCGAAAGCTCTGACAATAAAAACGTAAACTACACCTACCGGACTTTTATTCCAACAAATCTCTTTCTCTGTTATATATATATTCTACAAGTCCACAAAATACCCCTTCTATTTGAATTAACAATTATAATTGATAATTTTGTGTTCTCATTTTCTCACTGTATTTATATTGTGATTGGTTAAGCTAAAGATTTCATCACTTCTAACACCTTGCTCTTCTCCTATATGGGCATTTAAATCTCCAATAATAATTAAGTTTAGGTTTTGATTACAAATTAACATTTTTTTGAGTTTTTCGAAGCAACTTTTCCATTTGTTATACATACTATATAACATTAAGTAAATTGGAAGAATGTAAAAGGGCGTATCTGAGTTGGACAGTCTTATCAAGTTAATTCCAGAATGACTATCAAACGATATTTTATTAATTAAATAATTTGTTATCCCTAAAACCAAGCCTCTGCTGGCTCTACCTACATCGTGTTTTAAAATTGGGTAGAAAAATCATTATAGCTTCTAATAGTTTCTTGTATCACAAATGTTTCTTTTAGAATTATCACATAAAAATTATTATTAAAACTGAGAAATTAAGTTTTTTATATTTTGTTTTACAAACCGGTTATATTGCAGGACAATATGTTAACGCTTCTCATATCCGCCGGTTAATTCCCGCTGGCGTTATTACTGCTGTTGCAGCTGACTTCTTGTGTCAGTCCTAATTGCAAATCCGAAATATCTTTATTTGTTTGGTTTTTGATTTTAGTAATTCTGTCTCCGTGTTGAAAATTGATGATTGTGAAATGATAATTGTTTTCCATCATTCAGATAAATTCGATTTCCTTCATTAAGAAGGATTTTTTTATCAGGTATACCAGCTTTGACCGCTTATGTTTCACTGATGCCAACACCAACGATGTTTACTCTACGGCGGTTAGAGGCAAACTCCGTTATTTATATATAACGTTATTTATTACGTCAATGTGTACTACACCATACATGATAATTTATTCATTGTAGTTGTAATGTGAAAATACAAATTATTGGATTTATGGGGCACTAAAACGTTTTAAATCCATCTAATCGGGGTTCAATGCTCAGCCAACTATAGGATTAATTTAATAGTAAATGTACTATTAATTATTAATTGTTATCACGATTACAAAAAAATACAATGCTTTGCTACTTTTCCTCTCCAAAAGGAAAAGTATTGTTTTCACCAAAAAAAACCGAAACCTAGATTTCAACGGACTTATCCGTTTTAAATGTTTTCAAGACTATTTGAGTGGTTTTTAGTAGCGGATGTCAGTCAATCCATGTGTGTATCTGTCTAAATGTATCTCGCATAACTCCCACAGTTATTAAGGTAGAGATTTGAATTTGAAACATAGTACAAAAATCATTCCTTACGTTCATAATTTGTGACTTCATTAACCCATTTTTCTGAGCCATCAAAAATTTAAAAAACGACTAATTTTCCGATTACTCTGAAACTTTTACTAATTATAACTCTTTCACAGACAAACATTTTCACTGAATTCCGTTTTGAAAATATCGACTTTTGAACTTGAAAAATTTAACGCTAAATAATTTCGGAACTATTGAGCTGAAATTCACACCAATTATATTCTCTAAGATGAAGTCCTCCATATTTCAACTTACTGCCGCCATTTTGGAATTATTTGGTAAGGAAAAGTTCCGAGACGCCCAACGTCCGATTTTTTAAAGTAAATTTACGCCTTTTTACTTTTCCTCACTACTAATAGTAGGAAAAGTATTGTTTTCACCAAAAAATTTTTTCAACGGAATTATCCATTTTAGGTGTTTTTATGACCTCCTGAGTGGTTTTCAGCATGACGTATGTATGTGTGTTATCATCGTAGCGCCCAAGGTATTTAACCTAGAGAGTTGAAACGTGGCAGAAAAATCAGTCCTAACCTGTAGTTGTGCCGCCCGGAAAATCAACTTTTACCGCCATCTTGAACCCAGTTTGCTGAGTCAGCAAAAATTTAAAAAAATCGTAATAAATCGAAAATGGTCCTGACCGAGTTGAAATTTGGCTCGAATGTACCTCTCTGTATGACAAACAAGCCCACTAAATTTCATTTTGATTTTGGCCGCCATTTTGAAGTTATAAATTTTTGAATTTTTAAACTTTGACGGTTAATAATACTGAAATTACATATAGGTTTTTGACTTATAGCATATCGTTGGAACCGGAAAAAATTAAGGAACAAATATAACAAAACCCGATGAAATTCCATTTATTAGTTTAAAAGTTATAAGCGAATATAATTATTTATTAGTGCGATCATTTTGATGACGTCAAAGTTTGTTTATATCTGTCAAAATACCGCCAAACTTCCAATAATTAAATAAAATATAGGTATTAAAAATAAGGGTTTTTTTTTTGTAAAAATGATAATAAATTAGTTGGTTTAGAACGGTCACCCAAAATCCAAGTACTGACCACGTCCAATGCTGCTTCCTCCTGCTGCGAAGCAGCAGGATAGGTCACTTTAGTAGCCTCTGAAGTGAGGAAAAGTTCCGAGGTACCCCGTACCCGATATTTGCTTCCGAGCTTACCGAAGGTAACAGAAGCTATGTGATCGTTCTGAAGAACGAAAATATTTTATATCTCCGATTTCAAAAATTCCAAGACAGAAATCCGTTTCAGACATCAGGAAACATTTTTGGTCCCGTGTCTGTCTGTCGGTCTGTCGTTCAATTTTTGCGAACCACCATATCTTAAAAACTATCACCATATCTTAAACTCCAATTTTAATGAAATTTGGGTGGTAGGTCATAATTAGCCCATTGTTGGTGCCATATAAGTTTCAACCTTCTGCTCTTATTTGTTTATCTTCCACATGCTCACAAACATACATTTATTTACTGCCATATCTTTAAAAGTAATCATCTGATTTGTATGAAATTTTTATGGTTTGTCGAAAGTAGCCTGCAGATAACACCTGCCTAATTTCAACTTTCTGCGCACTTTAAATCGTGGTAAATTAATATGTCTTATACTATAAAGCCGCATGGCTAACTGACTCACTGACTGACATTAATGTTTACCCACTTCCAGAAGAGCTAGAGACTTGCGGTTTGCGCCATTCGACGCGTAACGTCCATATTGTGAACAAAACTAGCTATAAAAAGTTCACTTTTCCTTCTTCCCCCCTTATAAAATAATAATGGGCGATTTGATTTTTAAGCTGGTTTGGGGGCTTATTGCGGCTAAACGGTAAGTCGTATTACAAAATGGATAGCACAAATGGTAACTGATTTTAAAAGATCTACAACTTTAGTCCTATGAGTTTTTGTCGTATCATCATCGGTTGTACCTTAGATGGTGATAATTTTGTTATTTTTTGGTTTTATTTTTTTCCATTTTTGTCTTTGAATGGCCATAGTTTCTATAATAGTTGGCCGATTTTATTTTTGATTGCGGCGATTGAATTACACACTAATGCTCTTTAAATTGAGTATATTTTATTTCATTAGTTCATCCTTCTTGGTGAGAACATGAGAGTAAACTTTTCCCATGTGCCGTGTCACGTGACCACTTTTTTGGTTTTTAATATTGTGTAGTATATCATTTTAAAGGCCTTGATATGTATATTAAAGCTATTTTATTTGTTGATTTTTTAAAAATGTTGTACATGTACTTTAGTACCGATTTACAATTTTGTTGTAGGTTAAAGGGTTTAAATACTTTTTTGATATTAGGTTTTTATTTATATGTATTTATTAGTTAAATGAATGCCCTTTTGTATTGTTTGTTTTTTAAAAATATAATTTTGGTGCCTCAAAGTACAGGGGTACAAATGTTAAAGTTAATCTTTTATAATTGATGTATATCGTTGAAAAGCTCTTGCATAGTAGATTAATTTTGGTTATATTCTATTTTGTGTTATTTTTAGTTTTGAGGGGGGTAAAATAAAAAAAAACTTTTTAGACAGCGGTTTCTACGATTTGGTTGCAGTTTTATATTTGTTCATTAAATTAATCATATGTGCGCTAACTTTTGGTGCTTGTTGGAGGCTTTATTTCTCCAGCAAATGTTTAACTTTCTTCAACTTTATTAAATATTTACTGGAACAGTGCCACGCCGTTCCAACTTTTTGATTATTTTTATCGAGCTATTTTTCTTAATTCGGTCTTTTCTTTGCGAGGAAGCTATGAGCCACATTAATTGGCAGAGTATTTTTAATTGTACTTATTATATCACTTGTGAATCATAAATAGGTAAAATTTTAATTGGTGTGTTAAAAGAGTTTTTCTTAGCCTATAAATACATGCTTGCAATAATCAAATTTATTTTGTTATTTAGGTCTTGGACCTAATGACAGGTTATTTTAGGTTGAAGGTCCAGTTAATTACTTTAAAGTGGGGTCCACTATAGGAAATGATATACTACCATCTTCTCACTTCTTAGTAGATTGGTTAGCTATGTTTAAATTCACTTGAAACTTGTTATTCACATCAGAAGTGAAGGGTGCTCTCTCTATGTGAGAAGCTACCTCTTATTTTCTACAATTAACTCAGATAATTCGATTTACTTAAATAACCCCAAATTATCTTTTTAAATTTCAGACTATTTCGCTTTTATAATTTGCCCTGTTGCAGGTTTTATCATGAAAACAGATTATTCTTTTCGTCGTGGCCAAATGGTTAGATTAAGTGGTAATCCTATTGTCCTCCGTGTCTTTTATTGCTTATCAAGCAGCTTTAAAACCCTCTTCCTATACAAAAAAATTGATAATCATATTGGAAACGTATTGTAGCATAATAACAGGTGTCTCTCTCTAACTTTACATTTATTACATAGCCAATAATGTCATTTTTAGTTACGAAGGTATTTTAATTTTTCTTTACGCATTGTAAGTAACTAAGTTATTATTACTAATTAATTTATTAATTATTATTACAAATATTTATAAATAAAAGAAAAGAAAAAATAGACTGCCATTAGTGTGACACATAGCTTCCTCGCGTCCTTTTTCGTATACTTTTACAACTTACCATTGTCGAATTTATTTACTTCACCCACCGGTTTTTTAAATCTGTCATAATTGTTTTGAGCTTTTACATGAATTTAAGTATCAATTTAGCAAAATTAAAAGAGCCCAGACAGTTAAATATAATCTGATGCTATCTGCGGGCTACATTAGATAAACCATCCAAATTTCATAAACATCGGATGTTTATGAAAGATGCAAATAAGTGTATGATTGTGCGCGCCGCGCATGTGGAAGAAAAACAAATGAGTGCAGAAAGTTAAAACTTATATGGGACCAACGATGGGCTAATTTTGACCTAAGTATAAAGCGTTAGGTTTTCCGTTTCTGATCTACCATCCAAATTTTATTAACAAAAAATGTTCCCTGATGTCTGAAACGGATTTCTGTCATGGAAGTTTTGAAATCGGAGATACGAGTATTTTTGTAGAACGATCATATAGTTTCCGTTATAGCTTCGGTAAGCTCGAAAACAAAAAAGTCATTGAAATTACAAATAATTCCTACGAATAAATTACTTTATATATTTTCATATGAATTATGATAAATGCTATTATCCAAACGATCTTTATGAAGTTAAAATATGAAAACTTCTTCGGCTTATTAATCATTCAAACTAGTTTAGGCCTTTAAATGTTTAGGATGGTGTAAGTGGAGGATAGGACAATTTGTGTTTGTTATTATTCGTGGCCCCGTACTGGCTAGAGTTTTTTATATTTTAATTTACTTTCGTTGTATAAAATGAAGCTCTTTCAATTCGGTAGACCTTAAAGATTCTTTGAAAGGGCCCTCTTTGTAAATTGCAATGTGCTTCTTGCAAATACAAACGATATACTTCTATGTACCCATGAATTCAGTGTTAACAGTAGGCAAAGATTCTGAAATCTCTTCATCTCTGCTTTTCAAGTGCACCTTGAAGTGGACATTTGAATAGAAAAAGTATAAAAAAGTCTGTGTGTGGTTTCTGCTATTGATCTTTAATCTCTGGACTTCCCTAAGAAGGATCATAGCCAGAAGTTTCAAGCTTTCATCTCAAGTAGTGGTCTTCAGCTGATCCTTTGGCAATCGTTCCTTACTGACAACTGACCTCAATACTTGAAAGAATGTCGACAGACTTAACTTTAAAGATGGATTTGTTGAACTTTCTGAGTGAGGTTGGATCCTTAAATTCCCTTTTTTGTGAAAACTGTGTGAAATTTTTTTTTTGTGAAATCATTCAAGACGGCTATTGTGAAATATAGCTTATTCACGTTGCTAAAAATATGTTGTTTTTGTTATTTACAAGTATATTTGTTAAAGATATTACAGTGATCGACAATAGTCGAAATATTTAAAAATTTTAAAAAATATTTAACGAAATATTCTTTAAAACTATAGTACTTGCTAGCAAGCTACTAAGAGGGTTTCTTCTGTAATAAAAATTAATATTTCCTACATTGTATTTTTCTTACTAAAAAAATGATAAAAAGTTGCTAATGGAGAAGCAAGGTTCTTTTTGGGGGTAAAATTACCGCCATTTTAAAAACTCGATATATATGTGATCTACTTTCCAATATCTTTAAAATGATACCCCACTTTATAAATACCCCAAAAAATTAAAATTTTGAGTCATCGTGGTTACTCGCACTCAAATTTGATAAAATTCGACCTTTTTAAATGAACTCCCGGAAATATCATTGGACTACTGAGATGTACATGTACACTTGTACACTATGTTTTTTCACATTTTTAGGACCACTCCTTATGGGTTTAGGTGGTGCTTTTTTGGTTATTTTGGGGGAATTTCGGGCCACAGTTTTGAAAGCTTGATATATATTTGTGATTTACTTTTAAAATGATACCCCAGAAAAATATTTCAAAACAATAATTTTTTTGTGATCAGTTCGCTATTATTTGCTCGCTGATCGCACAAAAGTTAAGTGGTGAAGTTCGGAACATTTTTCCTGTTTTGGGCAACAAAGTTGTACTTTTATACCAAATTTCAAGATACGACGGACGGACAGAACTACCAAAAGCATAAGGGTTTCTAGGATGACCTCGAACCCCTAAAAATTAGGGTTCAAACTGCACATTTTTGTATGCAATTAAACTACAGTTTTTAATTTCGTCTTTGTTTTTTGTCGGTTTTAAATGTATTGTAAAATTCCTGGTATGTTTTTGATTTTTTATATTACAATCAGTGCTTAGGGTTAAAAGTATCCATGTAATAGTAATAGATATCGAATACATAACAATCATCGAATCGCCTCGATCAGATGATTGGTTCGAGTTTTATTTTATTTCTTCATACCTCGGATTTAATATTGTACATGTTTAGTGTTTGTTCTCGCCATTTAAAAATAGAGAAATAATAAGTATTGATGTAACATTTTTTGACTAAACCAGTCAAATTAAGACACTAAAAGTTAACTGAAAACCGCCTCTTAAAGAGGAAATTTCTATCTACACAACCCGTTCTGTTACGAGCAAATGTAAGAGTATTCATTTTTTTGATGGTTAAGGCTAATTATGTTATAACTTGTTTTACTTGAAGCATTTAGATATTTTTAAATAAGTACATATAATTCCTATTGCAATTTAATTTAATATTTTGGAAAAGGGGGTTAACATAATAAACAACGAAGAAAATTCTAGATTTACTAGTTTCATTATCTCTTTTATGAGATATTTGTTTGACTACATTGTTTAGTTCGTTTGTTTGCAAAAAATTAACGAAGTATCCATTATGTAAGTTTGTAATCATCTTCCTGACTCAGTTAAATCTTTAATATTGGAACCGTCCAAGCGTTAACTTTTTAAATTAACAAGATTCCTGGGCGCTCCAAGATTTTATCCAGTTAAACGGAATGGTTCTTTTTAAGCATTTATTTTAAGTCAAGTGTTAAACACATATTATCCTTCGATATTCCCTAGAGCCATGGTATTTCGATTTTGATCTGGGGAATCTCCGGATGAAAATAATCAAAAAAGGCCAGGTGGGTAGGGACGTGTCAAAACAAAAATAAAGAATAAGAATATGAGGTGAAGAAAAGTATATATTACTTGTTCGATCTGTTACAGGATAGAATTAAATAAAACTAAATTTAGGTTCCTATCAATAGTGTAATTGGTAGTCCCCTGGGGAGTTGGCTTCTTCCACTTATAATAACCGGCTCCCAACACCTCACCACTCACCAGTAAATTACCAATATCTAGCACAGAAAGCGCCGTCCCACCGATAATTGACTCTCAATATAGTGGACTCGACGCACCGGGGAGACCAAGTTGGTAAAAATAAATTTTTAATCTAGGACGATTAAGGATCGGATGGTAATTGTCGGTGTCGATAAGTCGTGCCTGACCGAAGCCTTCTCTTCGGTCCATATCCAGTACCTACCCTAATAATTCTTGCAGCTGATTTTTTTTTTAGCTGTATAGCTATGGGCCTATCAACCAATTCTTTAAAGACTTAAAAGGAACAAACATGCTTTAGATTTACCGTACCATTTATTATCTGATTTTATTCTTATTTAAGTTGTAAAAGGAGAAACAGTCTTAACAAAGAAATCAATTCTTCTCTAACTGACGTCGAAGTGATGCAATATTTTAGGGATTTTTTTAACTAAATTGGGACCTATTATTAATATTTTGTTAAATTTATAATCACTGAAACTGAAAAATCAATAAAACTGTCAGCTGAATAATCCCAACAATAACTGAAAAAAGGCAAACGTTGTGAGATCATTGGTTTAGCCAAGTAAGTTCTACTAGTCTAATACATCCAGTAGAAGTAAGGGAAGTTGTTTGTCATTCCCCCTCTCTATTCTTTGTCCCTCACAAATTCAAACTTTTCTTTCCCAAAATAAATAACTCAACACGTTTAAATTTATAAACATTTCTGATTTGGCAATAACTCAGCACAAATAGGTTAATCAGTTTGTTGTTATTTAATTTATATTTTCCATATGGTTTATATTAAGATTTTTTTTTTTTAATAAAATGTTATGCAGTGTCGTATACAACTTTGTATCCTCGAGCTTCGTAATTGCCTAGTCATAAGGATTATTTAAATTGCCATTATTTGTACATTAAATACTACCTATACAAAATTTTAAGTTTCTAGGATTGCTAGAAGTACCTTAGAGTCAATAAATCTATATCAATCTATCAGTGACAAAATAACCAAACTTTAGGCTCTTATATATAGTAATATCTTTTATTTAGTAATTTGGGTAGAGGTGTGAAATATTTATTTCTGGTTCAGTTTGTAATCAACTCTAACTTTCAATTAATTTTACTAATCTAAGTACATATATTTAATAGAATAATAGAGGGGGGTTGGGGGATCTAAAGTGCCTTGAGATGGTTCCAGTAAAGGATGATACGGCTGTGCTCGACTTGGCCCTCAGATAACGTATTTTCTATCACGATTTTAATAAATATATTCGTATTGCTTTGAAACAGTATACGTTTTTAGGATGTTGGCTTTTAGTATCAAAACAGAAAATAGAGGATATTGCCCTGAAATATGTATTCTGGACCAAAATCGTTAATGTAACAAGCTATATTTATAAATCATTATTACTTTTCCTCACTACCTATAGTAGGAAAAGTACTGTTTTCACCAAAAAAATTTTTTTTCGAGATTTCAACGGAATTATCCGTTTTGGGTGTTTTTAAGACCTCCTGAGTGGTATTCAGCATGACGTCTGTATGTATGTATGTGTGTGTGTTATCATCGTAGCGCCCAAGGTATTTAGCCTAGAGAGTTGAAACTTGGCAGAAAAATCAGTCCTTACCTGTAGTGGTGCCGCCCGGAAAATCTAATTTTTCCGCCATCTTGAACCCAGTTTGTTGATTCAGCAAAAATTTTAAAAACTCGTAATAAATCGACAATGGTCCTGATCGAGTTCAAATTTAGCACGAATATACCTCTCTGTATGACAAACAAGCCCACCAAATTTCATTTTGATATTGGCTGCCATTTTGATGTTATCAATTTTTGATTTTTTAAACTTTGACGGTTAATAATACTGAAAGTATAAATAGGTTTTTGACGTATAGCATATCGTTGGAACCGGAAAAAAATAAGGAACAAATATAAAAAACCCCGATGAAATTCCAATTATTAGTTTAAAAGTTATAAGCGAATATAATTATTTATTAGTGCGATAATTTTGATGACGTCAAAGTTTGTTTACACCTGTAAGAATACCGCCAAACTTCCAATAATTAAATAAAAAATAGGTATTAATAATAAGTTTTTTTTTAAGAATGATAATAAATGAGTTTGTTCAGAACGGTCACCCATCCAAGTACTGACCACGTCCAATGCTGCTTCCTCCTGCTGCGATGCAGCAGGAGAGGCCACTTTAGTGTGGAAAAGTTCCGAGATACCCTGTACCCGATTTTCTTTTTTACTATTTTTATACTTCTTGGGACCAGAAGAAACTAATTTGCTCTTCTCAAATACGTGAGTTTGTTAAAATAGTGAAATAATTAGATAATAAAAATAGATTTAGCTTTCATTACAGTTCTTGAAGCCATGCCATTTTTAGACGACCGGGATCTGATATTTGTACGAAATATAATACTTTGAAGTTATGAACTAAACTATTGGATTAGGATGATCGGATGTAGAATGTGGAATTGTATGTGTAAATAATCTTTATCTATCAATCAATGGGATGTTATTGAGGAGTTTGAGTTATTTTGTAGATGGGGAATCTATTTTTCTCAAGTAGTTTTAGTTTAGTGTTAAGACGAAGGGAGTTGAAAGGTTTGGTGCTACCCCACACTCAGGTGTACCCAGATGTCATGTTCCAGAAGTAGATTGTGGTTTTCTGTTTTACGAATTTTAAATATGAAAATTCTTCTCTAAATAAGAAAATATATGTTTTTCCGTGGTTGGCTGTGAAATAGTAACCTTAGAGCCCAAAAAAACATAACCAAAAATCCATTTTTTCATTACGTGGACTTAAAAAATCTTTTCATTACTCCTAGCTGTAAAAAAAAAATCTTTTACGTCCTAGGAACTAAAAGATTTTTATTTTCCGGCGGATAGTTGTCAAAACTTCCGTTAGTAGCGCTGCAGTCTTTGTAGAAATGCTTAGTACGATTTAATTCCGCTAGATGTCAATGCGTTTTATTTATCTTTTCTTATAGTGTAAAGTGTAACCTCTTTTTAAGGTTTCTTTTTTTAAATATTAAGTATGTACTAATATTTGTTATTATTATATTGATTATTTATTAATATTTAATGTTTTTTCATTGTCCGCTACCTCGGAAAAAATAGCATATTCTACGCGACTGTGAAGTGTTTTTTCTTTACCTTGGCAATATTTACTATCTCGCTTCGCTCGACAGTAAATGTAATTGCCGCGGTAAAGAAAAAACTCACTTCACAGCCTAGTAACATAATATACTATTTTTGTTAATCATTAATACGTCGTTAGTCTAACTGGCGGGCAGAGTCTCATATAGATATTTTTTCCTAGATCGTAATGCCTCCTGAGTCATAATAATCATCCTTATTCGATTCCTTGTAGATTGTTTAATATTGGTTAGGTTGCTTTATATTACCATCCAAGAGTCATTTTTATGTCTTTTCAGATAATGGGTAATTTCCCAGGTAAATAAATAAGAGGCCGTAAAACATTATAAGACTGTAAAAAACTGATCCTCTTTTTGGACTTTATAGCTCTTTGGAAACTTCTAAAGAACTTTCAAAGAATGTTATTACGTCTATCTTGGATATAAATAAACATAACATAAGGTGATAAAAGTCTAATTATAATTAAACATAACTGGGGAATAAAACCCAATAATTTTTAACAAATCATTCCTTAATATTTTTTTCTCATTGTTAGAAAATGTTTGTAAAATAAAACTAAGAACTTCTAGTGTGATTTTTTTTATTTCATTTAGTGGTACATGTAGATTCTAAAAAAAAAAAAAAAAATATTTGATTATGGTGTGAACATTTTATCAGGAACTTGCCTTTCATTGTCGTGTCTCTTATAAAATAACGTCTTATTTATTTTTAATTATTCTTCATACTTAATAGTAATTATATATATGTTCCTTTCAAGACTTTTTTGCGGTATTTTATATAATAATTTGTTTTTATAGCTTAGTTTGAGTTTTTAAAGTTTATTCAATAAAATGACATTGCAAATATATAACATTTGAGGGTTCTTAAATATTGGTAATTTGACGAGTTAATAGATAACTCAAAATATATAGGTACTTCCTTCAATAAGAATTAAGTGGTTATCATTTGTGTATAGATTTTAATGCTAAACTACATTTGATGAAGTTTGACCAATATATGTATCCTATATATTATAATTATATATGTTAGATTTGTGTTTTTTCCATTTAAAATACCAGTGCATTTGGTATGAAAGTGAAGCATGATATAGGAATGAAATATAAACATAAGAGAAGAAAAAATTGTTGAGCGGTATGGTTATGAGGTTTTTAATTTGTTGGATTTTCTACTTCTTTATTATTATTTATATATTTTACAATCCTCACAACACTTAAACATATCAATATTGGTGGACTATTGTAAAAGAGGTGCTCCTTTGAATTGTTCTAAACAATAGATGTAAGAAAAATAACTTGGCCATCTTCAAAAAGCGTTTCTTGTGAATATTTCATAATGATAGTATTTTTATTCGATTTAAAAATTCCTGATGGTAATACCATCTAGATAAGCTCTGGGTGAGGAATGAAAGTGAATGTGTTTAAATATTTTAAGGAGCTATCTGACTGCTTGCAACATCTCTAGGTTGATTGTTTAGAAAGTAATAATTAATTAAAAGTTTTGCAAGTGATATTTTTTTCTTCCTCTATCAGTTTTTGCCAGTATCGCCTCTGGAATAGCTGATCAGGTTTCACTTTTTCTCGTCGCTAAGTTTGGTTTCAAGTTATTCAGATTTAGGCTATTGTTCTAGAGATAACCTCATCGACACCTCGAAGCTTATTTTTTGCGTAACCTATAGTTTTGTACTCCAGACCTCCTTCACTATTTCTTGCTTTTACTTCCTTATTTTTATCAATTAAAAATTTTAAGCGTTAAATAAAAAAACATATTGTAATTTGTCTGTCTCAGAGAGTTGTAAATCTAAATATGAAACTGGTTGTGTCTGCATTTAAGTTTAAATTTTATGTTAAAACAAAAGGATTTAAGTGCTGTCAATCCATTAGCATACGTTTACCATAGTTATTTTATTCTTGTCGCACTAATACATATTTTAATAATAATACTCGAGTCACTTCTTCCTCTTATTATGAGACAAAATGCTAATTACTTATCAATTTAGATCATAATCAAGTATTTGGGTTGCATAGAAGCGCTTCCTAACAGTTGGTCTTTTTAATTATTATTGCTGTCCCTTCTAGTCAATAGAAGAGGAAAGTAGAAATACCTTTAAAATTTCCACTATTCTAAACATTTAAATACATAAAAAATAGACTGCCAATTGGTGTGGCACATAGCTTCCTCGCATCCTATCCACGTACTGTATTGGTTTTATGCTTTTTTTACAAGCCATTATTGTCTAATATGTTTAATTGTTTCGCCGTTTTTTAATCTGTCGAAATTGTTTTAATTTTTTTACATGAATTAAAGTATCAATTTAGCAAACGTTAAAGAGGCAGACGGTTCAAATTAATCTTGGGATATCTGTGGGTTACTTTCGATGAACTGTATAAGTTGCATACAAATCAGATAAGTACTTTTGAAGCTATAGGTGTGAATAGATGTAACTTTGTGCGCATGTGGAAAAGAAACTTATATGGGACCAACAATGGGCTAATTATGACCTACCATCTAAATTTCATTAAAATCGGACGTTTAGTTTTTAAGATATGTTGGTTCGCAAAAATTAAACGACAGACCGACAGACAGACACGGAACCAAAAATGTTCCCTGATGTCTGACAGACAGATTTCGTCTTTGAATTTTTGAAATCGGAGACCTAAAATTCTTTCGTTCTTCGAAACGATCACATCCGTTACCTTCGATAAGCTCGTAAGCAAAATATATTGCAATTTTATATGTCAATTATTGTGAATAATTTGAATTAAGTTAAATTTGGTTGTTCCTCATTTATTTCTTGACGTTTCTTTTCGTTGATCGCTACAGCTAACTCAGCATTAGGTTATTAAAGGACTATTTAAACAACTTCTCCATTTTGGTTACCATCTCTCTAAGGGTAGTGACACACTTCGCCACCTGGGTAGCGCCACCCGGGTGGCGCTACCCGGTCACCAATGAGAATAGAATGCAACCTGTCACACGAGGTGGCGCCACACGCCGGGTGGCACTACCCGGTCGACCGTCCCACTGTCTAGCCGCCACCTACAGGTGGCGCTACTCGGTCAGCCCATTGCTTTCAGTTGAGCCTGTCAGACGGTGCTATCCTAGCCCCTGCCATTCAGCCCCCAATCCTTCAATAAAATCTAGGGGAAATTAAATCAGGTGCTAACTACATCCCTCGTATAGGGCTTTACTGGTCCAAACTGTTCTCCAATGTTCTATGCAAATCGTTGAAAGTTCAACGCGACATTCGGTAAACATTTAATAGCTATTTACGTACCTAGAGTAAGGGCGTTATTACAGGCCGAGGGCGAAGTTTGAAAGCACGAGTGCGTTTAACGCCCGAGTCCTGTCATGTCACTTACTGCTCGTGGTGCGTACACTATTTTATCGCCCACCTCATGTAAACTAATTTCTAAACATGCAAACTATTTTACCGCAATCTTCAAAACAATAAATGCATGTTAAGGTTACATCAAGGTTACATCAGTACCAAAACAAACCGCAGTTATAAAAATATTGATTGTTACTAATTGAACAGCTGACGCTGAGAACTACAAGCGCTTCCTGCACGGCGCGGCCCGGCCAGGAAGCGGATAGGAATGTTTACAAGTGGAGGGCGGTAAAAAATGTTACTGTCCTCTTTGATACGGGGGTAGTCGGAGAAGTCAACACTGTATGAAACAAACTAGTATTCTTTTTCTCTGAAATTATTGGCTGAACCCAAAAACGCATTTTTTTTCGTTCTTTCACGAACATAATGAGAAGCAAGTACAGCTATCTCCTTCGGGTTTATTTCTCGACTGGCCGAAAAAAGTAAATACTCAGGTGACGCAAGACAGGTGGCGGAAGCAAGTGGCATCAACCAGGTGGCGCCACCCGGTTGGCGAAGTGTGTCACCACCTCAAGAGTAACTTAACAGATATTTCAGTGATTAGACATTAGTTTCAGGTGTGTTGCTAGTACGCTAATCACTCAGCTCCTTTCTACTACACAAATAATTATTGTCGTCGTTGAAAATTAAAAATAAAATCTAGATTGACCGGAATTTATGAGTTTACATTACTTCCAATTTTACCGAAGGTGACGAAAGCTTCTTGTGATCATCCTGGACAGAAATATGTTTAATTCATTCAGGCAAATTTTTGTTCTCCAATGTTGGCACACATAGCGTTCTATCGCGCACAAACCCTCTGTAATTTAGATCTGTCAGTTATAAATTATTATGGGATCATTTGTGGGCTACATTTGACCATCCATCTAAATTTCAGAATAATCAGATGAGTGCTTTTAAAGATTTAAGTGTTTATAAAAAAAAAAAATGTTTGTGCGCATGTAGAAGAGAAACAAATGGGTGCAGAAGGTTGCAACTTATATATGACCCTATAACAATCATCTAATTGTGACCTGCCATGCACATTTCAGTAAAGGAAAAGTAGTTTTTAACAGATGGTGGTTCTAAAAAACTGTGAAACGACCGACCGACAGACAGACACTACTGTGTATATGACGCAATGTTTCATTATTTTTTTGAAAAAATTTAGTGGTTACACATAGTACTTCATAAAGATAAGAAGATAATGACTTCGAGTTAGCAAACCCATGAAGACTCAATATATAAATAGTTCCTGTAATGCAGCTTGTTAAACTAAAAAATTTAGCTACGTCTCTACTAGTTGATTTTTTTCTGTGGCTAGGGCTTTTTATTTATTATTTACTTTTGGGATTACAAGGTCACCTGGTTCATTTATTTTATCCTCCTTAAATTAGAGGTAGAATCTTGTGGCGCCGTACATTCCAAATACATGTAGCTCTTCCTTTTTGGAGGACAATATGGAAGTATAGTATACATTTTAGCCTGACGTAATAGTTGTCAGAATAATGTTGTATTTCATCAATTGTTATCCTTTCTCTTTACCTATTAAGGTAGTTAATAAAAAAAAAAAAAAAAAAAAAAAAAAAAAAAAAAAAAAAAAAAAAAAAATTGAACTTTACTTTTCAAAATATGTATGACCCCAAGCGTCGAGAGCCGCCATTTTTTGTAGCCGAAGAATAATAGCTGGACGTCCTGTGGGACATTGTTCTTAAACTGAGGCGGTATCATCAATCCTGGGTTGGTGGCCCGAGGTGGCCTCGCGCGCCTTTAGACGTCAGTTTTCCTTTATTCTTTCATTCATTGCTTTCCATTCAATGTACCCCCGTGCCGTACCCGTCCTCACATAGGTACGTCTCAGTCTCCCCGCCTCTCTCTATTATTCAAAATATCCTTGTTTTTCTCTCTGTGAGCCAGAGTGTCTCCAGCTCTAGTTTCCATACCTTCTCTTTTACCTTTACTCATTCTAGTTATTTATTTATTTTTTATAAGATCCTTGTTTATGAAGTGAAAATGGGTTATTTATTTTACAAAAAAATGTAATAGAAATACTAGAAAAACGGAATAATAGTTGGAATAGAAACGTAATAGAAACACCTTATTCTTATTTAAAGATAAATTTCATTTATCAAACAAGTTTAGTCTAAATAACTTAAATATTAAGTTCTGTTAGCCCAAGTGTATTGAAATAAAACTAATATTTAATTGCTAGTAAAAGTAAAAGCCACATAGGCGAATTAGTAGTTGTGCTTATAATGTTTGTTGGTATTAGTACGTTAAAGAATTATTAATAGAAACAAATTCTGATTATAATAAGCATACTTATTAAGATTAAGATTAGTTAATATAAATATAGAACTTTACTTTTCAAAATATGTATGATCCCAAGCTTTAACAATAATTACTT
Source organism: Gerris lacustris (assembly GCA_951217055.1). Lineage (NCBI taxonomy): Eukaryota > Metazoa > Arthropoda > Insecta > Hemiptera > Gerridae > Gerris > Gerris lacustris. Next base: position 90,937,007 of record OX578276.1, read on the forward strand.
TTCAAAATATGTATGACAACAAGCTAATAACAAATAATAGCATTATTTGTTTTTAAAGCTTTACAGTTTTATATGTCCCTTACGCTTAATTCATGTATAGGCTTAAATTAGTTAGTATAATATGTCCAGATTATAATCATAATTTGACGATTGGCATAAATGAAAAAATATTGAAGTTTTATATTGAAAGAGGATGAGGAGACAAAAAAATACATCCGATCGGGAATCGAACTGCTTTCTTTGCCTTTACGTGTCCAGTGACTTCAAGAGAATAACTAAAAAAATACCTTCAAGTGTTTGCTAGCAAGCTACTAAAAGGGTTTCATCGGTCATAATAATTAATATTTTCTACATTTTTTAGCATTTTAAGTAAACATATATTTGGCTCTTTTGGAGGTAAATTAACCGGAAATTTGAAAATGCGACATACATATATTTGTGATTTACTCTTCAATATCTTTACAATGTCACCCCACTCAAAAATTACAAATAATAAAGATGTTGGGACACCATGGTTACGGCCGTATAAAATTTGGCTTTTTTTATATTTAATTTCGAAAATATCATTGGCCCACAGAGATGTGTATTTATGTATTTTTATTTCTCATTTTTAGGACCTGTCCTTATGGAGTAGCGGGGGGAGGGATATTTTTTGGATGTTTTGTTTTGGTAATTTCGAACGCGGTATATATATTTATGATTTACTCTCCAATACCTTTACAATGATTTCCTACTCAAAAATTACAACAAAAAAAAAATTTGCTTTCCCTTAGCAATTGCTCGCTAATAGCAGATATTTCAAGTTGTGAAGTTAGCAACATTTTTCCTGTTTTGGGGGAAAAAAGTTGTACTTTAATACCAAATTTCAAATTTCTAGCTATAGTAGGTCAGGAAATATCAACCAAGATGCGACAGACGGACAAACTACCAAAAGCATAAGTATTTCTAGGATGACTCAAAAGACTAAAGAGCTTAAAATTCTCATACTGTTTCTCTAAGGTGACATTTATAATTATTTACAACATTGGTATTACCACAAATTATCACTGCACAGGGCGCATACTATATTTACAATTAAACAATACTTCCCCTTTTTAGGGTTTCGTTGGTAAAACCAAAAAAAAGAAACCCTTATAGTTTCGTTCCTGTGTCCGTCTGTCACTCTGTACGGTTCCAATAACTTTTGAACCAAAAAAGATAAAAACGTGAAACTTTCCAGTATAAAAGATCGTTTTGACGCGCACACAGGAAAAATATAGCGAACTCAATATTATCAGCTGTTCAAATTCAAAATGGCGGATAATTCACGTCTCGAAAAAAAAATATTTTTTTTAAATTTTGAGTGGGGTATCAAATGAAAGGTATTGAAGAGTAGAATAGAAATATATATACCACTTAGGGATAGTGGTTAATTTTCGGCGCCATTTTGTCAAAAAACATCGAAATTTTGCGTGTCCCCCCCCCTAAAATCGTATTTCCGCTATTACTAAAAATATAAAAAAATATGCAAAATTTGTGGTCTGCTGGGCCATAGAAAAAATAAGATTAGCAATCTGATCTGATTTACTGGAAATTCAAGATGGCGGATAATTCATGTCACTCGAAAATTTTTTTTTTTTTATAATTTTGAGTGGGGTATCAAATGAAAGGTATTGAAGAGTAGAATAGATATATATATACCACTTAGGGCTAGTGGTTAATTTTCAGCGCCATTTTGTCAAAAAACATCGAAATTTTGCGTGTCCCCCCCCCTAAAATCGTATTTCCGCTATTACTAAAAATATAGAAAAATATGCAAAATGTGTGGTCTGCTGGGCCATAGAAAAAATAAGATTAGCAATTTGATCTGATCTACTGGAAATCCAAGATGGCGGATAATTCACGTTACTCGAAAAAAAATATTTTTTTAAAATTTTGAGTGGGGTATCAAATGAAAAGTATTCAAGAGTAGATTACAAATATATATACCACTTAGGGGTAGTGTTTAATTTTCGGCGCCATTTTGTCAAAAAACATCGAAAATTTTCGTGTCCCCCCCCCTAAAATCGTATTTCCGCTGTTACTACAAATATAGAAAAATATGCAAAATGTGTGGTCTGCTGGGCCATAGAAAAAATAAGATTAGCAATTTGATCTGATCTACTGGAAATCCAAGATGGCGGATAATTCATGTCACTCGAAAAAAAATATTTTTTTTAAATATTGAGTGGGGTATCAAATGAAAGGTATTGAAGAGTAGATTACAAATATATATACCACTTATGGATAGTGTTTAATTTTCGGCGCCATTTTGTCAAAAAACATCAAAATTTTTCGTGTCCCCCCCCTAAAATCGTATTTCCGCTGTTACTACAAATATAGAAAAATATGCAAAATGTGTGGTCTGCTGGGCCATAGAAAAAATAAGATTAGCAATTTGATCTGATCTACTGGAAATCCAAGATGGCGGATAATTCATGTCACTCGAAAAAAAATATTTTTTTAAAATTTTGAGTGGGGAATCAAATGAAAGGTATTCAAGAGTAGATTACAAATATATATAACACTTAGGCTTAGGGGTAGTGTTTAATTTTCGGCGCCATTTTGTCAAAAAAACTTTCTCCCCCCCCCCCCCCCCCTCCCTTCTAATTTTGTGTTCACAATACCAACGAAACCCTTTTTACGTGAGACTTCACGCCTTACCAATTTTTATTAGTAAATTTGGAGAACAAACATTGGGTAATGCAATCATTATATTGTCATTGCTTTACATGTTTGAAGATCTTTTGAGTTCGCAATAGTGGTTGTAAGAAAATGTTAGTTGCCAGTGCAAGGTGAACAATGGGGATTGTGATTACTGTTTATGAAAGAAATTTGTCGGACCAGTTCAATACTTAAATATGTTTTATGTTTAGCAATGATAAATCTATGAATGACATATATAAATACAAGCTTGTATCTACTGTTAAATTTAAGATATAGGTATTGTTTCCGAACTTACCGAAGGTAACGAATGCTTTGTGATAATTCGGATGAACGAAATTGGTTAATGTCTCCGAATTTAAACATTCCTTTATAGAAATCCGTACTAGACATGGGGTTACATTTTTGGTCTCGTAAGAGTCTGTCGTTAAACATTTTTGTGAACCACTATAACTTAAAAACCTCTCATCCGATTTTGATGATAACTTAAATTGTAGGTATTAGCTTAATTAGCCGATAGAGTCCCTTATTAATTTTAACCGTCTGAGCATATTTAGTATTGAATAAGAATAAGTGCGCCTCACTTGGAATCAAAACAGGTCCAAGCAACCACAGTTTCAATTCCCAAGAATAAGTGCGCCTCACTTGGAATCAAAACAGGTCCAAGCAACCACACTTTCAATTCCCATGTTACCATTCGTTTAACAACAGGACGCGAGAAAGCAGTGTGCTACATTAATTGGTTAACTATCTTTTCTTATTTCTACGTCCTGTAGCTTTATTATGGCATGTTATTATTTTATATATATACGTTTAATATAAACACCTGTCTGCAAATGATTAAACAAGAGAATAATATTTGAACAAGAATATAAGAACAGGTTTACTGATAGATGGTTTGAGTGATGAATTAGAACATCGAGAATAAAACTTTTTTAATCATGTAAGAGATGATAGAAACCAATGATAAGACTAATGGGTAAAAATTACTAATCACAAATCTTACCTTCCTTCATTATATTACTTTTTCTTTTAATTCATATGTTATTACATTCTTTTATTATCCGTTTATAAAATATATATTATTCCTGTTCATGATTTCTAAACATTTACTAATTTTATGAAACTTCTTTTAAAGTTAAATAAAATTTATATTATTTTATGTACAAACATTTTTTTTTATTTAATTTTCTTTAGGTACGAGTATTTCTACCAGATGGCTACTATTTTATTCTTCAGTTAATCCCGTTGATATTATAACTTAATATTAATTTAATTTTTACGATAATTACTTAAATATACATAAATATATTATTATCAAGGTAAAGTAGAATACTTGGGCTTAGTCGGTTGGTAGTGCTACGGTCCAAACAATCGCTTGGCAATTGAGAATGTTGATCGGGAAAATATCATACTTTAGGATGTTATAATCCAGTATATTATTATTATTACCTTATTATGTGATTACCCCCTAAAATACAATGCCATCATTCATTCAGCATTGTTCTTCTAAATTACATATTTGATTTGTACTGTATTAAAATCTCTTTGAATCTATGCTATTTACTCCCACAATAAATAAACGATATTCAGGAATTCCAGATTGGGAATGGAATACGACTGTTTATCTTGGAACGTGAACAAAGCGAGAGAAGCAAGGAATAAGGGGCGGATGGTGTATTTGTTATAGTTTTATAAAAGAATCGGCTCTCAGGTCATCAGTCATTTCAGAGCACATGAATCAAAACTGCCTTCCATTTGTCATTTTCAGACACTCGCTCTTCTACTACTACGCTGCCTCTTCTTATTATATTTTAATAATGAAATACACTAACGGACTGCACCATAGTCCTATATATATATATATATATATATATATATATATATATATACCTACATATTTTCATTATTATTATTTTATTTTGTAGAATGGAGAATGGTATTAGGGTTTTCTTTCTTTGGCCACCAGAAACATTTATGAGTAAAAACATAAACAACGATTTTCTTGCAACTAAATAAAATGAAACGTCATCAACTCCGAATAAAATGATCACTTGACGTAAATTGAATTACAATGATCATTAATAATTCTCAATTAAAAATGCTTTAATACAATCGCCTCTACTTTTTCAGGTAAGATTATTGAATATATTCAACTGCATATTTTAGTGGATACAAGAGTAAATACATTTATTAATGTTTAGTATGATTTTTATGTGTAAAGAAGGCACCATCTATTTGGAATATGATAATGGATCATATATCCTACATTGTGTCCTACATATGATGTCCTACATTGTGCGGTCAAGTCTGCACCTTTTTTTAGACCATAAATTAATTTTACTTCTGCTTTCCTGAGCAAGACTGCTCTTCTATTTTTATAGTGTTAACATTTGGCCCGTTTCTAAATCATGATGGGCTGACTTTTTTGGGAGGAGGTCTGGAACTTTTTTATTTTCTTTTGAGTTCTTTACATCTTATTTCCCATGTAACACTATGTGACATCACATTATACTAATGTTTTATACCTCATTCAGAAACGGGAGTGTTAAGCAATAAAAATAAAAGAGTAGTCTTGCACATGAAAGTAGGAGGTAAAGTGAGGTTAGAGGTGGTTAGAAAAAAGTGTGGCATTAAAGAAAGAGCAGACTTTCTGCACAGTGTAGAATATCACTACTTTGATAGGCTTACTTTTTTGGGTGGGGGACTGGAACTTGGCCCTTTTTTCGTTAATTTTTTGCTGAGGACATCGTTCCTTTTTGCTGGTTTCATCATAGTTAATTTCGACTTGATTTTTAATAATTATAAAGATGAGACATGTAAGCCTCATATTGTTGAGGAGTGGGGGTTTTGAGAAGCCAGATTGTAATCGAAAAAAAATTAAAAACAACAGTTTTTTTCTCACCCAAAGAAAAACTGACATCAGATTAATTATCAAAACAATATCCAACCAGAGAAATTTGTATACAAAACAAATTGTACAAAAGTATATGTACCAAATGTTTAAACAGTAAACAAATGACACAGTCTTAAAGTCCTAAATTGGGTCGAAAAACCCCAAGAAAACACAATTTTTCCGAACTTTAGGCTATTTTCCGAGAAAACTGTTCATATTTCAGACATTTGGACTTCAGATTCGGATGTAGATGTAGCACACGAAAATACTTTAGAAAATGATATCTTTATTCTGGTGCCTGGTTTTTTTCTAATGAGTGCAAAAGTACATTTACCATTTTTTTAAAAATAATAACGGAAGTGAGTGTGAGGCTAATAGGTGTAGAAAATAAATAAAATCGCTATTTCATTTGTGAAACTTTTGACCATTTAGTAAGGTCATCTTCAGTCTTGTTTAATTATATGTCATCTGTCATTATATAAAGTACTATCTCCATAAGAGAGGGTCAAAAATATGATTTTTTAGAATTTAAAAGTTAAACAATAGAATATCACCTTGCTCCTCTAACACACTGACATCGAAATAACCCATTAAAGTTAAAATTTAAAATGTTTAAATAAATAAATTAACATATTACAAAAGAGGTAACAATAATTAACAATCTAAAAATATACAATAACTATAACCAGCTCAAAAATACAAAAACAAATGACATAGCCTTAAAATATAAATTGAGGCCTTTAAATGATATGGAACACAATAAAAAAATAGCTTCCGATACCTTCGGTAAGCTCGGAAGAAACTTTAAAAAAAGTGGTCACCAGACACGGCACTCATAAGAAATCACAAATAAGAAGAATTTATAAATACTTGATTTACAGAGCATTAGTATGAATTTCGAGCCATCCAATCAGAAATAATATCGGAGAATAATTGCGGACGCTATAAGAGATCTAAGACAAAAATTAAAAAAATATTTATTAAATCTAGCTATTTTGAACTATTTGGATTTTTGCTATCAGTTACGGCTACAAGTGTGCAACATTTTCTGGAAGTCACTTATAGTTTTGATGATGAGTGAGTGAGTGAAAACAAATGTCAACTTTGAAAATCTCCCTTGTTAAAGAGGCTGGGTGTTAAGGTCTCATTTTTTTACAGTCTCCTAAGCTACTTAAGCTTAATCTATGTTTCAAATGCCTATCTTAAAAGGAAGCAGAGTATGAGGCTGTGAGAAACCGGGTGAATTGGTTTAAGTAAAGATGATCTGCACGCTTACGCGGAACAGATATTTTATTGAGCTAACGATATAGTTATCATAATACATTATGATACCTGAGCTGACTAGTTTAAATTAATTTTGTAACTTTGTTTGGGACAACTCTTATAATAGAAAAATTTTCAATTGAAAATAAATTGTTCCAAATTTTCCTTCGCTACTTTCCTTTGATTTGCACTTCCTAGAGAAATGATTATTATTTTATGAAAGAAAAAACGTAATTTAGTTTCAACTTAAATCCTTTATAAAGTCTTAATAAAGGTTTTATTAAAATGACAGTCCTTTACAGAGGACTTTGAGAGGGCGTTAGCTTATTGTGGTCAGCTTCTTTTGTTGTTCGTACTTCGTTCTTTATTTTTTCGAGGCCTATTGTTGCCTCCCCTTTTTCTTTCGTATTGTATCAGACCGGATATGCCCCTATTATTATTATTTTTTATTATAACCAAGAGACAAACACCCCCTCCCCGGTTAATGACCCGATTAACCAATTTTTAATATAAAATTTCTTTGCTTCCTGAAAAGATATCGTACAGTTGGTAGAACAACACGATCGATTCGTTACCCACTTGTTGCATTGTTCTTTATGCTTCACGGTTTAATATGGTTTTCTATCCGTTTTATCTTTCATATTGAATATTATGATTAAGCTTAACTGAATAATAGAGCGTAGAATATTTGCTTGTACTTTTTTCTAGGCTCAGTGAGTCATTGATCCTACTTTGAATAACAATAAAATCAAAATGTTTAGTATATTTTGATAAAACTTTCAATAATAATTCAAACGAAATCTGTAAAACTGACTAAATAAAAACGCTGGACAATGTGATTATGTATTTGAGAAATTTTATTATTAGTAATGGTGTTTATTTTTAATAAATATTTATTTATTTATTTATTTTAAAAAGTAGCCCCCGCCATTTTAGTTGTCGCAGTGATGAAAATGTATTTCAACGTTTATTAAATTGTTTGATACAATTAAAAAATATTTTCTTTTGGTTTATGATTTGTATTACTTTTATTTTTTTGTTTATTTCTGTTCTAGGTAAGATAATGCTGATTGTTTTCCCATTTAACCACTTCTTATATTAAGGTAGAGTATTCCTACAGATCTGTTTTTATCTATGTAAGTAGCTTATATTCAAGTGATAATTTGTTAGAGTTTATTTATAATTTTAATGTTGGACGAAACATTATCTATAATATACATTGCAGTGCATTAAAGTAGCATTGAAGTAATTTTTAAACATGGGTTCATTCCTCCGTTTATTCCAGTTATCGAAAGTATTCTTCCAAAATTGTTTCATAATCTTTTTTCGGGTAATTGTTGTTGTTATTATAAGTGGGTAGATAAGTGCAATTATCTTTTATGAGTTTTAGCTAGTTGTTATTACCAGTTAGATGTTGCTAATTTCATTTATGTTTTTGTACGTAGAAATTTTCCGCTTGAATACGGCTCTTTTATCTACTGGTTATTCATAATTGCCTTGACGTGTGGTACGGTTTTTTTTAACGAAGTTTCCCAAGCTAAGCAAAGTTGAAGGAAGGGGGGGGGGGGGGGCATCCCTGGCATGAAGACAGGCTGTAACACTATTATTGATTGCTTTTTTAAACTTTATGAACGCAGATGAAGAATATGATGTTTTCCTCTGATTTATCGCAGAAAGATAAATTGTTAAATATTTTTCGTTCCAAGTGATTTAGTGATTTATTGGTTGGAGAAACAGAACGGGTTAAAATCATCGCCAGCGTCGGGAGCTTGCAACCTGCTTCTATTTAAGATATATCTAAACAGGGGTTTTTATGTTTTCAGTTGTTTATAGAATGTTTGATCAACTCAGGTGTTAACGCAATTGTATTCCACGTCGTTCTCAGGATATTAAAATTTTATGATAGATTATTAGATCATGTAAAAGTATAGCTCGGATTTCCTTGACTTAAGAGTCGTAACAATCTTTCCGAATTTCGTAGATAGAATAGAATGGCCCGAGGTTGACCTCTTTCGTAACAGCAATGTAGGCCTCTCCTTGACTTGGCTTATCAGCATACAAGTTAACAACCACTTCTGCTCAAGGTGCCTGATTTCGAGCTAAAATTGAACCGGTAAATTACCTTGTGTAAATATAAGATTCTGGAAAACAGGGCTCGGCTTCGTTATTCATTTTGAAGGTTTTAACTCTAGTTGCAAATGCCCAAAATAAATCTTACACGAAACCGGGCTCGTATGTCTTACACCTACTAATATGGTATTGCAATCTATCTAGTGCAAATATGCACGCCTGCGAACTTTTAATGTATTAAAGATCCGGAATATTTGCTATAAATATCAGTCCAGTATTAGACTTAATAACTTTAAAAAAAAAACCATAAATCATTTGTTTCGTATTTATTTATTTTTATGTATTACATTTTTTCCCTTATTTGGATGAATTGACTCAATAAAAGTAGTTTTGCTTTGCTTTGATTCAAAAAATCGTAAATTAGAATAATAGTAATTTAGTAGTAATTTAGAATTATTATTTTTATATTAATCCCTATGTTGTCATGGTAGGCTTGTTTTGATAAGCAGAGATCTGTAATGGAATGGAATATAAATATAAAAATTAAGCTAAATTTTTAAAAATGTTTTCTGAATAAAATCATTTATGTCACATCAGAAAAAACAAGTGCTTAAATTTTACGTCCAGTAAAATTTAACAGGCCTTGACTAATTCGCCCTATTTTTTATTAAACTGGATTATAATTATTTGTCGAGTGACATACATAATTTATTATAAAAGTATTTTTAGAAATAAATATAATTGGAACATGAGACGTTTATTAATTTTGATTATACATATATCAAAGATTGTTTTGATTAAATTAAACAGAAAGGAGATGCATAAAATATACATGCATCAACTTTGCAGTAAGCACTTATCTGGCCTTCTGTTAATCAACCTAGCACTAAATGGCACTATGACCTGCGGTAAAAATTCCTTTGGAAGTTGTTAGAGTCATTTGCCCTAAAAAAGAACTGATCATGTATCTCTAAAGTTTAGATCTGATGTCTATGAGCTTTATAGCTTTTAATAGTTACAATTTACTTTTAGTTATTTAAGATTTAAGTTGAGATGTCTTCACGTGTGGTCCGTCTTCTTTTACAATTTTTAAGTTTTTTGTTGTTTCGATTCTATTGACAAGCCTTTTTTGGTATAACTTTTAAGTCACAAGACCCTGTGACTGTAACCAAAATAAAGTATTTACTTTCAAACCCTTATGCGTGTGGCCCTTTTGAACATTACTGCATAATGAAGGACTGAAGAGACCTAGAGGGTGCTCTTATTGTCTGGTGTGGGTCGTTACCCCTTTATAGATCTCTTAGACTCTCCACTGCTTATGTGATGTTTCTCTTTTGTGTTAAAACCACTTTTGCTTTTTTCTGTCGACCTTAACGAGGGCTACGGTAATGACCTCTGTTAGACAATTATAACCTGACAGTTTTTCCTGAACCCCGACCCTTTGACCTTATATTGCGATCTTTCTTCTACATTTTTTGTCTTTTGTAACACAAAAACGTCCTTACTACCCATTCCCTTTCATCATTTGAACCATTGTAGGAAAAAAGTCTTGTTAAAAAAGGTTTTATTGGCTTTTATTTGTCTTGAAATTAAGAGGTCATTTTATACATTAGGAAAAAAAATGTAATAATTTACCGACTTGAATTAGTATCCAGCTGACGTTTTATTTTTATGCACGAAGAGAAACCACAAAGTGTAGGCTAGATCCCTAAAAGAATGTTATTATAGGAGTAGAGTCTGTTTCTCTTCAATTAACACTTATTAACTCGGTAATAACATAATTTTCCGGAATTGTTTTTTTATTTTACGTCGTCTTTCTTGAAAGCACATGATACATTTTTTTATATAAGACCTATTGTTTGGACTTGTTATCGTTGATGTAAACTGAAGCTGTCAATTAATATGTTGCTTTTGTCTTGTAATGAAGATATATATATATATATATATATATATATATATATATATATATATATATATATATATATATATATATATATATATATACAACAGCAATGTAATACCGTGTTTGCACACTGCAATAGGCTACACAATTTGTGAGAGACACCAAGGGATGTGCCACGCAAGCGTGACACATAGGAACTGTTCCAACATCAGACATTACGTCATTAAGATGTTGGCTCGGCATTACGCCATGTCCTGCATCGTTTCGTCGCGTCCGACTCATCAGGGGCCCGACGATGCCCACCCAACTCTGGACCTATACCAGATCAAGAAGATCAGATGTAGGACTTATCAGAGACGAGCGTGCTCTCAACCGCCATACTTGCTTGGCTGGCAAAACACAACAGCAATGTAATACCGTGTTTGCACACTTCAATAGGCTACACAATTTGTGAGAGACACCAAGGGATGTGCCACGCAAGCGTGACACATAGGAACTGTTCCAACATCAGACATTACGTCATTAAGATGTTGGCTCGGCATTACGCCATGTCTTGCATCGTAATGTCTGATGTTGGAACAGTTCCTATGTGTCACGCTTGCGTGGCACATCCCTTGGTGTCTCTCACAAATTGTGTAGCCTATTGCAGTGTGTAAACACGGTATTACATTGCTGTTGTGTTTTGCCAGCCATATATATATATATATATATATATATATATATATATATATATATATATATATATATATATATATATATATATATATATATTATAATTAAACCAATGAAACGAGTTTTTTTCCCCATCTTCGTTTATGTAGCGATGACGCCTTATCTTCAATTCATGCCATTTTAATTAATATAAAAAAAAAAATATATAAAAAAAATTGAAACATTTTATTTGCGTAACCATGGTGCCCAAAAACTTTATTTATGTAATTTTTGAGTGGGGCATTATTTTAAAGGTATTAAAGATTAGATCTCAAATATATATCGCGTTTCCAAAATGGCGGACATTTTACCCTCAAAAGAGCCAATTAAGTGCTTACCCAAAATGCTACAGGATAATAAGCACACCTTGCTCCTTCAAAGTCCTACTTTTTATACATTTTTTTAGGGGGGGGGGGATGTAGGAAATATGAATTTTCATGGCTGATGAAAGATGAAACCTTTTAGTAGTTTTCTAGCTAGTACTTGACGAGATTTTTTATTAGCCTTTAAAGGGAAAAAGAACCAGATTTTTTATTACTTTTCCTCACTACCTATGGTAGGAAAAGTATTGTTTTCACCCAAAAACGTTTTTTTGAGATTTCAACGGAATTATCCGTTTTTAAGACCTCCTGAGTGGTTTTTTGATTGAATGTACCTCTCTGTATGACAAACATGCTCACCAAATTTAACTTTGATATTGGCCACCATTTTGAAGTTATCAATTTTAGAATTTTGAAACTTTAACGGTTAATAATACCGAAAGTATAAATACGTTTTTGACATTTAGCATACATATATCGTTAGTGCGATAATTTTGATGACGTCAAAGTTTGTTTAGATTTGTAAAAATACTGCCAAAATTCAAATAATAAAATCAATAATAATAATTTATAATTTTATTTTGAAAAATGATAATAAAAAAATCAGTTTGTTCAAAACGGTCACCCATACAAGTACTGACCACGCCTAATGCTTCCTCCTGCTGCGGCAGCAGGAGAGGCCACTTTGGTGGCCTCCGAAGTTAGGAAAAGTTCCGAGGTACCCCGGACCCGATTTATTTTCCTTTTTTCTACAGTAACCTCTATCCATAAACAACATTTCAAGTTTCTAGGATTGCTAGAAGTGACTTAGAATTTTGATAGATCAATTAGTCAGTGAGTGTGAAAATAACAACTTAAGGCACCTTAACAACTTTAGGCTCATACATGTTTTGATCTAATATGGATAGGGGATAACATTTTTATTTCTGGTTTAGTTTGTTTAGTTCTTTAAGAAGATAATAGAGGGGGTCAAAGTGGCTTTAGGTGACTCCAGTACGGCCGTATTTGACTTGGCGGGGGCACGGAAGTTCCCTCAGATGATTTTACTCAAAATGAAAACGAGTTGTTAACAATCACCTTTTGAACACTTTTTTAAATGTGTGATAGAATAAATTGATTAAATTTTAAAAGATTTAAATTAGACGGTCGAGTGTTTATAATTTTTTGTTCTGATGAATTTATGTAAGTTTGCGGAAACAATAGTTCTGTGCAAACAGTGTTGCAAATGTCGAAATGTTTAGTCTTTTTTCTGTTTTTGCACAATATCTCTGTTTCTATGCATCGGAAAGAAAAAAATATATAAATATTGTAGAGGACAAATTCTACAACTTTTATATTTTGATTTTATTTCCTACAAGCTATAGTGCTGTGAAAGTGCGATAATTTTCTGTCTGTGTGTCAGTAAAGTTTACGCATGTGACGATGACTTGACCCATTTAGTTGAAATTCAGTAAAATGCTCGGGTGAAATTCGTTAAGGGTTAAGCTAGCGTTAGCGTTATCCGTCTAAGCGTTCACGTTCACGTTCAACTAATTATCTTACAACAAATTACTACAACTAAATTGAGACTGTCTTCTTTTTACTTTCTCATATAAAAAGAAAGTATTGTGATGGCGCGAAAATTCGATTTTGATGGATTAACTCGTTTTGAGGTCCCTGGAGTCCAAAGAAGTGTTTTTTTTTAAAGAAATGTCTGTGTCGTCTGTGCAGACGCGTGGAGCCTAAACTGCTGGGCTGATTTCAGAAAAATCATACCCGAGGCTAAATCGAGAAATTATTTTTAGCTCCTAATTTGGGGGCGCACAAATACCAGCAAATTGAGTCTTGCACGACTCCCACCGACACAAGACGTTACCAGATACCATTCCTTCCGGACATACCTAACACACATTCCAGAAGTGGTTGAGGTTCGATTCGAAAGACTATACTCATAGGCTGGGGTTGGATATGCTCAAGGGCTCGGACTAATTCAAGCTAGTAAGGATCCTGCACCTCTGTCCTTACTTAATTTTATACCATGTCGCTGCAAGAAACAAGATGCAGTTTTTTGTATAAATAACAGTTCTGATAATTTAATTTTTAAATGTAGGTATAATTAGTTTAATGAAAATGCCAATCAAACAATACAGTCGGTAGAAGGCCTAAGGAACTGTGTTGAATCACAATGGTAGTCAAACATTTTTATAAAACAGTTTATTTTCTTTAAATAGTGTTATTCTACGTAGAAAGCTTCTGATGTGATTTTGTGACTGGGAAATACAACACCTGCAGCCTGCAGCTATAATAATTTATTTAAAGGTGCAATTTTCGAAAGTTTTTACATTTTCTTATTTCCTCTCTTCTGTTACATGTGTGTGTTATGTACCTTTATCATATAGGAATCTGATAAATGTTTCTACTTATGTATATTCGATAATTTAAAATTACTCATAGGAAAAAATAGTTAACCTAAGATACCTCATAAGTCAAAGAAGCTTCGAATAAATATTTTTGTGGGATTTTTTTTTTTCTCGTTTACAAGATGATCGGTCGTGTATGTGTTTCGAGTCCGGTTCACAGTGGAAGAGGCGCAGGAGGCCGCGGCATCTCTAGGGACACGTCCGGCCAGTTTGAACAGAGGAATAATTGTTCCAACGAGGTATGAAATATCGGCCCCCTTATAAATTATGTCTCCTATACCTCTATCTAAATGTAAATGCAACCGTCTTTCTACCAGACTAGATATAACATGGAGTTCAACCTTTATTTAACAACATCCTTACAATGTACCTCCTTCTGCCCCAACCTTTAAACACCGATTCAAAATATAATATAATGCTGCAACAAACCTTATTACTTGCCAGTTACATAGCGGCCTGATGAATATTTTTACAACCTGTTTCGCATTTTTATTAGAGTCCGATGATTTATTCTGATTGTAAATCCTTTGTAGCCTCCAGGAGGCCATATTCTTTCCCCCTTAGTTTGCATAGAATGGGAAAAAGGGAAAGTGTACTTTTGCATCGATACGTTTCTTGTAGGTTTCACTATCATACCAAAATACATTTAAAACATAGAGTCTCAAAAATATAAATATGAAATTCCTAATACTTTGTAAAAAGTACTACGCTGTTTTAAATTATTATTATTATTTCATTTCTATTTGTCATATATTTCTTTATGTTTTTTCTTGGAAAAAAGGGATATTTTCTGAAGCCAGTATGTACGATTGTTAATACATTTTTGAGCATGTCAAGTTTCCTCTTGTTTAATTTCGGTTTACTTGCCAATTCAAATAATCTATACAAATGGGACAGTTTATCTCTTCCGTTTTTATGACTATGAGTTGGATATAAATAATATCTGAACATTTTTTTTTTTGACAAAAAATGGTCGTCATAATTAGCCCATTACTGGTGTCATTTAAATTTCAACCTTCTACACCCATTTGTTTCTCTTCCACATGAGCACAATCATACATTTATTTACTCCTATATCTTCAAAACTATTAATCTGATTTTTATGAAATTTTGATGGTTTGTCAAAAATAGCCCGCAGATATCCCTTGATGAATTTTAAATGCCGGCGCACATTGCTAAATCGATTATTTTATTTGTGTAAAAAAAAAAAAATAAATAACTAACAACAATTTTGAAAATAAAAAAAGAAAAATAAGAAAAAGGGTAAACAATTAAATAAATTAGACAATAATGGGTTGAAGAAGCATAACATCGATTACGTATGTGATTGGATGCAGGCTATGTGCCACACTACTTTTTTTTACTTTCTAAAAAGAAAATGTGACAACTAAATTTATCGTATTTTCTGTTATATTACTTATCTTCAAATGCCGCATGAAATATGTTTTCCTAATCTATGCTATAAACACGAATAGCTTAAGATTTTAAATATGCTGCAACTACAACTAAGTTTGTTTTAGAAGCTATCTGCAGCCACTACTTGACTGTGATTAGAGAGCTTTAAAATCTGTGTTATGGCCTTACCCTTAAAAAAATCATAACAACTTTGCTTTAGTTTTCAAGAACCAGAGAGAGAATATGATCGATATCAAAACAAATAGGATCTCCAACTGCTTGTGTATGTTTTTCCAACTTTTAACTGTCTTTTATCTTACCGTATATATTAATATTCAGTGCCATGCAAATTTTTGTATCAGATTGATCTGCTAACATGCAGCTCGTTTCAAGATGTTTAGCTATACCAGCAGGAAGCAGTAAATAGATTTGTGCTGGATGTTTTATGCGCAGGAGCATGCATTTAGATACACACACGCACGCGTGCGTGTGTGTAAACATTTTATTTTTATAACGGGCTCGGTGAAAATAAAACATTAATTTGCTTGCTTGCCAAAACAATTTATTGTTGTTAACTTCCATTTGGTGAAGACCTCTACCACAACAGCCGGACCTATACTCTAAAAATAAAAAGGAAAAGATTTGTTCAAATGTGATTTAATGTGCTGTACTGTGAAGAAGTAGTGGTAAGGTTCTTATAGCAGATGCTCGTTATAGAGACGGAGCAAGGGTTTGATGAATAGCATCTGCCATTACTTTTGGCCTTATCTTGGTCAAAGTTGAACAACAGCATCATAATAACGGTGTCTCGATGGATAATTACACTTCTTCGATCCGTTCAGACAGAAAAAACTTTCAAGTTTTTTCCTCTTTCTTTTTCTAAATCTATCCACCCTTGTTGGAGAACAGGCAACTTCCGATAATTTTTATAATTGATTGTTGTGTTGGATTCTGGTTACTTTGCGATTCCATCCCTATTGGAATGTTTTTTTTCTTCCTCTTAATTTTATTTCTCTCATTCCTTAGTGGCTCCTTTTTTTATATGTGAAACAAAGGCAAAAAATTAAGACCCTCACGTTACCATTTTAACGTTGTGTATCTGACGGTTCCGTAGCTCGATGATTTATGATTAATTTGTATGACCTAGGTTCCTCTATGTTATTAGATCCCTATTTCGTTGTATGTTATTAGGGCTCTAAATGATTATATAATTTTAGAGCTAAAAGCTGAAGCGGCATTTGGTAAAAAGAAAAGTTTAACCGCATTTTGTATAACTACTTACTATTTTTCATGTCTCTGTGTATTCCTTTTGGAATAATAGAGATAAGTTTGTTTTTAGATTAAGGTATGAGAGTAAATGCCTCCTGTTGGTGGAGAACTTAATATGAATAAACGTTTTATAATTTAATTTTAAAAGCATGTATAAATTATTTGTAAAAATTTATATCAATAACTTAAGGAACGTCACGAAGTACTTTTTAAAAGCAACATGGATTAAATCCAAATAATAAAATTAAATTAATCATATTATTTATTGGCTATATTTCCACAGATGTTAATGGACATCAGCGAAAAGATGATTAAGCGCCAAATCTGATTTTAATATTTCCCATTATGGTTTTTCAACGTTTGCTGTACTTTATGTATTTTGATAGAAATTATATTTACTCTTTTATTTTTATTTAAAATTCGATTAGATGCCGTATCTTGAAAATTTGATTACCCTATTACCTACATTCATAAAGGATATTTAAATCCATCTTTCTCCCAGTCAAAAAAATATATCTATGTAAGACATGTTATTAACTAAGATGTCATATTATTTTTAAGGCATAGACAAAGGAAATGCAGGAAGGAAACAATTATTATTATTGGTATTAGATGGTTATATATAGTAAAGCTATTAGGAAGTAACCATATTCTCCATTAACCACTGATTTTTATTAAACCTTTTTATTAGAACTTTTATTAAAGTTTTTTAAACTGATAATAACTGCACCTGAGCTCATGTAGGGGTCTAATTAATTATGTAAAATATAGGTCCAAGTAAATTTTTTCCACAAGGAAAAATGATTATTTACAATTCCTCGAGTGTATAATATCCCAACAAAAAAACTAGTGTAAAAAAAAAGTCTCGCGTGAAAAGTTGTGGGATCATAGGTTTAGCCAAGTCTCCCACTGTCCGAGTAGGTTCTACTAGGTCTAATTTATTACGTGCAAGTACATGATGGTTGTCTAGCCCTAGTTCTATTCTCTTTCCCAAATCACTCTACACATTTAAATTTAAAAGCATTTTCTGACTTGGCAAAGACACGCACAAACTTAAATCAAATAATAAATATTATTTTTGAAGTGAAACTTCTTTGGCGGCGGTAGAGTGCATTTTTTCATATAGTGAAATCGTGTAACGAAGTTTGCGATTCGAGACTCGTCCAAGTGTAAAATTTTTACAGATTAATTGTATTATATCTATTTAAAGACCAGCAAATCAAAACAAACATTTATTTTTATTAGAATAAATGTGGTTGCCTTAGGGTAGTAATATTTTTTTTTTCAATTAAATTTCCCATAACCATTTCTTAATCCTGAAATAATAAATTTGTCAAAAAATGAAAGAGAGCAATGCATTCTAGAATTTAAGTTTCACTTCTAATGCGTGAGAGCCTTACACATAAATATTTTTTTTATTTGAGCGAAATTGAAAATGCGTGGATGAGTATATAGCTAGTACAAGCTCAACACAGTTTTAACTGGAACTGTCACATTACATAAGGATGTTTTACAAATAGTCGTGCATATTTGATAGCATCTAGAAGTTTGTTTTCCTCGCTTACGTACAGTACCTGATTTTAGTTTAATTTGTTCTAAGAACTAATATAAGAATCCGCATATTAACACCAAATTTAATATTCGATTATCAGTCATAGTTTTATAATGATATATTGATTTTAAAATGTTTTTATTGTCTGCCTTCTAATAATCTTTATGCATATTAATTGACTTTGAAGGATCCGTCAACACTTCTTGTGTCATTACTAAATAAATTGCATGAATTCCCACAGAGTGTGAGAAATGTTTGAATGAAACTAGTGGCATCAGCCCGGTGTTGACTACTTACTATTTCTCAGATGAGAGACAGATAGTCCTGTAATGACCTGTTAATTAAATGTACATTAGTCTACTTGAATCTGAGGACAATCTTCTACATAACTCATTTCAAGTTAATGCAATTTGTGATTTCCTCTTCTTAATTCTTGCCTGCCCATTATTTTGTTTAAAGGTCACTATCTTTCTATCAATGTTATATGTGGGTCGTTTTGTTTTTAATGATTGTTCCTTAAATTAAAAACATAAGTTTAAAGGTAAAAATATCCTACATAAAATGGCTATTAAATAGAGAAACGAATGAAATTATTTGGTATAAAAGTCGGTAATATAACATTATGCTCAAATTTCTACACTTTAATTTTCAATTTGTTATACTAACGTTTTACTTTTCCTCACCTTCTCCTAAGGTATATAGGAAAAGTATTGCTTTGACCCAAAAAATCCGAAACCGAGATTTCAACGGAATTATCCGTTTTAAGTGTTTTTAAGACGATTTGAGTGGTTTTAGCTGGATGTCAGTCTGTCTGTCTATGCGTCTGTCTGTGTTACGCATAACTCCTCTCACAGTTTTTAAGCTAGAGAGTTAAAACTTGGTACAAACATCAGTCCTTACACGTAGTTGCGCTGCCCGGAAAGTTAACATTTTCCGCCATCTTGAACCCAGTTTGTTGAGTCAGCAAAACTTGAAAAAAATCGAAAAGTGGTTCGATCGAGTTGAAATTTTGCACGAATGCACCTCTCTTATGACAAACAAATCCACCAATTTTCAACTTTTGAAACTTTGACGGTTAATAATACCAAAATTATAAATACGTTTTTAACATTTAGCATACATTAATTTGTATCCATTAATTTGTTTAAAACTTATAAGCGAACATAATTATTATTAATTAGTGGGATACATACTTAAGTTTGTTTGCATGTGTCACAATACCGCCAAAATTCAAATAGTTAAATAAATAAAATAAAATAATGTATAACTAGGGGGCTCTGCCCCTATTGGCTTCGCTCGTCGAAAAAGCGGCCGCTGCCTTGAACCTTCGCACAATTTGACAATTTGTTAGTTTAAAACATTTTTTTTTATTATATAGATAGATTCTTTTTTGGAAAATAATAATGAGCAGGAGCATTTTAGTGGCCTCCGAAGTAAGAAAAAGTTCCGAGGTACCCCGTACCCGATATTTTAAATTCTTATATAAAGAGAAAGTATTGAGATGGCGTAAAAATTCGATTTTGATGGATTTACACGTTTTGAGGTCCCCTAAGTCCAAAAAAGTGGGTTTTAAAAAATGTCTCTCTGTCGTCTGTGCAGACGCCTGGAGCCTAAACTACTGGACCGATTTTGACGAAATTTGGCATGCATGTTCAGAAAAATCATACCCCGAGGCGAAATCGAGAAATGAATGTTAGCTCTAAATTTGGGGGCGCTACTCCCCCCCCCCCCCCCTCAATACTCTGAAGAAACCTGAAAAAAAATTGTTTCTCGAAAACATTTTCGACGATTTTGATTAAAAAATTCTATAATGTAGTCAATTTAAATACGAATCTAATGATATAAGTCTTTTTCCCGGGAACAATCTAGTTCCTGAGAAAATAGCTTAAAACGCGGACGGAGAGAGCCCGGGTTCGATACCCCGCCTGGGAGAAGTTATTTTTATGATAAATTTTGATGAAATTTTCAATAATAATTAAATGTACATACGGAAACAAATAAATGGAAAACACTGATTTAAGAAATTATGAACTTGTATATGAGAAAGTTTGTCTGAGTTGTCTCGGACCGATTTTTTTTATACTTATTTTATAATAATAATACCAAGATCAAGTAAATTTAGATGAAACTGTAAAGACAAGTGTAGATTTAGATACTAAGAAAAAGGAAACAGAGCAGATAATAATAATAATGAATGTGTAAGTTGAATGGGCAATTAAGGAGATGAAAAAAGGGAGAGCGGCAGTAAACGACTGAGTTACATCTAAGGAAATAAGAGCAAGTGGGAAATAGTTAGTAACTGCATGACAAATACTAATACCTACTGCTCAAATCTGTGCTTAAACTACAAGGAACTGCCTCTTGCTTGGCATGAGATAGATCAAATATAGAAACTATCGTTCTCTAAGTTTGTTGTCCGGTGTATTTAAAATATTAATTTACTGCTTAGTATATCCTTAAAGATAGAGGGTAATACCATTATATCATTAAACGTACTTATAATGATTATTAGATTCTTAAAAACGTATTTAAATAAATTCTGTATAAATTAAGAAATAAACGTGAACATAACGTTTGGAATTTCTGTTGGAAAACATTAGATTTTTTTTCTTTTGCAATATTCTAACTAAACGTCTATAAATGGCGTGTGCAAAGTTTATTTCACACATCGGTTTAGATCGTAAAATATTATTCCTGAGATGTAAGGTTTAAAACCTCTTACGTCCTTCTGCCTTTTTCGTTGCCTATTGATATAAAGAAATATGATTTATCTTTATCTTATATCTCCTTGTAAATATGTGGCGTCATTTATATTATTTTGGCTGGGGTGTCCGTGCCTACCTGTAAAGCACGAAGCGGGGAGTGTGTGCTATCGGTAATGATTATTTAATGATGATATTAATGATTCCTTGTGACAACGACACTATCATTGTATAATATTGTGACAAATGAACCGATAGCAATTTATTGTTGCAGAAAATATTTTTATTTCATTTAGATATTTTAAATAAATATTTTTAAGCTTTTTTTTTATTTATGTATATGGTTGATTTTATTTTAAGATAAGAATGCAAGGGGATTCTGTCCTGTGATCAGTAGGATATGATGTAACATCAGAGTAAATATTTCCTGTCACACCTTGAGTTATTAATAATTAACATACTGCAAAAGCTTATGTCAAAAGCAATATGTTATACTCGACCTTCAATAGTATTATTTGTCATTTTGAATGAACCTCTATATTTATCAGGATCCAATAAATAATACATTTCTAGGGCATTGTGTTTCTAATAATTTACACATTCGCGCTCGCTACTCGCCTCGTGGTTCGCCGGCACTCGCTAGTAATTCAATTACTAACGCAATTAATGGCAATTAGTACACACAATAAAAACACACTGGTGGATTAAGTTAAATGAAAATAGAAGTTTATATAAAGTTTTATATACGTTTTATATTAGTTATATATAAACTTTATGTATAATTTTGATATAACTTTATTTATTACTGGTCTTATATTACTTTGCTTTGTAAGTTTTTTTTAACATGTTTTTATTTATGTGTACTAAATTTAAATATAATTTCATTATATTTGATCACCACAAAATATCGGTCAATACAACCAATTTATTACAGAAGTATTAACCTATATTTTATTTTCGTACTTGCATATTATACTTATATTATTAAAAAATTAAGCTTTCGTTTTTTTTCAGTTGAAGTATGGAAAATATGTTTGTAGAAATACTTTTTGCATGAATTCTGAAGAATTTTATTTTTTACTAACTCTTTAATCGTTATATTAAAAAAATTAAAAGCTGGACGATATTCGAACCCATGAATCGGTGAAATTTTTCTTGTTTTTATATAGTGGGTATTGTGGGTCCCAAATAGCTGGTTCACCATGGTACATTTCCAAAAATTCAAAAACTTGTCCAATCCATTCTCCAATTAAAGAGATAAAAGTAAAAAATACAAAAAAGAAAAAAAACAAACGACAAAGAGAATGCGAACTGAACAGCGACTGTGTAAACACTGAGCTCGCCTCGCCTCGTGTTGCAAGCCTTTGACTCGTGCCAGGAAACCGCTCCAGACACGAGCGCCACGAGTGACGTGGTGATTGACGAGTGAATCGTTTATACATTCGCCTCGCCTCGACCCTCGTGCGAATGTGTAGATACGGTAAGATTAGTGTGTTTTTATGATATTAATAAGTGCTCGTCTCAGTGCTTATATTGTCCAATAAATTAAAGGATTCAAACATTTTCTAATATGAATTAAATCCCAATGTAGTGAGCATTTCAATTTTTATTCACTCTAAGCTGAATATTCGTGCTTTGCTGAGCCAAATGTTTTGTTCAATTTATTTATTTTTTCTTTACCGCCAACTCAAGTCAATATTGCTCTGAACTTAGTGAAGGTAACAGAAGCTATGTAATCGATGCCACACTAATTGGCAGACTATTTTTTTTAAGTAATAATCGTGGTACATATTTTGATCATTTTAATTGAAAAAAAACATTTCCTGACTTGGCAAATACGCAGCACAAAGAGGCTAAAATTAGATGCAGTGTCTTATACAATTTTGTATCCTCGTGCAGCAATAATCAAATTAAAATTTATTATTTGATTTTTTGTAGTTTAATATGTTTGTGGTGTGTATTTGCCAAGTCTGAAAATGTTTTTAAATTTAATCGTATAGAGTAATTTGGGAAAGAATATGTTTGCGTTTGAGAGGGACGCAGAATAGAGAGGAGGGAAAAACATCATTTACATGTACTGGATAAATCAGGCCTAGTAGAACTTACTTGGACGAGGGAAACTTGGCTACACCTATGATCTCACAACTTTTTACGCGAGACTGCGGCTTATTTTTTTTACATGAGTCTTTTTGTTGGGATTATATTAAGTGACAAAACCCAGTGACTCGATAATCAAAATGTCTGGGTACTTCTAGACCACCTAGAGACTCGCAGTTTTTTTATTTTGTTCGGAAACTGGCCCGAACCGACTGGAAAAATCAAAAAAAAATTAAAAAAAAAAAGAAAAAGAAAAAGTTACCCCCTTAAAAAATTAAAGATGGTGCGGACGCAACTTTAAAGTTTTTTTGGAGGCTTATTGCGGCTAAGCTAAACGTTATATCGTATCGAAAAGCAAATCACTCCAGCGGTAACTGATTTTAAAAGATCTGCAAATTTTGCCCTATGACTTTTTGTCGTAACTGCATCGGATCTATCTTAAATTGAGTTTTTTTTTTGACATTGTATAAAATCATGCATTTATTATTCTATTATTTGTCCTAGAACTAGAGTTATTAAATATTTACTGGTGCAACTGCCGTATTGAGAGAAGAGAGTAGTAATTAAATCAATGCACCAACGGTTGATGGGCACTTCTTTAGATTGTTACTCACCATAAAAAAGAAAAAGAGGGAAGGAACAATCTAAAGAAGGTGTATGGAATGTTCTTTTTTAGACTGCTACTTCCCTTAAAAAACAGAAGTGTGGTATTCCTTTGTCCCAAAGTACATCGGACTAAACATCCCTCTGCCTTAATAGTTATTTGTGTAAATCATTTATATTCTAAAAAATCGGTCCGAGACAACTCAGACAAACTTTCTCATATACGAGTTTATAATTACTTAACCCAGTATTTTCCATTTATTAGTTTTCAAATGTACATTTAAATATTATTGAACATTTCATCAAAATTTATCATAAAAATAACTTCTCCTGCGCGGGGAATCGAACCCGGGCTCTCTCCGTCCGCGTTTTAAGCTATTTTCTCAAGAACTAGATTTTTCCCGGGAAAACGGCTTATATCGTTAGATTCGTATTTAAATGGACTACATTTTAGAATTTTTTTATCAAAATCGTCGGAACCGTTTTCGAGAAATAATTTTTTTTCACGTTTTTTCAGAGTTTTTGGGGGGTAGCGCCCCTAAATTTGGAGCTAAAATTCATTTCTCGATTTCGCCTCGGGGTATGATTTTTCTGAACATGTATGCCAAATTTCTTCAAAATCGGCCCAGTAGTTTAGGCTCCAGGCGTCTGCACAGACGACAGACGACAGACGACGGACAGACATTTTTTAAAAACCACTTTTTTGGACTCAGGGGACCTTAAAACGTGTAAATCCATCAAAATCTCAAAATCGAATTTTCGCGCCATCACAATACTTTCTCTTTATATGAGAAAGTAAAAAACGTAGGAGAGTAACAATATAAAGAAGTACCGGTTGATGATTGTTCAATGACTTCCTAGTCTAATTGGTTTTGACTACGATTTTCTCATTTATTTTATCTTTTTTTTTTAGCTAGCATTGTTATTTATTACTATACATGTATTACTTAGTTTCGATTGGCTATTTATTATATATATTTATATATATATATATATATATATATATATATATATATATATATATATATATATATGTTCCGCGTTAGGAATAAAACACATTTATTAAAGATATAAGAACGAATGTGATTCTTTACTAAAGTTAACCACAGAACGATAATAAAATGAACTCAATGACATAAGAGTGATGTTTTCGAGGTATCGATTATTATGACAAGACTGACATCCCCACTATCTCCCCCTCACAGGTCGAAGGAATCGTCTGTTTCTTCGAGTTTCGACCCCTGATGGCCACTGAATTACATATGACCTAGGATTAGGCCCCTGACGGACGACGGTGGCTGTCTTAGACCATCGTTTCGATATGTGGTCTTGAACTCGTACTTCGTCCCCTGGATTGATTATCGGTAAAGTTCGAGCAGTCATATCATAATTAACTTTGGCGTCCTCACGATATTTTTTCAATTTGTGAAGAGCTTTTTCCGCTTCAAAAGCCTTTGCAAAAGCTTCTGGATGAGTGGGAATTATTCCTCTAATTTGGTGGCCAAACAGCCATTGGGCAGGTGAGTTTCCATCAGCTCGGGGTGTGTTCCGAAGTTCCAAAATACCAGCAGCAAATTCACTACTTCTGATGTCGTAATTATGGCACTTAAGTATCAAATGTTTTATTATCTTTACATTGCTTTCCGCATGCCCGTTGGACTGAGGATAGTATTGCGAGGATGGTGACCATACAACCCCTTGTTCATGTAGGAAAGACTGCATCTTCCGCGAACGAAAAACTGGGTCGTTATCTGTCTTCAATTTTACTGGTATCCCAGTTAATGAAAAAAAACTCCTGGAACGCTTGAATAATATGTTCAGTATTAGGATGGGAAGACCATTGAGCTACGAATGGAAAACCAGACAGGCGATCTGTGTAAACCATGAATGATTTTGACCCAATGCTAAAAAGATCTGAACTTGCTACTTCGAAGCATCTAGAAGGTATGATCTCTTGAATAAGTGGCTCTTGTATGTTGGATGAAGCAAGTTCAGCACATTTCTCACAAGCCTCTACAGTACTTTTAATGTCGTTTGATATTCCTGGCCAGAAAACGGATTGTCTGGCTCTGCGTTTGGCTCGTTCTATTCCTTGATGTGCAATATGCAATTGTTGTAACACCTTTTTTCTACAAGAACGTGGAACGACAATTTGGTGATCTTTCAGAACTAATTTTCCTGAGATTGATAACTGGGTTTTCATTTTTTTGAAAGATCGAACAAAATGTGACAGAGGTTCTTGAAAGTCGTTTTGCACACTGTTGATTAGTTGTTGATAATCGTCATCAGTTTGGGCCGCTTGTTCCAATTGTTTAATTATTGGATCAGGGTTTGCATGGAGGAGTTCTGTAGCTGCGATTTTTGTTGTTGGGAGGTGCTCTTCATCTTCCTCTGGGTCTGAAACCGGGGCTCTAGATAAAGCATCTGGTATACAGTGCTCTTTACCTTTGGTCCACCTTAGTTGGAAGTTATACCCTGCCAGTTTTGCTTTATAGCTTTGTAGCTTAGGATTTTCTATCATATCTAATGTGTGTTTGTTAAATATGGGGACTAAAGGCCGGTGATCTACCACAACAGTAAAAGTAGGTAGGCCCCATAAATAGATATGACACTTCTTAACAGCCCATGAGATAGCTAATGCTTCTAACTCAATCATTGCATACCTGGACTCTGCTCCCGAGATGAACCGGGAGCCACATTGAATAAGTTTCCAAGTGCCTTCTTGCTTCTGAAGTAGCGCAAATCCAAGTCCGCGTCTGCGAGAAGCATCGGTCTGCAAGACTGTTTCGTTCAATGGGTCAAATGAGGCTAGGATTGGAGGTGATGTTAAAGCCTGTTTGAGTTGTTGAAATGCAATCGTATGTTCTCCGGTCCATCTAAAGAGGTTCTTGGTGGAAAGGAGCCCCCGGAGAGGTTCAGCTAACTCCGAAATGTTCGGTGAAAACTGACCCAGGTGATTTACCAGTCCCATAAATTGGCGAAGTTCTGTTAAGTTGGTTGGTGTAGGAAAGTCTTGGATTGCCTGTACTTTCGCCTTGTCAGCTTCATAACCTCCAGGTCTAATTTTATAGCTTGCAAAGTCAACCTCGGTTGCACCAAAGACACACTTTTTAGGGTTAAGAGTTATATTGTGTTTAGCGCATCTTTCTAACACGTCACACACTCTGTTCATGTTGTCTCTGAATGAGTCTGACGGTATAATATGTCATCGACAATTTTCTGGATGTTTGGGATTCCTTGAAGTGCTAGATCACCTCTAAGGCTGTATGAGTCTCCTGTTGATTTGAAGCCCATTGGGGAGCGCAGGAAGTGGTAACGTCCCCACGGTGTTATGAATGTTGTTAAATGTCTGGATCGTGGATCAAGTTCCATTTGCCAGTATCCCGACTTCGCATCAAGCTTAGAGAAGTACTGTCATGTTGTAGATATGCTTGCTACGGCTTCTGCTGGTGTTTTGGTAGGATGCATAGTTGGCTTAACCTGGGAGTTTAATTTTGTTAGGTCAACACATAGTCTGATCCCCCCGCTCGGCTTAGGTACCACAACGATTGGATGGCACCACTCAACTGGTTCGTCTCCCACTGGTGCAATGATTCCTTGGTGAATTAGTTCGTCTAATTCCTTTTTGACTGAATCACGTACAGCAAAGGGTATGTTACGAGCGGTGCGGATGGCAAATGGGGCGGCATCTTGTTTAAGCTCGATAAACATTGGTTGTCCAATGACTCCTGGTCCCTTCATTGGTGTGAGTGTTTTCTCGTCAAATACTTGTTTGTATACCGATAAAAGTTTGTTTCTTACTTCTAAAAGAGTGCGTTGACGCGGTTGTTCGGGGAGGGAATCAAGCCAATTTTTTCGTTCTTCATATCGAAATATACCATTTTCTACTGCACCAACACTTGGTGCAGGAACACCTATTGGTTGAGGAAATGCAGGATGGATGAGTTGGAGTTTTCTACACGCTTCCCTGCTAATATAAAGGCCTTGAACTCCATGGCAAATATGGATATATTCTATCGCGGATTGGGATCCTATACGAATTTCAACGAGGACTCTCCCCAGAACACTGATTTTTGTTCCGTTCACGGATGTGAGAGTGTTGTTAGACTCTTCTAAATCTACATTTGCAGATCTGTGTTCAAGCCAACGAAGGAAATCTAATCCTGCCACGCAAGTTTCAAACCAGTGTCGGGTTGAGTTGAAAATGTACCTATTTGCTTGTGTAACATGTATATTTCAAGCTGCACTGGTGTTAACGGACTAGGGCCATAAGCTCCAATTTGTAGGGAGATTCCACCTATTTGTTTTAACTTGTTTCTATTTTGTGAAAGGCACAATTCAGAAAAATGACCAACTCTGTTACAGGATTTACAATGTACTTCTTTGGCCGGACAATGTTCGCGGGATTTAGGGTGGTCACTTCCACAGTTTATACATTTTGATTTTTGTTTATCAAATTTCGGGGATTGACGTCGTTGACTGTTCGCGTTGTGTGTCACTTGTTGAGAGCGGACACCACTGGTAGTTGCAGAGTTGTGGTTAACATTGCTAATAGTGGAATGACTGTAGTTTTCCATTGACACCACCTCTCTAGCATTATTTAGCGCTGCTTCTTCAGTTCGAAGATATATTAAAGTGTTATCGAAGGACATTGGTGGTTTGGAAAAAACGTTTTCCCTCAATTTTTCTGATTTCAACCCTAAAAGGAGGACAGCTGTTTTTATTCTGTCTGGGTTCGACCGGTCGACATCTGCATAATCTGCTAATGTTAACAGATGGGCTGCGAACTCATCAATGTCTTGATCGACTGCTTGTTTAGCTTGTAAAAACAGTTTCCAATCTAAATTAGGGTTCCTTTTCGACCGTAAAAAATCTTTGATTCTTTGAAGGATTTGGTTAATTGGGATAGCCGCAGTGGCGTAGCTAGACCATTGGGGGCCCCTCGCCAAAGAAAATCGATGAGCAAAAAAAAAAAAAAAAAAAAAAAAAACCCCTGCGTTCAGGATTGGGGGCCCCCTCGAGGTTGGTACAATACTAGTTATTTCTGGATTTGGGGGCCCCCCCGCAATGCGGGCCCGCGCGGGCCCATAGTTACGCCACTGGATAGCCGTATCCCTAGCTAAGCTAAGATTGTTACGGATTATGCGCAGGAGGCCTGGTTAACAGAAGCTCCAGAACGTTGCAACTTGGACTTCATGTTCTATTTTATCAAGTTCAGTTATAACGGTAAAATTGTACCATACCTCCATCCATTCTTTGAACTGCCTAACGTCGATATCATCTTGTAAGATCAGTGGCTGTTTGACACTGATCTTTGCGGTCGTGGTTGTAGACGATGTTGTTGGAATTGGTGATGGCAAAATCGATTTGCCTATTTTTTCGATTCTTATTTTCAAGAGTTCAACTTCATCGGCTGTTTCGTATAAGAAAGCGTCGTCTTTGTCGTTGTCATCTATAGCTTCCAACATAACGACTTGAAAATGCGAGGACTCAAATTTTGAAACCGCTTCTTGTAGTTGACTAAGTCTATTTTTTAAGATCGTAACTTCTGCTTCAGTTATATCTTTGTTTGGCATGTCTTCGATAAGCTTTAAATAATCAACAACACGTTGCATGTTCCGAGAAACGTGGCCTTTATAGGCTCTACGGCTTCCTTTAGCTTTCTGTAACTCGTCCATTATATATTTATTTCTGTTATTTCAAGTTTACAAATTTGACGTACCTAATAAATGTTTAAAATTAAACGATAAAAACAAAACCATACAACAAAAAAGTTAGAGTAATTGAAATGAACTTACGTAGGTGTGAAAACCGACTGCGCCATGTTATGTTCCGCGTTAGGAATAAAACACATTTATTAAAGATATAAGAACGAATGTGATTCTTTACTAAAGTTAACAACAGAACGATAATAAAATGAACTCAATGACGTAAGAGTGATGTTTTCGAGGTATCGATTATTATGACAAGACTGACATCCCCACTAATATATATATATATATATATATATATATATATATATATATATATATATATATATATATATGTATATAAATTGACTCCAATTTACCACTTGGAGAGTATTACATTCTTAGCAATGGAATGAATGATGTATGATATAGTCCTGATTCTATACCTATAAGGCTTAGGAAACAAAACTATTTAGGCATTTCAATAAGTGTTAGGTCTACATTATAATAGGAAACAGCCACTAATACTTAGCATGATCCCCTAGCATTTTATGAAAGCAATTTGGTCGAATAATGACAAATTTAGTTATACATACTAAATTATTACTTGAGCTAGGCTAAGTAATTACATTTGCAAGATTTTCCTTTTAGAGTACATATTTGCATTCTGTATGGTTGCTTATCCATTGTCAAACGCAGTTTTTTAAATTTAGGCTATCGAGTAAAGTATTTGGTTTACCTATCAATAGGTTTGATCTTATGTTTACTTGGAATTTTATTTTAACGTTTAACTTCTTGTATAAAATACCAGTATTACACGTTTTAATTTTGCCTTCCATAGTTTCTATTGTATTAAAACTAAACCTCCTAAGAGAGACATTAATTCCGTTCGTTTCCTGACTGCTTGGAGTTGTCATTGCTTTCAGGTCCCCTTCTAATTTAAACCTCTAAATATTTTACATCTGCTGTTTTTTAGAATCGGGGAGAATAGCTGGAGGGGATGGAAGGAATTCAATGTTTGTCAATGTCTTTTTTTCTGCTGCTGTTGGTTGAGGGTCGACGCATGGATTAGAGGGGTGTATGAGGGGCTTTTTACTGCTTACACCGACATGAAATTGGTGGAGCCTGAGAATAGTTGATGACATCACATTTTGTTGAATCGATCTGTTTGCTCTTTGAAAAATAGAGCCGTTTTCGTATTGCGCTTTAAAAGAGTGAGGAGTTAGTGGTGAATCACTGGCCGAATCTATGTTTCGATTGGTTATGGCGTGGTTTTAAATTGATACTAGCTTAGAATATTTGGAGGAACCTAAGCCATACCTTAACTTCCTCCCTATTATGCAATTAGTTCGTCTAAAAAGAGATCTCAATAACCCCTGCACTACCCTATGCTACCATTTATAACCTAAATATCTAAACACTATTAAAAATTTCCTTTCTGTTTGGACATCCGAGTAACAGAATGGTTGGAATTCCAGCCTTCTTTGCTGTATCATTAGAAAGACCCATGTTCGGAACGTCCGGCATAAATCTCTGGTTACTCAATACCACATAATTTAGGCCTAGATGAATCCAGTTCTAATTCGAACCCTCATGCTCTCTCCCAGCTATCATACTTTTCTCGTTAAAATTGAACTATTTAAGCATCAATGCTTTTAATAACTATATTTTTAATTTGATTTATTATTGAAAAATTCCCTTTTCTCTGTAAAAAAAAGTGTTAATTCCTTGCCATGTACCGTTTTCATTCTTTTTGCTTCCGAGCTTACCGAAGGTAACGGAAGCATTGTGTTCACTTTTGAGAACGAAAAACTTATAGGCCTCCGATTTTAAAAATCCCAAGACAGAAATCCGTTTCAGACATCAGGGAACATTTTTGGTCTGGTGTCTGCCTGTCTGTTTGTCGTCTGTGTGTCCACGAATTATGAAACGTGCGACGATAACTTGAGTAAATGTCGATCGATTTTGATGAAATTTGGTAAACATGTTCATTTTACCAATGCCCAGGACGAGTTCGTTGGACAACGTTATCCGTCCAAGCGTTCACGAGCAACTCTCGCGTAAACGTGAACTTTAAATTTAAAATTGGAATTTTAGGTCGGGAAAAAAATCTAACTTCATCTATTCAATAGCTGGCCACACACGAGCGGATTTTTTTGACGGACCAGAACCGCGGACCGGGTCTGCATACCTGGTCCGCGGACCCCGTCCGCGGATCTCAGGTCTGTCGTTCCCCCACTAACGTGCAAACCCCGTCCGTCGGATCAAGTCCTTCAACTCGGTTTGCCGACACGATCCGCTCGTATGTGGGGCAAATCCGCGGATTTTTCATTGTTGGTCCGCGGACCCAGGTCTGTCCAACATGCTCGACAGACTTGGGCAACGGACGATGGATCTCATTACTGGCGACTTTTTATTATTTAATTATAAAACCCTTCTTATCAATTTATTGAGGAATATTTTCTTTTTTACAAGCTTTTATTTAACTTGCAATGTATGAATGTATGTGTATGTTTGTAAGTATGTATGTGTATATATGTATGTCCGGGTCAAATATTGTAACTGAATTTGAAAGCAGTTATCCTCAACGAATTGAATCGAAATTTTGCATACAGGTTTAGTTTGGATGAAAATGCATGGTTAGCTAAGTGACGTCAATCTAAATCCAATATGGCGGACAGCCCAAGATGGCAGACTAGTTATTTTTTAAGAATACCCATGATATGGGTATCAAATAAAAGGGTTTGCTAAGAAGAATACGAAAAATAAAATGCATTCACTCCAAATCCAATATGGCGGGTGGCCAGATAAAAGCTTGTTTTTTTTTTTTTTTGTTTTTTTAAATCTATTTATTAATTTTTTTTTGCCTTAGTAGGATTGTTATTTTTTTAATAAATAAAAAATCCTTCTTTTCTTTAATAACAGCTATATTTTACATATCACGTCAGGGCTTCTCTTCAAGCTACAACATTTATAACATTTTAAAAGAAAAGAAGGTTTTAAATTTATCATAAAAAACTCTACGTAGGCAAAAATTTGTAAAAAAACATTCTCCAAATAAAAAAAAATATTTTGCTTCCGAGCTTACCGAAGGTAACGGAAGCATTGTGTTCACTTTTGAGAACAAAAAAGTTTTATGCCTCCGATTTTAAAAATTCCAAGACAGAAATCCGTTTCAGACATCAGGGAACATTTTTGGTTCCGTGTCTGTCTGTCTGTCTGTCTGTCTGTCGGTCTGTGTGTCCGCGAATCGTGAAACGTGCGACGATAACTTGAGTAAATGTTGCCCGATTTTAATGAAATTTGGTAGACATGTTTATTTTACCAATGCTCAGGTCGAGTTCGTTGGACAACGTTATCCGTTCAAGCGTTCACGCGCAGCGCTCGCGTAAACGTGAACTTCAAATTTAAAATTGGAATTTTCGGTCGGGAAAAAAATCAAACCTTATCTATTCAATGAGACGAACATTTTTTTCAAATACAATTTTTTAGTAAAACCTACAGCGACACCCCTATAAAGTGTTAAATATCGCTAAAAAATGTTAATTGTTCTTACACAATAAACAATATAACAATAAAGTAATAAAACTTTAATGTTAATATAACAATAAAGTACATGATAGGATGCGAGGAAGCTATGTGCCACACTAATTGGCAGTGTATTTTTTATGTGTTTGTCGGTGTAAATTTTTTTGACTACAAAAAAATGGACTACATTTTAAAATGTTTTAATCATAATTGTCGGAACCGTTTTCGAGAAATAATTTTTTTCACGTTTTTTCAGAGTTTTGGAGGGTAGGACACCCAAAATTGCAGTTAAAATTAATTTCTTTATTTCACCTTGGGGTATGATTTTTCTGAACATGTATGCCAAATTTCGGCAAAATCGGCCCGGTAGTTTAGGTTCCACGCGCGTAAACAGACGACAGATGGACAGACATTTTTTAAAAACCACTTTTTTGGACTCAGGGGACCTCAAAACGTATAAATCCATCAAAATAGAATTTTTGCGCCATCGCAATATTTTCTATTTATATGAGAAAGTAAAAAACTGATGTCAATGAATAAATAAAATTAATTTAATTTAAGCGAGAAATAAAATAAATGGAATGAAACGATATTTGAATGAGCAATATAGAAATGATAAGGAGCAAAATCTGGAGACTTGGTCTGTGCGTGTGTGTTGACAACGGCAGACGGGGTCCGCGGATCTCATGTCCGCCGACAAGGTCCTGTCGTTTGTTTCTCCACTAACGCACATACCGGGTGTGCGGATTTCTCCAGATCTGTTGGAAAAGTCCGTGGTCCGTTGAAAAAACTCCGCTCGTGTGTGGCCAGCTATTGAGACAAACATTTTTTTATTAAAACCAACAGCGACACCGTTATGTAGTGTTAAAGATCGCTAAAACTATAAATAGTTTTTACACAATAAACAATATAACAATAATTTGAATGTTAATATAACAATAAAGTACATGATAGGATGCGAGGAAGCTATGTGCCACACTAATTGGCAGTCTATTTTTTTTTTTTTTTTTTTTTTTTACACCGATCAGTCAAGTTCGCTATTATTCCCCTTTGTAGTTTAGAACTAAAGTTGTTAATAATTCACACACAAGGGATTATAATAAACTTACAATTGCTTTTATCACGGAGCTAGTCGTTATGTTTTACATTCATTTCCAAATTGCTGTTTTCAAAGCCAAGATTTGAAACACATGTTCAAAAGAAAATGTTAGGAAATAAACAAAAAATATATTTATCTTTAAAACTTTTTTAAGATGTTGATTTAAATAAGTTGAACTTTTTTCATATAACTTCTTTCAAGTAAGTAACTAAAAAAGGCGTTTATGTTCATTTGAAAGCGAAGATAAAATATAGTGTTGTAAATAGGTTCATTTATATTGTTCCTTTTATGTTTCAAACAAGTGAAAATTTAAGAAAGTAAATTTTTCTCTGTGACCGTTTCACTTTTACATTTTTAAGAAAATTAAGTGAAGGGCATTACTATCCAGGTCAAAAGGGATCGTTAACACCAAGAAAAGTGATTGTGTAAAAATTAAGGGCAGAATTAAATATAGAGCAGTGCCCTCGTGCCTTTGTGGACAAGTTAAGAGTTTTATTAAACGGCCCTAAATCAAAAGAGTTGTAGAGAGTAAATGTTTGCCTACACGTCGTTATAAGTAAGGGGTTTCATTGTGCCAAAGGCAAAAATATTTCTTTTATTACTCCCTTTACATAGTGACATACTGACCCTCAGGAATAGTAAACAATTTCATACGGGATCTTAGTTTATTGCCTTTAGGTACCTTCGTTCTGACTGGCCTTGCCCTTTCTTCTGTCACTGTAAACCCTAGTCTTCAAACAAAACTAGGACATTTCAGACTGTCAAACATTTTTTTACTTTTTTTTTTTTTACAATGTTTAGGACATACATATAGCTATATTTTATTATAATAACTCGACATCTCTAATAGCTTAAGTATGGTTCAGTGATGCAACATTTGATTTATGACTCGCAGCTAGAATTAATTTGTATTTGTGTTATTGTGATCATTTTTAAACTTCTTGTTAAACGCTTTCTTTTCGTTTTGAAGGACACAATGTAATGTTCTTTGTTACATGGAAATTCACCTAAAATGTTTGATCTATTATATATATATATATATATATATATATATATATATATATATATATATATATATATATATATATATATATATATATATATATATATATATTACAATAAATCCAAACTTTTACTACTATATTCATAGTTCCATTAATCACTATGCTATTTAATACTAAATAATGGGCACATATAAATCTAACTCTGTTTTTGAATTTGTTTATTTATAAATATAAACCGATTTATATTTACTGCAAGTTAATTAATGGAACTCATTATGATTAAAAATGATATTATTATACTGATGTAGATTTATTCATATGATAACATTTTTCAATCCCTCTAATTGCTGGTATTTCACTTAACTAGGGCGTTGTGTTTGTTTAAATGGCATTTAATAGTAAATTTCCTATATTCCTGTTTTAAAAAAAGTCGGTTAAAGTTAAATTTTTAACGTTTTGAAGGTAATTTACTTAGTTGTATATAGTATTATCTACTATTTCCAATAGATAATAAACATTTTACCATGCCAGATTACTTTTTGATCTTGCCATTGAAAATCTATCAACTATTTATAATTTATAAAGGGTATATTTATGTATAACTTTTTTTTTTTTTTTTTAACTTTGAAATTGTTCATACTAATTATGATTGTTACTTTTTTTTTACATAAAACTAATCCTTATTTAAAAACTCTTTTTACGTAGTTTTTCGTGTTTTTAATAAATTGCCTTGTCATCGGAAATAAATTATCTGCGAGTTTAATTGTTTTAGGCAGTCGTAAAGTGGGTTATACATTTATTATAAGTATTGTAACGTGAAGTTATAAAAGCGTGCAAAAAGTTTAAGCTTTGCCCACTAAAACAACACAAAAAACAACTTTTGTTGTTTCTGAAACAACAAAAGTTTTTGTTTTTTTTTGTTTTTTTTTATATAACAACATAATATATTTTTTTGAGAATAATAACATAATGACATAAAATATATAATAGTACAATGTAGTAATACAAAGGGAAGAACTTCTAAATTAGTTGTTGTTTACTCCTCTACTAGGTCGCCCGAGCGTAGAGGTGGAGTCTGTTTACTATAGTTATCTATATTTTGTTTTTATTCTTATAGATTAACTGTCTCTGTTTCTTTATTTTATTTATTTATTATTTTGTGATTGGAAAAGATTTTATTTTTAGTAAATGCTAACATCGTACTATATATCATTCGTGCTTATAGTATTTCTTAAGGTGTGCTTTATATTTATTGTATTGCTGTATTTCTCTTATTTTTGCGGGCAGTTTATTGTAAAGTGTAGGTGCTACTCGTGTCCAGTGTTGTTTACCAGTAGTTGTCCTAGATTTCTGTATTGAGAGTAAGTTTTGTGTTTGTCTCCTTGTACTGTAGTTATGTGATATAGGTGTGAATTGGGGGTAGTATTTTTTAACCATTAGCTGGGTTAAGTATGTGAATAAGTCTCTAATATTGAGGATGTTCAGTTGCTTATATATTTTTTCGGCAGATTCGTACTTAGGTGTTTTTGTATTTATCTTTAATATTACGTTTTGAGTGGACTGAAGACGTGACATAGTTGATGGGTAGGCAGCTCCCCACGCTAGCAGGCAGTATTGCAGGTGCGACTGTACTAAAGCAAAGTATACTTTTTTTAACACGTTCAGCTCACATACATTACGTAACGTTAAAAAAAATATAAATAATTTTCCTTAGCTTAGCGTTAATATGGTTTATATGATCGGTCCATTTGATCCTGTTATCTATTTTAATACCGAGATAACTAGTGCTGTTAACTCTTTGCAGTGACATACACTGACAAGGTTTATTGAAAGAGAGGCAATCGGTTTTGTGTATTGTTAAGCTTGAATCAATTGGTTGACTTGTCTTATTTAAGGAAAAGGTTCTCACTCAAACATCAGCTTTAATCCGAGGGTCGCTTTCTCATGGGCTTGGTTCCAAGTTTCACCCCTAAACAATACGACTGTATCATCTGCGAATGAATATATCGAGCCTCTATCAAGTTTTAATTTACACAACTCAGTCACGTAAATTGAGAATAATATCGGTCCTAGAACTGTTCCTTGGGGTATAGAAAATAATGATGTTTCCTCCTCACTTATTACGTCATTAATTTTTGTAGATTGGGGCCTATTATTTAGGTATGACGAGAACCAATTAAGTACATTTCCTTTGATTCCGATATTTTTTAAAGCGATTAATAATGCTGAGTGGGGGACAGAGTCAAACGCTTTAGCGATATCCAAGAATACCGCTAAAGTTCTTTTACTACTGTCCAATTCCTGGTATATTTCCATAGTTATATCGGAGACCGCATCTTGAGTACTCACCCCCGTCTTAAATCCGTATTGATTTCTCGGTATGATTTTATTTGCTTCTAAATAAAAATTCTAAACAAACAAAAGTTTGTTTTAGAAACACTTTACTCCTCCGACTAAATAGATTAAAAAAGTGATTAAATAAAAAAAACTATCAGTTTGTCATTGTTAATCAGTAGTGGGTAGGAGCGAGCAACAGCGTTCACGAGCCATTAAGTTGTTTTTGCTCACAGCCCAGACAGAGCTTCGACCTAGTATATCTGGTTTCAAAATAATTTTCATTGGTAACGTTGTTGTTGTTTTTTTATTCTGCTGCTTATATTTACCGTTAGGTATATTGCTACTTTTTTACAATTATTTTTATTTTGCTAAATAAAATTATTAAGCCCGGAGGGCTACTTTTACAACAATGAATCTTATTGTGTGTATATATATATTTATATATATATATATATATATATATATATATATATATATATATATATATATATATTTATATATATATATATATATATATATATATATATATATATATATATATATATATATATATATATATATATATATATATATATATATATATGTGTGTGTGTACTGCGAGGGCAGTTGGCTTTCAATGATTGAAGAAAAACAGCATCGGGTATGGTCAGTAGTTGGATGGGTGGCCTCTACTTCTGACCTCAGCTCCAGGTTCGATTCCTAGACCGGGCCCCCTCAATGTTCACCCAGCATTTTTAAACAAATGGAAAGCTGGTCGAAAGATTAGCGTCACTAGGCTTCGGTCTGGAAAACCATTGTCGATACTCTCATGGTTGTTTGATAAATGTACCGAACCTAACCGTGAGTTTTGAAGAAATGGTTTTCCGACCAACACTTCAACCGTAAGTATAAGGATAGTGGGCTATTAAGGAATAAAATTAAGAGAGTAAAAGAATTAAATTTTAAATGCTAGTTTACTACCTGAAATCCATGTATTTGAATAAAAATATGGTTTGTATTGTCAATTTTTATTTGTAGACCTGACATTAGGCAATAATTATTATTGAATAGGCAGGCGGCAGGCTTGATTCAATATATCTTTTACATGCCAAGATGGTTGTTGTGCTCCAGCGCATCCTTAAAGAAATAATTTTAACGTTGTTAAAAAGATGGACGACAAAGTGCGTCAGAACAAACATTTCATGACTCGTTTATTATAATGCGAGAATGGCATCCTTTAGTTCAGGACGTGAAGCGTTTAGCATTTTCAGGGCTATTATTTACCAGGTTACAGCTCCGCGCCTTGTCCTAACACTTCCAATTATCTTTTAGCTTCAGCTCTTATTTACATTGACCAATATCGAGAAATAAGTGTTATTTTTTAATGCCTTTTTCACAAGTAATAATGTGACCAGTTAAATAACAACTGTTATTGAATATACTTTAGAGGAGTTACGGGCTTGGTTTATAATGCTTGTTGACCTGAGGAAAGATCTGGTTTGTCTGTGGGTAGAATGTCCCGAGGCTTGGGAACTCTGACCGCTGTAAAGTGTTGTACATTTATATGGCCGAAGTTTATCATTAGGTTTGTTCAACCTAATCTGGACTCCCTAAATTTAATTCTTAATATGATTGCTTTTACGACTCCGAGATTCTTAGAACTCGACTCCCAGTTTATCACTGACAAGAACTTATACTATAATATTTTAAATATTAGTTAACATTTTATCAGCCTATATCATTTACGTAATTAAATTTCCCTGTGGTTATTGCTGACAGTTTATTTCATTTGTAATTTAAAATAAGCGAATGAATTTTCGTTACGTTAAAATTATGATTTGCAGGCATTGTTACTAATTAACCCTAGTTCCCCCTAATTAACCCTTCTCCATAGTTAATAAATGTCTTCAGTAATAAGTAATGATGATAAACTGTGAGTTAAATATTTTTCTCTTTTAAATATTTTTAAATTATTTTTTTTCACCTCGAGTGCATTCTATAAATGTGATTCTTTAAGCTAAAATACTGGAAACTTTTTAAGTTATACGTGACTTAAATATAAATCATAAGGTTAAAAGTCCTGTGTCACATTTATTTTTTGTACTAAGAAAGATATAAGAGGTGTGAGACTTGGTGAGGTTGAGCTGTTGCACCAGGTCTAAATCTGGTAATCGCACCATTACTTCGTCAAGATAAAAGTTTTAACACCCAGATGGGAGAGTATGAATTTCTAGTTAAACTTTTTTCCCGGTTTGTCGACTTGTTCTTCTCCAAGTTTGATTGGTTGTGAAGTGTGAGAAAACAGTTAAAAGAGAAGAAGACGTGGCGTTTATCGGTGACAAAGAGGAAGTGTTAGTGTGTGATGTGTTGTGTGGGTCGGCGCTTGTTAAACCGTGTTAAGATTCACGGTGTGTCGCTAAGAGTGCTAGAATCCTGCTTGTGCTTCAGCATCCTCAGTCATTTCCCAAAGGCAATATCCTTGGCCATTGGGAAAGGAGCAACCAAACCTGATCCTCGGCTATAAATCCTCCTGAGAATGTGTTCGCTACCGTTATAGGAAGCCTCGACTCCGACTTGCAGCTCCTACTTCCCTACACTCTATTGCCTCCGTTTCCTATCAAACAGTCATTACTTTCTTTATTCGACTTTTATTGTCCGTTTCATAAAGCCAACGATACCCTGAGAATGAAAGAAAGGTTGATTTCAAACACAGATTCTGTTTCCCCTCTGTTTGTTTGAGTCTTCGAAGTTTTATCCTGTTGATATTTTTTCATTGCCTCAATCCTCAATAGTCCATTTGTCTTCTAAAACTGAGAATTTTATTTCTCGTTATGGATCTGATCCATAGATCACTACAAATATTGAAACTTTCTTTTTTGACGAGATCGTTAAGTGTTAATGGGAGTAATAGTGGAGAAAGAATAGTATTTATGTCCTTCCAAGAACAAGAGTAATTGATAGCAGATTCCTAGCCTTTATTAAGAAAATTTAACATTAGAAGGGCAACTACGTGTATAAAGTCAATTATAATAAATATGTATAATATATAATTACGTATACAATACAGGGTTATCATATTACTAGTCCAAACTTCATGTTATGATTCGTTAGGTTAAAACATTTAAGAAATACCATATCCTCAGCAGTAATTAGTTGTTTTGACTGAGATTTTGTGGTACCACATCATACGTATGAATAGAGAGGTTGGTAGTAAATAACACAACAATATTGTCACCACAATTTTTTCATTAAAACACAAACGCGTTTCGATTAATAATATCATCTTCAGTTGTTAACTTAGTAAGAGTGAATTCTGTACTGAGCTAACTATTTTACAAACAACAAATTAACAATACAAAGTGGTGGTGGACTAGCCCCCCCCCCCCCCCCCTTTTAATATTGGTTTTTCATAAAAATTTGTAAAATAGTTATCTTAGTACAGAATTCACTTTTACTGATTTAACACGCATACTGAAGATGATATTATTATCGAAAATTATAGTCGAAACGCGTTTGTGAGTTAAAATAAAAAAATTGTAGTGACAATATGTGAGTTACTTTCTACCAACCTCTCTAGTCATACTTATGAAATGGTACCACAAAATTAAATAATAAAATTCATACATAAAAGAACATTTAGTACATAAATTTAATAATAAATTCTATAATAAATCTTTTTAAATTTAAAATTATAGCACTCTAAAAGGTTTTCTCTACACTAGAGAACATTGAGTCCTGAGCTGCCAAGACAGAGTTCACAATTTACTTATATTTATACTGCTTTACAATAATTATTTTTAATATCATCCCAAAATAACAATGGTTGTCATTTCGACACCATATTCAAAATTTAAGTACAGATGAATTTAAGGACACCAAATCGCCTCTCTACTTCTAATGCCAAACCAAGATCCATAATTCTTGTAAATTTATTTTATGGAGGACGAAGCAGAACAAATTATCATTCGCTGGCATTACAATTGCATTAAAAAAATTACAGAACGGGCCACTGTGCAACTCTAGAAACGATGTATGTTAAATGAAAGAAATCCGCTTATTTAAACATACTTCAGAAAGAATGCAAAGTGATGATTACTGGTCGTGTTGAAGCAAAGTTTCAGCTGGGCAACATGCTGGTCGGTTTAATGCCCCAAGGATTACTGAAGTGGCCTTTGTTATTGTCGGTGATCAACTTGAGTAGCGAGATATCAAACTTATGTGTCGCGGTAGTACCTTACAAACCAAACAAAATTCATCGTTCCTATGATACTCTGCAATATCCAGGGTGGCTGGGGTCCCCCGATTGCAAACACATCTATTTACACATTTATTTACAATTATTAAATGGCTGGACTAAGTCTGCTGGGTCAGCCAGTTATGTATATATATATATATATATATATATATATATATATATATATATATATATATATATATATATATATATATATATATATATATATATATATAATAAATATATATATATAATAAATATATATATATATATATATATATATATTTATTATATATATATATTATATATATATATATATATATATATATATATATATATATATATATATATATATATATATATATATATATATATATATATATATATATATATATATGCCGCGCGAATAGATTTAGAGTATTGAAAAGAGTGTGTCTTAATGACCTCCCGGCCGATTTCTTGTTTATTAAATATCCTTATTTGTAGGTCCTATTTTTTTATGTTTTATAAGTAGCCCTAAATGTTTTAATGTATTTTTGTTATAAGGACCAATTAATATTTAGTTGTCGGACTGTAATACATTTTGTGGCACTTCAGTAGATTGTTATTCGCCCTATAAATAAAAGAGAGTAACAATCTAAAGAAGGTGCACGGAATGTTCTTCTTTAGAATGTTACTCCCCTTGTAAAAACAGAAGAGTGATATTTCTTTGTCCCGCAAAGTACATTGGACTAAACCTCCATTTGTCTTAATAGTTATTCAGTCAAAGCCATTTAAATTCGAAAAAATCATAGGGGAGTAACAATCTAAAGAAGTACTCATTTCGATACATACACATTTTATTTGCCTCAGTTTTACAAGCTTGTTAGACAAGCTGATGCACGTCTGCTAGTTTCTTGTAAGGATGTCCTTCTTAAGTCTATAGTTAAAAGATCTTGCCTTTTTCTCTTTGTTATGATTATCTTAGGCAGCTTGTGCTTTTTGTATAGTTATGCAGAAAGTATATTTTTTCTCGGGTCTGAGGAAGGATAATGAGGTAGGAGGGGATGTCCGGCCCAGGCCCGGAACCCCAAGGGGATCTCTGCCGGGCGAAGGCTAAGGTTAGGCCTTTGGAATCATGGTACCCTCGTTTGCAAATTCCACGGGGCCCCTAGGGCTCACTCAGAATTCAATCAGCCCCAGTTTTCAGGTTATATCGTATAGATTGTACACACGCGAAGGAGAGCATATCTCGCATGATTCGGCCTCGGACCTCCTTGCCCAACAACTCCGTTCCATTCAGTAACAATCCCTAGGCCAGGAATTCCCTTCTATGCCTTCGTCTCAAGCCCCCTTCATAAATATTCTGACCTTACAAGAGTAAGGTCAGGTAGTTGAAAGATCAACTACCTTTAACTCCGTCACATCATTGAGTTCTTGAAAATATTAAAATTTTGGTATGCAAACACTCCACTTCTGATTAAGAGAACTTCAGGACTGAAACAAAAGCTTATTTGTTCTTCTCTCTTTTCGAATAGCAAAAATTACTTCATCGTTTACCCAATAATATGTAATTGCTTCACAGTAATTTTATAATTTTTTTTTATCGTAATCGATAGTACTGTTTCTTCTCAATTATTTTTACTAAAGTGATTTTGAGGATGTGTTGCAGCAATAGCACAAAATTATTTTCATAAAAATCTTCAGGGCTTCTAAAATATTCTAATTATCCTTTAAGAAACTGCGGATTCAAAAATAAATTATAATTCAGTGAGTCAGATCTCCATAAAAATGTAAATGCTTGAAACGGCTGCGGCTGTTCGTTCATAATCGTCCGCAATCAGTTATTTCAACACCGCGCTCCCATAAGTAAATTGCATTTTGAGATACAAATCTATGCTCATCCAAAACAGGGCATATTTATTTCTAGAATTATTACATTTTTTTTAAATGTCCAGAATAATTATCCACTATTTGTTATACCTTCTTTTTAATGGAAACGCCTTAACCGCTTCGCTAATTCTTTATTATGCTCCACGGCATATTTTACTCACATATCGATTTTACCTGTAATTAAATCATTATTTTATCTTTCTTCATTATTGTTTGGCGTATTGTATCAATTTATTTTATTTTTTTATTTAAAAGGTCTTCTTTGGTATTTTTCCCAAAAATTC
The DNA here is from genome assembly GCA_951217055.1 of Gerris lacustris. Taxonomy (NCBI): domain Eukaryota; kingdom Metazoa; phylum Arthropoda; class Insecta; order Hemiptera; family Gerridae; genus Gerris; species Gerris lacustris. The sequence continues at coordinate 90,980,896 of OX578276.1, forward strand.
CTTCACATAATTCGAATTGAGTATCGATTAGACATTGTTAAAAGGTCAATCGTGTCATAAATTACCCTCTTGATTTCTGGACAGCTAGGAGCGGTAAAGTCACCAGGCAATAGGTGTCCTTTTAACAATGTCTGTAAAGTTTCCTACAATAATTAAAAATACTTTAACTGCTATTTTGGCTAGCGGTTATTTTCACTAGTTAATGGAATAACGCCTGTGGGGAAAAACTCCTGTACTCGTTACCTTATAAAATCAATATGCGAAGTTAAATGTACTTTCCAGTAAATTTGTATTTTAATTTTTTATTTTCTCAAGAGTAAAAGAAGTTTTTGACTTGAGTAGGTCAAGATTCAAACTTACCTCATTAGTGCTGTATTAAAACTTATTGTTTTTATTAGACATATATTGATTGTAGGCTTTTATTTATTTAATTTTCTTATTGCCTTTTTTTGTGGACGGTGTAGTTAAATTATTAGATTAAAAAAGGCAAAACAAGAATCCGTAAAGGGTATTAAACTAATATTTATGCTTATAGAAATTCACGAAACAAACAAAAGATGGGATGCCTCATATTTTAAGCAACAACAAACAAATATATATTTTATACTCTTACCTGTGTATAAAATGTATTTTTTGAAAGCCCAATAAATGGTACTAAACTAAACTAAATTTAATTTGTTTATTGCGGACTTTTTTTCACTCAATAATCTGGGTGTTATCTGATTTTTTATGGGGAGTTGTTAAGTTAGTGACAGTAGGTACTGTTGCTTAAGTGGGTGTTGGGTTTGTAACTACTTTGGTAACGCTGATACAGCTGCAGATAATAGTAATTCTGACCCATGGATAAGATCAAGCCTAGAAAAGAAGACACGGTGCAAAAGATGCCTGCCTTAAAGTCCCTAATCCTAATTACCTGGGCTCAGTGCCCCCGGTCTATGAAGCCGATAGCTATCTCAGAGGATTGGTAATGAGCATCCTCATTCGGTATGCAAGGATTGTCACCTTTGGTGGGACCTTAGACTCACTTTCATCTTCACACCCACAACAATACCATCAATTAATGTTCTTTTATGAAACTGGCATCGTGTGTGGTGCCGAGATTCCCTCCAGCTCATCTTCAAATCACGATAAAAGTCTTCAAGTATCACATTCATTATTTAACGAATCACGCAGTTAAAAAATAAATAAAATTATTAACAAATAACGCAGTTGGTAATGCCAAGGTGAGCAGAAATAAAATAACTAATCAATTTAAAAAGGTGTTTTTCTTTGATTTTGAAACTGAACTCGTTTTGTGATGAACATCGATCTACTGCTTCCGAATCTACACTGGAAGTAACGGCAGCTTTGTATTTTATTTTTATGTCATGGCTCATTTTGTCACCTGAAGTACTGACAGCGCATCAAGTTTCCTTTTTTGGCACTTGGCTCCGAAACCACAGTTTAGATGCAAAATAGGGAGACAATTAAAAAAAAAAATAAAAGCCCTTAGAAAGGTGTTACGGGACCACTACAAAAAAATAAATGGTGTTTTCGAGTCGGCTTTTTAAATCCAACAAAATGAGCAATGGTTCGCCATTTCCGGGAAATTTTGGCGGGAAATTTTTTATAGGTTTATAACCTATAAAAATGTTCGAAAATGGCCATAATTATTACACAGTAAAATTTCAGGGCTTAAAATGCTTCAACAGCTCCAAAACTCCTGTTATGAGGCAAAATAGAAAAACAACTTTTTTTTAAAAAAACCCTCGGTAGTCCGGAGCAACGAAAGAGATATTGTTTCGGTGATGGATCTTTACTTCCGAAAAAATTAACTATGCACTTTTTATTTGTTTGTCAGTTCTGGAAAATTCAGTGGCGCAGAGAATATTCTCTGCCAAGATGTTGACATGTGCGTATCAGCTCTCTATTTATCTTCAATTAACTAAAGAGTAGAAAGCCGATTATCCGAAATAATGTTACGTAGGGTGGTTTGGATGATTAAAAGTTCAAAAATCAATCACTTTTGTACAAAATGCTTAATCTATAGTACACGGTGATAATTGTCTGCCAATTAGAGGGCAATTAGCTTCCTATTTCGTATACATACATAATAATAATCATTTATTGTAAACATATCTTGAAATAGACATTACAAATATATACATAAGATATAATATAAAATTAACAAATATAAAAAGAATATACATTTTTTTTTTTTTTTTTTTTTTTTTTTTTTTTTTTACACATATACATACATTTGACTTTTTAAAATATTTTTTCCTGATGCTTTTTTATTATTTATTTATTTTTATTTTATTTTATTTAATTTATTTATTTATTTTTATTTAATTTATTTATTTATTTATTTATTTTTAGTTTACAAATCGGCATTTTGCCGTGGTAGCCGCCTTGTAAAGGCTCTGGGATTGGTTTTGAACCATCAAACTTATTTGTTTTTACATGACCTAAGTTTAGTTAGTCTACAAGGTATTGCTGACAACCTGCTTCATCCTTCTCCACTCCATCCTATCCTGAGCTACTCGCTGCCAGGTTTCTCCTCCGCAAGATTTTCTCATCTCATCATCCCATCTGGAGCAGGGTCTCCCTTTGGCTCTTTTCTTATCTCTCGGATACCATCCTATAATTTCTTTGCGCAATCTTCCGTCCTTACATCTAGCTAAGTGTCCTGCCCAGTTCCATTTTCTTTCAGTCACTATCTTTCCTATGTCCTCTAGTCCTGTTTGGTGCCTTATCCATGTATTTCTTTTCTTATCCCGTTTCGTTATCCCTATCATACATCTCTCCATACCTCTTTGTGCTACTCTTAGCTTTTTTATTATTTTTGGTGATAACACCCATGTTTCTGAACTGTATAACATCGTTGGCAGCACACACATTGACCATAGCCGTTTCTTGGCTTCCATATCAACATTTGATCTGAAGAGGTGGCGATATTTGTTAAACATGTTCCAGGCTATTGCAATACGTCGACTCACTTCTTTCCTTCCGTCATTATCATCTAAGCTTATTTGGCTTCCTAAGTAGATTATACACTCTTCTTTTTAGGGTTTCGTTGGTAAAACCAAAAAAAGAAACCCTTCGTTCATGTGTCTGTCTGTCTGTCTGTCTGTCTGTCACTCTGTACGGTTCCAATAACTTTTGAATAAAAAGAGATAGAAACGTGAAACTTTCCAATATTAAAGATCGTTTTGACGCGCACACAGGAAAAATATAGCGAATTCAAAATGATCAGCTGTTCAAATCCAAAATGGCGGATAACTCACGTCATGCGAAAAAAATATTTTTTTAAAATTTTAAGTGGGGTATCAAATAAAAGGTATTAAAGAGTAGATTACAAATATATATATCACTTAGGAAAAGTGTTCAATTTTCGGCGCCATTTGGTCAAAAAAACTCGAAATTTTGCGTGTCCCCCCCCCTTAAAATCGTATTTCCTCTCATACTAAAAATATAGAAAAATATGCAAAATGTGGGGTCTGGTGGGCCATAGAAAAAATAAGATTAGCAATTTGATCTGATTTACTGGGAATCCAAGATGGCGGATAATTCATGTCACACGAAAATAAATATTTTTTTTAAATTTTGGGTGGGGTATCAAATGAAAGGTATTGAAGAGTAGATTACAAATATATATATCACTTAGGGAAAGTGTTCAATTTTCGGCGCCATTTTGTTAAAAAACATCGAAATTTTGCGTGTCCCCCCCCCCCCCCCCCTAAAATCGTATTTCCGCTCTTACTAAAAATATAGAAAAAAATGCAAAATGTGCGGTCTGATGGGCCAAAGAAAAAATAAGGGTAGCAACTTGGTCGGATTAACGGGAATCCAAGATGGCGGCTGATTGATGTCACGGGAATTTTTTTTTTTTTTTTTAAATTTTGAGTGAGGTATCAAATGAAAGGTATTGAAGAGTAGATTACAAAAATATATAACACTTGTAGAAAGCGTTTAATTTTTCTCGCCATTTTGTCAAAAAACATCGAAATTAGGTTTCCCCCCCCCCCCCTAAAACTATATTTCCGCTCTTACTAAAAATATAGAAAAATATGCAAAATGTGCGGTCTGATGGGCCAAAGAAAAAATAAGAATAGCAACTTGGTCAGAATAACTGGGAATCCAATATGGCGGCTAATTGCTGTCACGGGGAAAAAAATATTTTTTCAAAATTTTGAGTGGGGTATCAAGTGAAAGGTATTGAAGAGTAGATTACAAAAATATATAACACTTGTGGAAAGCGTTTAATTTTCTACGCCATTTTGTCAAAAACATCCAAATCCCCCCCCCCCCCCCCCACCCCAACTACTAATTTCATGTTTACAACACCAACGAAACCCTTTTTACGTGAGACTTCACGCACTACCAATTTTTTTAATTATGTCTTGTCCAATTTTTATTTTCTCAATAGGTTCGTTTAGATTTACTGCCATTACTGTAGTTTTAGTGAAGTTTATTTCTAGCCCAACATCACCTGCTACTTGAACTAAGTCTTTTAGCATGTCTTTTGCTTCTTTTAAACTTTTGCCTATAATAACTACATCATCTGCAAACTTGATGCAGTTCATATTAGTTCCGTTTATGCATATTCCCTTATCTTTCCAGAATAACTTATCGCATATATTTTCGAAAATTTTTATGAAAATTTTACCTGAAAGTACATCTCCCTGACGAATTCCTCTGTTAACTTCTACAATTCTTCTTTCCTTCTCTACATTTACTTCCAGCGTAGCCCCGTTATATGTTTGTTCTAGGATTTGCACATACCCTTCGTCTATTCCACTATTTCTTATCATATTTATTATAGATTCTTTGTAAACACAATCGAAAGCCTTTCTAAAATCTACAAATATTAAAACTAGAGGGAATCTGTATTCTTGAGCTTTCTGAATTAAAATTCTGATAAACAATATGTTATCCAACTTGAGTTGGGCTAATGTTCTCGTCAAGGGTTCGGTCTATTCTTCTAGCTATAATACTCATAAATAATTTGTACATAATAGATAATAAGCTTAGTGGGCGATAATTTTCTATATTAAGGTGATCTCCTTTCTTGTGTAGTAGTACTACCTTCGAAATTAACCAATCATCTGGCACTTTTCTGTTTTGCAGACAATCGTTGAAGAGTCGCATCAGTTCCTTGACTAAGGTTTCACCTCCCGCTTTAATTTCTTCCCCTGAAACTCCATCTTTTCCACACGCTTTACCCTTTTCTAACTTTCTTACTGCCCACTCTACTTCTCCTTTCATTATGTCAGGCACCGTCAAGTCTACTTTATCAATATTTTCTCTTTTTGGTGCTACAGTTTGGTTATGCTTTTGTCCCATATATAATTCGCTATAAAAATCTCTGATTATATTTATTATTTCTGTTTTATCTCTCCTCTCTTTACCATCTTTATCTTTCATTGCTATTATTTGGTTTCTACCTAAGTTAATATTTTTCCAGTATTTTTTTAAGTTACCTCCTTCCACTATAGTTTTTTCTAATTCTTTTATCTTCTTGCCATCGCTCCATTCTTTAAACTTACTTCGTATTAATTTTGCGAGCTCGGCTCTTCCTACCTTGTCCTTTCCTTGTCTTTTCATCCGTCTCCTTATTTCTAACATCTTTTTTAATTTCCCTGGGTATTTTATTTTTAGTTCCTGCGTTTTCCTTTGTTAACCTTAAAGTTGTATTTTCTATGGCTTTTCTAATACTTGTTTCATACTTATTTAATTCACTCCTATCAATACCATTATCATTTAATGTTTTGAGCTCTTGTTTTAACAATTTTTCATATTCATCCACATTTACGTTTTCTAGTCTACTATTCCTTGTTATTTTATTATCTTTGTTAATTTGTGGTTTATAATTTTTCTTGTTAAATTTTATTTTTGTTTGAACTGGTCGATGGTCGCTCCCTACATCAATAAAACTTACTGCTTCAACGTCGGTAACTATTTCTCTTTTGTTTACTAGAATGTAGTCTATTTCATTGTTTGTTACGCTATCTGGACTTATACATACATAATAAATATACTTTATTATATACATATACTTTATTATAAATGTACTTTTATTATATACATACATAATAAAAGTACATAAATTACCTATTATTGTAAAATTTATTTAATTTTTCCTCCGTTTTTTTTTTTTTTTTTTTTTTTTACTTTTCCTCACTACCTTTAGTCAGAAAAGTATTGTTTTCATCCAAAAAAAAAAAAAAAATGTTTCGAGATTTCAACGGAATTATCCGTTTTGGGTGTCTTTAAGACCTCTTGAGTGGTTTTCAGCATGACGTGTATCTAGCTGTGTGTGTATATATGTGTGTATGTTATCGTTTTCATCGTAGCGCCCAAGGTATTTTTCCTAGAGAGTTGAAACTTGGTAGAAAAATCAGTCCTTACCTGCAGTGCTTTTTCCGCCATCTTGAACCCAGTTTGCTGAGTCCTCAAAAATTTTCCTCGAAAATGGTCCTGATCGAGTTGAAATTAGGTACGAATACCTGTACGACAAACAAGCCCACCAAATTTCATTTTGATATTTTTAAAAGTTATCAATCTTTGAATTTTGAAACTTTGACGGTTAATAATACCGAAAGTATAAATACGTTTTTGACATATAGCATATCGTTGGAACAGGAAAGGAACAAATATAACAGGATTAAGGAACAAATATAAAAAATCCCCGATGAAATTCCATTAATTAGTTTAAAAGTTATAAGCGAATATAATTATTTATTAGTGCGTTAATTTTGATGACGTCGAAGTTTGTTTACATACCTGTCAAAATACCGCCAATAATCAAATAATTGAATAAATGAAATAAAATAATGTATAAGCATTATTTAAAGAGGCCACTTTAGTGTCCTCTTGTGTGATAAAAAGTGAGGAAAAGTTCTGAGGTACCCGATTTTTTTTAAATCTGTCAACAATTGTTTTCTGGCAAAAGAATTTAAAGCTAACTGAAGCTCTCCCAGATAACAATCCAAATATGGGTAATTAATATTAAGAAAGTTTACAATTAACTGCATAATGTTTCGATTAGAACCCTCTGTAGGGTTTGCCTGAGTGTGATAGTCAGGAGTATTTCGATGGATTATTCAATATGATTTACTAAGTTCTTTTGCAGGTCATCCAAATCTATTTAAAATAACGGACTGAAAATTTGAGGATATAACATCCGTAGTTGCTCGTCTCAAAGGGCCACCCACTTTGAAAACAAGCCATGAAATACTATCCCATGGTGTCAACATGACGAGGGAATATTGTTCTTCGGGGCGTGGTATTATAGAAGGTGTAACTCTTTGGCAGGTCTCATTGACGCACATACCGCAAACACTCCAGTGAGTCTTCTCAATGCCTAGATGGGCTGGTTGAGAATATCATGAAACTCTTGGAAACAGTCTTTTCTGCATATCCCATGGTTCCACCAATTTTCAATCATCCCTTGGGTCTCTCAACTTACCCTTCAAGAAGGCCTTTCGGAAGAAGTATTGTTTACCTCCCTCCACTCTCCAATCTGAATGACCTTGAAGGTGGGTTTGATCTTTATACATATTACATTTATGCAACTCAACACTGCAATCGCTGTCACCGGCAGTTACAGCGGAAACTGAAAAAGTGCATCGTCCTCCAATGGGACTTAAAAATAGGCTTGTTTAAGATATTCTTCCTCATTATATCCTTTTGGTTCTTCAAGAAGCTCTGAAAAATGTTTTTTCCATCTGTCCATAATTTCCTAATTTTTAGAGTAAAGTTTTCCGTTTTATGTCTGTTTTAGTTTACATTGACTAGGTCAATTTAATTATTATTTTTGTCTCACTTGGATTAAGATTATTTTTGATAATCTATAATACTATTTAGCTACCTTCCCGCCTTCATATCAGCAATGGTTTTAGTGACTTAATTTTTGTTAGGTGTCCAAGGGATAGGAACCTCCCTTTATAATATAATACTAAAATAGAAAGTTCGTAACTGCAAATCAATGGTATGATCTTTCGTGATCTTCTCCGCGTTGATTTTTGTTTCAATTAAAGTTTGAAGTTTTCACACGATTAAGTGGCTATCTTTGTTGAAGCTTTCTGGGACTCTGATGGTTTGAGCGAGGTAAACTCACCTTAATGAAGTTGTGGCCACTCTTTGCCTTACACTTAAACTAACCAAAAATAGAATTGCAGTTCATTCTTACTGATAAGGCCACGTATATCGTTGTGAATTGTTATTACAATAGGATGAAATGAGGTGATTCCCTATGATTATTTCACTTTTCATAATTAGTCGATGTAATTACTCCTGGGAAAATGGAACTCCGGCTCAAAGCTCAACAGCCTTTACTTTTTTTTCTAAAAATATTTACATTTCTACACTTTAATTTTAGCTTAAGAAGCATAATTAATACGCTTCGTTGGAAGCTTAATCAAACAGCACCTTTAATGTGTTTACTTTGTTATAGCCTTACCTATTAACTAGAATCTAGACTCGTACTACTTCCTTTCAGTGTAATTCATATTAAATTTGAAGTATAATACCATTACATAACAGTAACCTCTGTTTATTTTTTAAACGTACACGTTTTATGACACATAACGGCTGCATTGTGTACACAGTACTTTTAAATAAATATAAATAAATGTCAGATAATAATTTCAGGTTTTATAAAACTTCCGAAAACCAAAAAAACTGCCAGCCAATAAGTGTGGAAGATAGCTTCTTCGCGCCCCATGGTGTACTTTATTGATTTTTAGCTTTTACAGCCTATTATTGTCTAATTTATTTTAACCCCGCCTCCCATTTTTAGGGTTTCGTTGGTAAAACCAAAAAAAAGAAACCCTTATAGTTTCGTTCCTGTGTCTGTCTGCCACTCTGTACGGTTCCAATAACTTTTGAACCGAAAGAGATAAAAACATGAAACTTTCCAGTATTAAAGATCGTTTTGACGCGCACACAGGAAAATTATAGAGAACTCACAATTATTAGCTGTTCCAATTCAAAATAGCGGATAATTCACGTCGCGCGAAACATTTTTTTTTAAATTTTGAGTTGGGTATCAAATGAAAGGTATTGAAGAGTAGATTACAAATATATATATAGGGAAAGTGCTTAATTTTCGGCGCCATTTTGTCAAAAAAACATCGAAATTTTGCGTGTCCCTCCCCCTAAAATCGTATTTCCGCTGTTACTAAAAATATAGAAAAATATGCAAAATGTGCGGTCTGCTGGGCCATAGAAAAAATATGATTAGCAGTTTGATCTGATTTTCTGGGAATCCAAGATGGCGGCTAATTCCTGTCACGGGGAAAAAAATATTTTTTAAAAATTTTTTGTTGGGTACCAAATAGAAGGTATTAACGAGTAGATTACAAATATATATACCACTTGTGGGTAGTGTTTAGTTTTCTGCGCCATTATGTAAAAAAATGCGTCCCCCCCCCAACCCGCTATACTAATTTTATGTTCATAACACCAACGAAACCCTAGACCGTCTATGGTCTAGGTCTGGCGTCCACACTTGTAGACACGTTGCGCAACATGCCTAACGTTGCACCATGTCTACCATTTAGAATGGAAAACCATAGACATGCGATTTTGGTCTAGCAACGAGACCGTAGACGCCGTTTGTCTCAGCCGATGTCTATAGACAAATTGCTAGACATGTCTCTGAGACCAAAATCGCGCAACATGTCTACTAGTGTGGACAAGGTTTTAGACACGTGACTAATAAAGTTCCCTGTTGTCTGCAACGAATTTTTGAAACCAGAGACAAAAATATTTCGTGTTTCAAAATTATCACAATGCCCCCCCGTTACCTTCGGTAAGATCGAAAGCAAATAAGTCAAGAATAAGAAATTTGATACCTAAAAAACTAAACTATTAAAAATTGTATGTTTATGTGGGGTAATCTCTAGAACTGCATGCAGATCCGATTCTAAAAATTATTTTATTGATAATAAGCTACATTATTCCAAATTCCCGAGATACATAGGCTGCGTAACAATACACTTTATAATGAATGTCGTAGAAAGCTCTTTAATTATGGTTATGTACACTTTTGTCATATTTTCGGTTGAGGGTAGTAAAATGGAAAAAAATAAAAAATGTTTTTTGGTTAAAAATAAGCAAAATACGTATAAGAACTATAATAATTATAGATTATAGCGGAGGATGTTCCGTAAGATTATTACAACTGATGATGACTATCCTAATAATATTAAGTATATTTAATAGAATGCTGTAATATTGAAATAATTTATTATTTATTATGTAAATGAAGGAATCTTTAATAAAAGAAATCAAAATTTTGGTTTGATTTAAGTGAACATTGGTATACATACATTATTTGGTTCCAGGAAGACGATAATAATATCGAACTACGTTTTATCAATTTATTTCAAATATAGTATAAATAGTTATGTATAAATATTTTTTCTGTAAAATTTGTCATTAATAATTACGTTTTTGTTTTTTTTAGCACGTACTATCTTTGACTTTTTTGATATCACTGATGTGATGCTGCTAGTGAAATACATTTGAATATGTAAAACTTGAATTTTTATTTCCAGATATTTATCCAAAATATTTTATAATGCTTTTATTTATTTACGTTAGCTAAGGTTCTTCCTCTGATACCCATAAACAAATTTAGAGTTATCCCTTAAGTTTTATAGTTTTATCGGTTTCATCGTCTATTTTATAATTAATTAAATTAAGTTATTTTTCTTGTATTTCAAAAAGAGACAGATAAGGCATTTAAAACAAAACTTTAGGAGAGAAAAGATTTATTTAAGGAAAGATATATACGATATGGTATTGAATTGGATTCTTTATAGTTTGAGTTGACTTATTTCGACTCGGGAGAACTGAATATATAGACTTTTCGTTTTACGTATCCTGTTTTGCCAGTAAATTACGAGTTTTGTTTAAGATGTATGGTATGGTGTTAAAGATAGTTAATTTTACCTGGGTTGTTTCAAGGGTCCAACTGATCATGATTAGGTATTGGATCTCACAGGCTATGTGTCAGATGGCAGGAGACACAGTTGACATATGGCCAGCGCCTTCCTTATATCCGATATCTTCCTCCAAATGTTGTCTCTTTTTTAAGACCTTACATAAAGGATAGACTAATCTGTCTTAGGGATATCAGATAAGACATCTTTAGGCATTTATCTTCATTTCTATTTCTCGAATCAGCGTCAGGTTTATTTTTTTCTTTCTCTCTAGCCGTTTGATGGAAAGGAACCCCCCCCCCCTCCCCAGTTTGTTCCTTGTTTAAAGAAAAGGTCGACTTTTAAATAGATTCACAACCGATTTGTTTATAATGCTATGAATTCACTTTATGAGGAACTCTCAGTGGTTCACATTAGAATTTTTAAATTTTTTCTTACAGCATTCATTTAATGAAATTGTGGTTCGTGAATTGTTAGAAACAGTACTTTTATGAAGTATTATTAAATATTAAGTTCATACATTTTTATTTCCAACAAACTTTTATAATATTACTTACCAACTCAATTGAAGTGCTTTCTTTTTTCCATCACAGTATGAATATACTTTAGATTTTCGTTTCAAGGCTTTATTTATTAATCGAAAACAATAAAAAGGGTAATTGAGGTGTAAAATTCAGCATTCTTTTTTTAAAGTAATAGCTAGCGAGGATGTGTTAAAAATTAATCTTTATTGTACCTTCAGAAGATAGGAGGTGACTCAGCTAACAATTGTAATTACAATGCTTTACAAGAAATAATAAATTAGTTCACAATAAAAGTTTATTACGTTCAATAGATGAAGAGAGTAGAAATACGTTTAGAGACCTAATAGGTGAAAAAGTCCCTCGCTCCTTGAGGCGAAGCGTTTTATGACGGTCAAGAGGCCCTGAAGAAATAGAGACTCAATTCGGTGGAGACACGCAACCATTAACACAGATTTATCAGAAAAGGAACCCGATTAAACCGAAACAGACAGGAGCGTAGGGGCTGAGAGTGCTGGCGTTTTTACAGCCCTACACGACGCTACAAGGCCAATTACACTAATTAACTTTAACCAAATAGGGACCCGTTAATACTCGCTTCGAAATCTCCGCCTTACTTATAAATATGCACTGTGTGTAGTCGTTTCCAAAGGGTGTTATTTACCTATCGGGAGTACATCCGAGTTGTAAGGCGAATAATATTCATAAAATACAGACGTGAACATAATTCGTTTAAATATTACCTTGTTAAGAAGAAAGGATATATTTAAAGGTTTGCTTTGCTCCAAACTCAGAGACCAATAACGATGGGTTCTGCGAAAGATGAAAGGTGAATCTAAGAAAGATGCTGCCTTGACTCGAAACATTTTACATGCTGCAGATAAATTTGTTAAGAGGAAAGCTTTAAACGCCCCGGGTGTGAATTTGCTTTCTTATTTACGGTATCCTCCCACAAAATGTCATTATTTTATGTATATAAGGTTACACTTTTGTAAACTGCACTTATAATAAACAATGCCGTTATTATCGTGCTTAACCCCGTTTTTAACAGAAGTCATTAAATACTATGCTAAGAGGTTAACGGAGGGCAGTAAAGCTGAGTATTCTACACTAAAAATCTGCTTGAGACAAAGTTCAAGCTCTCTCCATACGTCGGACGCAGGTTAAGGTCAAGTCGACCTTTTGTGTGTTAGACGATTTCATATTACAAACAATGTTATTGTCTATTTCTCTTGAGTGGTGTGTTGCTAATCTGGCTAAATGTGAGGCTTTTGGAAGGATTAATAAACATTCACTCGTGGACATGGAGAGGAATTAAATTTAATCCTGGTATATCATTTGTCTAATGTGTGGTTATTTTGTAGTTGGACATAAATGACAATTATCGCTTCAACATCACGCGATTGCTGATGTTTTTATGGGTGCATGTTTATTCGATTTATTGAGTACTAAGAGAATGTTAATAAGAAGTTACTGATGTTGCAATCTTAAAGTGAAGAAAATTATGATTATCATATAAGAGGTGTAAGATATCATTTTATTTTGACCGTGTAAATTTTTCATTATCACCTCTCCAAAGGCGACCATACATGTTTCTGCATACCTAAAAGGTAAGCCTGTACAGGTAAAGGGAAGCGTGTGTGCTATCATAGCAGCAAAATTGAACAGCAAGAGGGTTTACAAAATTACCCACAGGTGAACTCATTATTTTAAATAAAAATGTAACTCCTCTGGGAATTGAAACCGGTTCAAATAGCACAATTTTAATTCCTTGTGGGATAGTGGGATCCCATTATTGCTTCCAAGCTTATCAAAGGTAACGGAAGCTCTGATCGTTCTGAAGAAAGAAAATTTATTCTCTCGATTTCAAAACTTCTAAGACAGAAATCCGTTTCAGACATCATCGAATATTTTTGGTTTTCTGTCCATCGCTCAATTTTTGCGAACAAACATATCTTAAAAAACTATATGCCCGATTTTAATGAAATTAGCGGATGACATAATTAGCTCATTGTTGGTCCCATATAAGTTTTAACCTTCTGCTCCCATTTGTTTCTCTTCCTCAAGCCCACAAACATTCATTCATTTACACCTATGTCTTCAAAAGAACTCATCTGATCATGTACTCATATTTTTATCAAATTTGAATGGTTTGTCGAAAGTAGCCCACAGATAGCCCCAGATTAACTTCTCTTTTATGTGTTAAGAAAAAATAAGTAAAAAAGTAAGTGCAACTGATTTTTTAGACTAAATAATAAGTAAACATGCACGTTTGCATTAAACTTTCCGAAGATTCTAATGCCTAGCTGAGAGGCAAGGTAAATATGAGTTAATAATAGTTATTTAGTTATTATAAGTCATTTTCTGCCTACTTTAGTTATGTGACGATAATAAATACCACTATCCCCTTGATTAAATATTACAGCACATCCAATATTCCGGTATGCCTTGCTTCATTTTAAGCCTATTTTCTCTAATCCAATTTAACTTTAGCCCCTTGAGCGTATTAACTACATAACAAAACGCTTACACGTCCTTTCTCTATAGTAAATATTATAATACTTCAGCATAACTTATTTAGGGCGTGAAATGAACTCGTTTCTTTTAAGTAAGTGATAACTAATTAGTGTTAATCTTTATATATAGCTTGAGCATTTTTAAGTATCGTACTTATTCATTAATCGGTGGATTTATTTTTTTCATAACTTCATTTTTTCTTCATACTAATACATATAGGTTGTCTGAGTTGTATTAAACTGATTATTAAATTTTGATGTAGTAGGTTTTTGTTTATTTTATATTTTACCCTTTATCAAGATTTCCTCGTATTAATATTTATTCTGCATATTACACAATAGAAATAATTGCTAGTTGGGTACGAACAGTTTTTTTGTCGTGTATTACTTAATGAAGCAGACTTAAGATTACACCATTTTTAATTGACTTAGGTGCATTAGGTTTGAGTTTATTGTTATGTATAATATTTCCAAAAAAAAAAAATTAGTGTACATATTGATAAAACAAATGTTTGTTACAAATTCCAGCCAATTAACTCACAAATGCAATTGCTCAAAAAGAAACTACTTTTAATTTACAATTTCAGTTGTGGTTTCCATTCTTTTTAACATTCCTTCTCTCATTTTAAAAACTGGTAAAACGTCTAGATTTGGGTGGGATGTAATTTATGATTGAATTATAAATTGATTTTACTGTCTCTTTTTTATTGAATACTGGGTGGGAGCCCTGTAGTTCCCCGAGAAGCAATAAACCTTACGATTTTAAAGTTGTAAGTGGGTAATAAAATTTTTTTATGAAGGCTAACTCATATTAACTCAAGAAGTTACTATCTGAAGTCTAATTTTCCATTTATATGTAAAACCTAATATTTTAATTAAACTGATGGGATGTTGTATTGTTTTGTACTGCTTTTTTTTCTTTAATTGCTTTTAATAAATAGTCATAACATTTTATTAGAATTAATATTCCGATTACTAAATTAGTAATAAAATATTAAAATCAGCATCGCAAATAGTCTGTCACCTACAGTACACACAGCTTCGTCGAGTCCTAGTATTTGACTAATGGTAACATGGAAATATTTTAAAGCAGTGCGCACGTGCAAGAGAAAGCAATACACGAAAAGTTTAAATAAATATGGGCTTAACAAAAGGTTAATTATGACCTACCATTGAAATTTTACAAAAATCGGATGTGTGGGATTTAAGTTGTTGGTTCACAAAAATGTTGAACGACAGACTGACAAAATACTAAAAATGTTCCCTGGTGTCTGAAACGGATTTCTGTCTAGGAATTTTTAATTTGGGAACTACTGAACTAAAATTATTGATAGTATAAATAAATTATAGTACTATGACTTTGAATTTGTTCAATTTTCCCAAGAGCATGTTAGATATAAGTAATAAAGTCGTTCACTTTATTAACCCTTCATTTCGGAACGATACCTTTAAATCATTATTTTTAAAATTAGCGACATTGTAGTAGACTTCCACTATCCACTCTAGAAGTTTTAACAAATATTTATTCGCGTTAATGTATTACGATAAAAAGTTTATTATATTTTAGATCAAAAGCTAATTTATTGTACTGTCGAAAGATGTCAAGAATTGTAAATATAATTATTATTACTATAATTGTTAATATAATTATAATTATTAGTTCTCATTTTTGAAATAGTAGTGAATATTTAAATTCAAATGCAATGTTTGTTGTTAAATATCCTCCTTTTTTTTCTTTAACTGTGTTTAACTTTAAATATTTATTAAGTACTGAAATCGTTATTACTAAAACACCTTTTCTACTTTTTTTTATTAGAATGTAAAAATGTTCATACTAAATTAAAAATACCTGCAGATACTTCGAAATACATTTTTAAACAAGCAAATGAATTTTAATTTACTCGTGATATTGTACCGGTTTCTTTCTATAGAAGGTAAAAGAGAAAATTAAATTATTATTATTTTTTTTAAACCTCGTGTTTTTATTCGATGCGTCTCTCCTTTGCTTCGGTATTTTGTTATTTTTAATAATGAAGTCCCACTTTTAATTTTTTTTCCTTCTTCCTTTCTCAGGTAGGTACATAAAAAATGATGTAGATTAAAGGAAGGCGTGATTGTGTGGAAGCCGAGTATTGCTTTGGTCCAGGTGAAAACTAATTATTTATCTGTAATATTAACAGGGTTAGGCTTTGATAACTGGACTGGCCAAATTAGCTTGGACCCCTCCCCCCCCCACGTGGCATCCTATTTACATTGATTTATCACTACTAATTTTAAAATCTACCTCCGGTTCCTTCAATTTAACTTTCTAATAAATCTTCCTTAAATAAAAAAAAATCCGAGTGCTAAGGACCGCGCTTCAATTTCCTTTCTACTTTTTTCCTCTTTCTTCTCATAAGAGCTATCAACAGATCGCGTGTAAAGTTATCATTCTAACTAGGAGGATGAGACAAAATAAATCACTATGTTTAATTATTTAAATAAAATATTAGTATGAGGAAGTGACAGGTTTTGTACAAAATACATCTGTGTGAATGCGGGTGCCGGTTTATCTTTTCAGAATTTGTTTGTGGCCCCTCCCAATTTCGGGCCCGTTTCAATTTGTTATGATTTCTTTTTTATTCTTGTTTCGTGTTTTCGCTTTGTCGTAGTGGTTAAGTGCATGGGCGCCCATATGAATTTTTGTAGGGGGGGGCCACCGTCACCAGCGAGGGGGAGGGGGAAACCACCGTTAGAGGGAAGGGGGGGGGGGGGGGAGGGGGTACCACCGATGGAGAGGGAACGACAACCGCGGGGGGGGGGTCTACTATTTTTTTGACCTCCCTTATTTTTTATTTTTTTAAATTTTGTAGATTTTAGCCTATGAAAAACGTGTTTTGAGGCCCTAAAAAATCGAACTTCCAGTTCAGTGTGGTAGGTCAAACCAAAATATATTCTTAAAGTTTCCTTTGAATTTTTAAAATTTAGTTAAGTGGAGTTTGATCCTTTACTACAGAGCAAGAACGGATACAGCTATAATTTGCATAAAGTTATTATGAAAATTAGATAGTGACAAATGTTGAAAGAAATAGGATTTATTTAGCACATCTATATAGGACGAATTGACAATTTTAATCTAATTTATATCGGTGTAAAAGACGTTAACTACATTTGTATTTCTCTTTTTGATTTCTTTTATCGATATGTTGTTCGGACCAGTTAGGGTAGTGTGATACTAAGTTTGCAGCTTCAAAAAACCTGTGCCAGCTGCGTTATACATGAAAAACTGAAGAAAATTTAGACTTTTGTCAGTTTTTGCCATATATAACTCGTAAACTATGTTTTTGTTTTTTTGTTTTTTTATATTAGTCGTTATATTATTTTTAAAGTACAGTAAATTTGCAGCAGCATAAGCCCAACTGCAGCTCTACACATATAATACATTCCGAGACATGGCACGTCAAATTTTTTTTTTTAAAAAATACAAGGTTTGCTCTCATTTCGGGTCGAATATTGGATATCACCACTCACCTCTCACTACGAGAAAAATTAAAGGAAATGAAGTTGTAGTGCATTTAATTGGCTTTTATAAAAGCACAAAACGAAGCCCGTAGACAAAATAGTTCTGTTGCAATCATAAGAAAACAGAAAACGGAAAAATAGTTATATTTAAGAAATGAGCCTGAGTCACTTCCAATTACAAGTTGTGATTGTTTGACAACAATCACTGCCTCTATTGAAGTGCACAACAAGCCGTTTGACGTGGATTCACTCACCATCTTTTAAAAGTTGAACATTTCTAAGCAGCCTGACAAGGAATTGACCAATATTGACCCCAATAGCACCCCTTCCATAATCCATTCTAATGTTTTTACGATTGCAACAGAACTATTAGGCCTACAAACTTCGTTTTGTACTTAAAAGGAAGCTAGTAAATTATATTTACACCTTCTTTCCTTATAGGTGAGTGGTTTTATACCGATATTCGGCCCGAAACGAGAGCAAGACTAAAAAATTTCATTTTTTGGAAAAACTGACAAATTTTGACTGGTCACTCGGAAAATATTAGATATGTACAGAGCTGCAGTTAGACTTATGTTGCTGCAAATTTACTCCACTTTAGAAATTGTAACGCTAATATCGAAAAACACATACTATAATTAACGAGTTATATGGCAAGAACTTAAAAAAGTCCGACTATTTTCAGTTTTTCCCGTATTACACTGCCAGCACAAGTTTTTTCGAAGCTGCAAACTTATAGGATCACACTACCCTAACTCTTCCAAACAACATAAAAAAAATCAGAACTACATTATTATTAATGTCTAACTTGACTGGCCTTATGTATAATAAAAGAAATCGGTAAACACTGAAATTACTTTAAAAAAAAAAGTTAATCTGATACAAACTAACCTATATAAACTTTTTTTTTCCTCTTTTTTTTCCTCTTTTTTTTCCTCTTTTTTTTCCTCTTTATTCCTCTTTTTCCTCTTTTTCCTCTTTTCCAGGGGGGGGCCATGGCCCCCCCCTGCCCATAGGTATGGGCGCCCATGGTTAAGTGTATTATCTTTTTATGACAAACATTTGTCTTTTTTTAAAACTACAAATATAATACACACAAATATAATATGTGTGTGTGTGTATTATTTTTTCCAATATTCTAATGGTAAAACATGACTAAATTTCTGGAGAGTATTTCTTGAGTAGAATGACCTGCCCTCTTGGTTAAGCAGGTAAGGGTTTTAAATAATTTTGTTAAACTAGCTTCAACCAGCGAGGGAATGGCTAATTAAATTAATATTCTAGTGGCTGAAATGTCTTGACAGACAATAAAGAATTCAAAACAACGAGAATTATATTCGACGTTCTAATTTCGTCCATTTTATGTACGAATCTATCTCAGAACTTTAGACTTTTGATTTTAATTTCTTCTCGGTAAGGTGCATGTCGCGAAAGTGTAGACTTATTAAGGTTTTGATCTAACAGGCTCTCTAAGGAAAAAGGAAAAACAAAGATTTGTTTATTATAATTTTTAATTTTATTTTTATTAAAAAGAAAGATTATTGATAAAAATTAACTCATGACTAAAATTTAATCAGTTCTATTGCCTATATGATTTCTTGGAAAGATATGACTTATATACACTACAATAATTACTCTAGCTTGCTGTTTTTATTTATTTTCCTAGAATCTTTTGCAACTGCTTTATACTAAGAATTTAAAAGAAACTTTGTTGGATGCTAGATGTTCGAGAAAAAAGCGTCTCATTAACCCAAGTTTTTTAAGAATCCTGCCACGTCGAGGAGGATGTTGTTTTTTCCAAACTGAATTGACAAGTGGATATTGGTGGCGTGAGGATTTCCTTAGCTGGAAGTGGTAACGGCACCCAGTCCACCTGGCCTAACCACATCCCAAACCATAGGAAAAACTATTTGATATCACGCCTCTGACACAAAAAAAGAACAGGCTTACCTGCGGTCCATAAACCCACTGAGTCCATACACCAACCTGCCTAGACAGATGGAGTATTTAGGCACGTGCTTTCTTTATTATTTTAAATATGAACCATTCTCATAACTCCAGTACGTCCTGATCATTATCATTATTTTTTTTAATTACCTTTTATTCTTTTGATTACTGTTAACTCTTAGTTACTAATAAAAACTTATTTTTTCAAGATAATTGCTATTTTTGCTCTTATTCGCTGTATTAAAAAAATATTATTTTGTAAAATAAATAATAGCTATTTTAGCCTTATTATCGAATTCATTAAATAAGAGCTTCATTAGAGCTAATTAGAAGAGAAGAGATAGTAAATTGCCTTTTCCTTTAGTAAATTAATATTATTTTTATTTATCTAATCTCTATCACACATCTTAATTCATTTTAATTTAAAAAATTAATTAACAAAAAAGTGTTATTGCCATTAGCTCTAGGTTTAGCTCATATAAAATATTAAGGAATGTGAAATAATATTAGGAATCCTGAATCTACAGAAGCCTTAACAGTTTGCTGTTATTTATTATATATTTTCCTTATGGTTTGCATCAAGATCAATCAATACAACTTCGTTCCCTCGGGCTGCGAAATTCCAAGATAGAAAATATTTATATTTTTAATGTCAACCGTCTGCACTCTTTATATTTTGTTAAATTGACTTTTTAATCCATGTTAAAATTAAAACAAGTTTGACAGTTATATAAAACGGAGGTAGGGGGAAATAATTTGGTAATTATAGGTAGAACAAAAAACTTCAATTTAAATTTTGCTATGTTTTTTTACTTTTATACAGGGTGGGATGAAGAAACAATAACATTTTATTTCAGATTATAATAACGTTTATGCTTAATAACCTACGAAACCCTAAAAAGTAGTTGGATACAAGTATTGTTCCTGAGATTTTTATAGTTTTAGTTTTACGTACTAAGATAATAATAATATAAATTTAATAATGTTTTCTCTTATGTGTTGCCCTCTACCTTTGCCTATTTATTATATATTTTTTTAATATTGAACCCTTAAATATTATTACGGCTACGAGAACTAGCGTATAATATAATAACTAAAATAACAGATAATATGGAGTGTAAAAACTTGTATACTCGTTTGCTTGTATTTACAAAACACGAATGTCGAACTTTGACATATAACAAAAATATTAAAATATAAAATAAAAACAGTGCTGCCGCATTATAAAACTCTTTTTTATCAGTCTACGCTATTACAGGGATCTATCGATCTGTTATTACATATACATTATCACTGCAAAATACGATTTTCCGTGTGCTATTGTACTAGTTCCTGTGTAAACAAAAAATTAAAGTGGTCGAAACCTGCATTATTGCATAATTTACATTACTAGTGTGCAGATTATGACACATTTGAGCACTAACGTCTACACGAATAAAACCATGAGAACAAGTGTTGAGATCAGGGTGTATGTAAACTTTGTGAGATCCGTGATGTTGAGCTGGTCGTCGTATTGTATACATGTATGTTTTCAACTTCTCAACGAATTCTTCTTTGTCGGGATTCTGAGTTGAAGGAACGAACATTTCTCCTGGTAGTCTGAGTGTGGCTCCATAAGTCATTTCTGCAGCACTAGCCTTGAGACATTCTCTGTATGCTGTTCTTAGCCCTAATAGAACTGTAGGAAGTGCTGATGTCCACTGCTGTTTGGGGTGACATTTTAATGCAGCTTTCTGTGTACGATGCACGCATTCTATCATCCCATTAGCTGCTAGATGGTACGCTGTGGTGAGGATCCTCTTGATACCACAGAGATTGAGCATTGCATTGAAGAGTTTGGCTTCAAATTGTCGACCCTGGTCCGAAGTGACGGTTTCTGGACTGCCGAACCTAGCAATCCAATTTGAATAAAAGGCTTCAGCAACTGTGTCTGCCGTAATATCGCTTAATAGAATTGTTTCCAACCATCTCGTGCATCTATCTATACAGGTTAGCAGATACCTATTGCCGTTTGATGGTGGAAGTGGGCCTACGAGATCGATGTGAACATGTCGAAATCGAGATGTGTCTTCGAAGTACCCAATAGGTGATTTAGTATGCCGATGAATCTTCGTCTTTTGGCAGTCTGTACATGTTCTTACCCATAAGGCGATATCCTTATTCATATTCGGCCAGAAATATTTTTTTCTGATCATCTTCGATGTAGCTCGATGACCAGGATGGGATAAGCTGTGGACGCTGTCGAAAGCTTGCTTCCTTAACTGTTCTGGAATAAATGTACGGTTGTCAGAGGTGCAGTAAATTTGATCACGTGTCCCAGGTACATCCATCAATTTAAGTTTTATAGTCGCCGAATCGTTTTGTAAATATGTTTGTAAGTCATTGTCTGTTTTCTGTAGATGAGCTAGTGTCTCGTAGTCGATAGTTTTCTTCGTAAGAACTGTCTCGATTCTAGACTAACAGTCTGCTACGTCGTTCTCTTTTCCTGAAACGTGCCGTATGTCCGTCGTGAATTGGCTAATGTAGTTCAATTGGCGTATCTATCTGGGGGAACATTTGTCAGTTTTCTGTCTAAACGCAAAAGTTAGAGGTTTCTGGTCAGTGTAAACTGTAAATTTTCTCCCTTCGAGTAGATTTTTGAAGTATTTTATGGCTTCATAGATAGCTAATAACTCTTTGTCGTACGTACTGAAACGTTTCTGCGCTGGAGATAGCTTCTTAGAGAAAAAACCGATAGGGCTCTTGGTACTACCTATCGTTTGCTGCAATACAGCTCCTACAGCGATATCCGAAGCGTCTGTCATTAGCGAGATCTTGTTGTTAGCTGATGGAAAAGCAAGTGCTGTAGCTTCTGATAGTGCTTTCTTACAGCGTTCGAAAGACTGGTCAGCTTCTGGGTTCCATTCTACAGGTCTCTTATCCTTCTTCTTAGCATCTTTGATCAAAGCGGTTAGTGGTGCTTGAAGATGTGAAATCCTCTTAACGAAATGATGATAAAAATTAAGCATACCAATAAAACAACGAAGTTGTTGGATGTTTTGGGGCTTAGGAAATTTCAAAATTGCTTCTACTTTCTTTTTCATTGGTTTCACTCCCTCGGCAGAGATGTTGTGTCCGAGAAAAGTTACTTCCAACGCTCCAAACACACACTTGTCCGCGTTTATTGCGAGACCGTATTTCCTTAGTCTTTCGAATACCAGTTCCAGATGTTGCATATGTTCCTCCTCTGTAGTAGATGCTATCAAGATGTCATCTATGTAAGCTTGTGAAAAGTCTAGTCCGTCAAGTACTTCTCTCATAAAACGTTGGAAACTTTGAGCAGAATTTCTCAAACCAAATGGCATACGAATAAACTCAAAGAGTCCAAATGGCGTGATGATGGCTGTCTTTAGTATGTGGCCTTTTTCCATAGGTATTCTGATGGTATGCTTTTCGTAAGTCCAAAGTCGTAAAAATTGTCTTTCCGTCGAGGTTTGTTGTCAAATCCTGTATGTGGGGTAAGGGATATCTGTCTGGTATAGTCATCGCGTTTAGTCGTCTGTAGTCTCCACAGGGTCTCCACTCGTTGTTTTTCTTCCTCACCATGTGAAGAGGACTTGCCCAACTTCCTCGAGATGGCCGATTAATGCCTTGAGCTATCATTTCTTCAAATGCTTTCTTTGCTTGAGATAATTTGGCCACATCTAGCCGTCGAAACTTTTGGTAGATTGGTGGTCCAGTTGTTTGCAAATGATGCGTGATGTTATGTTTCGCAGCGTCCAAAAATACTGTTTCTTCACCAAGAAGATCTGGAAAACGTCGCAGTAACTCGTAGTACTTGTCAGTCTTTCGTACAGTCCGTATTGTTATAGCGTGTGTTTGTGTTGTCTCTCCTTTTGTCGAAACATTAGTAAGACTGTCAGTTAGTCGTGCATTTTTCAGGTCGATAAGTAATCCGTATTTGCTAAGAAAGTCAGCACCTATTATTGGCCTTGATACATTAGCTACAACAAAATTCCACTTAAAAGTACGTCTTAGTCCGATGTCTAGAGTAAGTGTCGTTATACCGTAAGTCTTGATTGTAGTTCCGTTTGCAGCATATAATCGGGTTGAGGTTGGTCGTTTAACCAGTCGAGAATTTGGAGGGATAACGGAGAGATCGGCGCCCGAGTCTATTAAAAAATTTAATTTAGAATTTCGTTCCTTGATGAACAGGCGGGATTTTACATTACCAGCCATTTCAGCCGCTGTGAAAGACCGGTGTTCTAGTTTCCCTGACGGAAATTGCAAGGTTGTGAACATTTCTTGGCTTCAGATCCAAATTTAAAATGGTAGTAGCACAGGTCATGCTTTCGTTCCGCGGAACGACCACGCGAAGGTGTTCTCCGACTCTGCGATCTTCTATAAAATCTACGGTTAGGCCTGTATTGTTGCTGTCTGCCCCTCAACTGGGCTACTTCGAGTTTTAGTGCAGCTAACTCCTTTAAAATTTGGTCGTTGACATCATTAGAAGTACTAGATGTAGAAGGGGTGGGGGGTTTATCTATAGAATTGACCGTATTCGTGCTAATTTCCAAAATTTTATCAACCATGGTAGCTAGGATCGATACATTTTCTTTACTGACCGAAAGGATTGGTTGTACGTGGCTGGGAAGTCGTTGTAACCATATAGATTTAAGTATTTCATCATTAATACGGCCCCCTGCTAGTTCCTTTATCTGTCTAAGTAGGTGAGACGGCTTGGTGTCACCTAACTCTAACTCGTTCAGCAAACGATGAAGCTTTTTTTCATTGCTTTGTGAGAATGCGTTGATAAGCACCAACAGTTTTATAGCACCATATTTATCGTTAGATGGAGGTTGTGCGATCAAATCGGAAACATATTCTAGAACATCGCCGTCAAGCGGCTTGGCTACGTGAAGATATTTTGTTTGATCGACAGTAACTTTGGACAGTTCAAATGAAGCTTCGGCATTAAAGAACCATAATTCGGGCCTATGCTTCCAAAATAATGGTAACTTAACCGCAACGTTAGCGATTTCCATTCCATTATTTGACGAGACGTCATTTTCGCTGTCAAAATCTAACAAAGAGTTATTCATGATAAAATATCACAAAAAACTTTGACTCACCGATATTATCTTTTAGTCTTCAGTCCGACGTCGGGGTTCACCAGTTACGGCTAGAGAACTAGCGTATAATAAAATAACTAAGAAAACAGATAATATGGAGTGTAAAAACTTGTATACTCTTTTGCTTGTATTTACAAAACACGAATGTCGAACTTTGACGTATAACAGAAATATTAAAATATAAAATAAAAACAGTGCTGCCGCATTATAAAACTCTTTTTTATCAGTCTACGCTATTACAGGGATCTATCGATCTGTTATTACATATACATTATCACGGCAAAATACGATTTTCCGTGTGCTATTGTACTAGTTCCTGTGTAAACAAAAAATTAAAGTGGTCGAAACCTGCATTATTGCATAATTTACATTACTAGTGTGCAGATTATGACACATTTGAGCACTAACGATGACCAATCGTAGTGGTCAAAACGTGCATTAATCGTTTCCTTGGGTATTGTCAATAGGTGATCAATTTTGTTGTTTGAGTTATATTATTTGACATAATGAGGGGTTCAATATAATAAGTTTGAAGGTTCTTCTAGAAGTACCTTTAAATTAAGTACGAACTCCATTAGATGAAGATAGTTAAAGTTTTGATATTTTTTATTTAGAAAGTAGCTTAAAACAATATGGTGCTGTACTGTATTATAGTGTTTTATAGTTCAAGTTTTACCTACTAAGGTAGTAGATATGTAAAATAAAAAATGTTTTCTCTTATGTTTTTCCCTCTTTTTTGTCTATTTATTGTATAATATAATCGAAGAAATACCTTTAAGACATGGAAAATTTTTTCAGAAAAAAATTGTTTTTATCCTCTTGTTAAAAAAAAAAAAAAAAAAAAAAAAAAAAAAAAAAAAAAAAAAAAAAAAAAAATCAGTGGCCTACGGCAAAGCAATTATTGGCCTTGTTGCTAAACTATTCTTTCATAGTTAAATTTTTATATTTTGTACGCAAACATTTTTAATTATAATAAGGAATTAAATGTAGTGTCAAGTTATTTTCTTTAAGAAAATATGGTTGTTTGAAAAGAGTGAAAAAAATTAAAATATTTCTTATAATAAGCTGAAGGAAGTTCTTGTATCCTAAAAGGTTTAAGCT
The DNA here is from genome assembly GCA_951217055.1 of Gerris lacustris. Taxonomy (NCBI): domain Eukaryota; kingdom Metazoa; phylum Arthropoda; class Insecta; order Hemiptera; family Gerridae; genus Gerris; species Gerris lacustris. The sequence continues at coordinate 91,006,524 of OX578276.1, forward strand.
ATCAAAAGATTTATATTAGAGTGAAGGAAAGCTTGTATTAAGGTGGAACGAAGTACCGTGGAGAAAGGTAAAACTTGGTCTTGTTTGTCTGAGTGAGTGAAGAGTGTCATGTTGTTGAGGGCCTCCGCGCATGGCTAGTTGTTAAGATAATTGAAGTTAAGAATCTGCTATAGGTCACGATTCCCTGCGAGACGAGATGCCCAGGGATGAAAGTGTTTTATAATAACACCTGACGACAGCCGCGGCTCTCCCGACTGCCTGTCATGACTCCGAAACCTCGTTTACTTTGAATAAAGTTGAAAAATTAATACTCTTTCATAGCAATGTAAAAGATTTTTCCTTGAAAAGCGAAGGGGCCATTGAGATTGAGAGTATGTACTGTATTCTCTGTGGAGTTAAACACTGCAGTTAACTTGTCAATTATGTAATAGACAAAACAAAGTCCTTAAGCAATCATTGTTGACTGCTTTAATTTGTCATGTTCAGCTTATCATTATCAATTTATAAATTCATTAATTTCCCAATTCGCCTCTGAAGTACTATGTTTTCTCTTGTGGTTTTACTTCCTAATAATTTTTTAACTTTAACAACCATTACTATGGATTTGACTAAACTAATATATTTACAGAAATATTAGACATAATTATAAATCATGTAATGATATTTTTTATGTAAAATATTTAAGTATAAAATAGAATAGTTTAATTTTAAGGTATATGCAAGGTGTTCAATGTTATTTGCTAATGCTACCGTGTACGACTGATTTTCATTTTCCAATTATCCCAAACTTAAGAAGCATATAAACTTTTGTTACAATTGCATTGATTGGTCTATAATAAATAATGTTGATCCTCAGCTGACACTGATGAAAACTTTAATGTCTTCAACAAATGGACCCCCAAGAATAGGATCTTGATCAGTACAAACTGGGTTAAGTAAATTAAAAGAAAATGATTAAGCGATCTAATAGAAGTTTGATTAGTTAATAAATTTGATACATCGGATAAACCATGAAAATTATTTATGTCCTTCAAATATTACTCTATTAAGTAGATCAATATTGAAGTGGTAGTGTGATCTCTCCAAAGTTGAATAATTCCCAGTGGTCTGAAGTCAGTTGCACCTGGAAAAACTAATAACTGAGTGAGACTTATAAAACTGGTTGAGCAAATCATTGAATGATAAAAAAATCAATGGACGAATTAAATGTAATGATGAATGGATGAATGGAATATTCACTATCATGAAGCAGAGGTAAAAATAAAAGGCTGCAGGTTTTAAGACTGTCTGGATGAACCAGGGCCGCTTTTAAGCATAGGTTGCAGCCTAGGGGCCCACACCACAAGAAAGAAAAAAAAAGTTATCGTATGACACAGGGAGCGTTTCAGACACACACACAGACAGACAAAAAACATTTTGGTTTTAACATAGACAGAAGCTCGTTTCGCTCGCTTCAAAATTAAATGTATAATTTACATTAAAAAAAATGAAAAGAATCCTATTGCTAGCCAATAGGATAATAAAATACAACTGCTTCCGAGCTTACCGAAGGTAACGGAAGCTATGTGATCGTTCTGAAGAACGAACAATTTTTAGGTCTCCGATTTCAAAAATTCCAAGACAGAAATCCGTTTCAGACATCAGGGACCATTTTTGGTTCCGTGTCTGTCTGTCGGTCGGTGTGTCGTTCAATTTTTGCGGACCAACATATTTTAAAAACTATGCTTCCAATTTTAATGAAATTTGGGTGGTAAGTTATGAGTAGACTATTGTTGGTCCCATATAAGTTTCCACCTTCTGCGTTCATTTGTTTCTCTTCTACATACTAACATACATTAATTTACACCTGTAACACTTCAAAAGTACTTATCTGATTTGTATGACACATATAGTTTATCAAAACTACCGCGCAGATAGCCCCAGATTAATTTGAACCGTCTGCACTCTTTAACTTTTGCTTAATTGATACTTTCAAGTAAATATCAAACAATTTTGACGTATTAAGAAAACAGGGAAACAATTAAACAAATTAGACAATATGTAAAAGCATAAAATCAATTAAGTACGTGATAGGATGCGAGGAAGCTATGTTCCACACCAATTGGCAGTCTATCTTCTTATTGAAATACATATTACTAATATAAAATAAATTTCTTTATTCACTTACTTTAACAAAATTCAGCACCAATTCAAAATTCATTCATTCTTTAAAATAATCCTTGACGATAAAAAACTTTAATAATGTAAAGAATTAATGTTTCAACTCGGACTTCTTACAACCTACTAACTTAAGTTTAACTCTTCTTTGAACAAAACTATCTAATGTGACCCTCTCCGCAGAGTCAAATGCATGAAGATAATCACTCGAAGAACAGGTGGGTTCCGAAATTCATATGTTACGTGTTATTAATATTTGGCTACACAGATATGTTTCTATGGTTTGTATAATTGGAAAAACTTCTACATTAATATTTCCGTTTTTGCTTGACGATTTTTAGCTCTAAATTTGGGGTTTTACCCCAGAAACGCAAAAACGTGAAAAATGTAGTTCTTAAAATTCTAGTTCCTGAGTGAGAGGTCGAGTTCGATTTCCCGCAAGGGACGTTATTTTTATGATAAAAATGTTATCTCGAAGACATTAGACTACTTAGAAATGATAAACATCTCTCTCTCTCTTTCTCTCTCTTTCTCTCTCTCTCTCTCTCTCTCTCTATATATATATATATATATATATATATATATATATATATATATATATATATATATATATATAAATTATATATATATATATATATATATATATATATATATATAAAAGGCTAGGATATATATTGCGAATTAGTGATGACCAAGATAGTAGGCTAGATAAGTTGTAAGTAATCTCATATCATAATCATACATTAACAAAGTTAATAAATTACATTAATCACTGTAACAAGAATACTGTACAAATGCAAAAAAATAAAACATGATTTATTAATATGTTTAAGTATCAAAATATGCTGCATTAGGTATATACTTTTAGTTTTTCATCTTTTTAAGAAGTAGAATATGATGTAGTGAACAATGAACGTATAAAATTTGTTTTGAATAAAGGTTTAAATGAGTCATACTTGTTATGCTAGAGCCTGATTATATAAGGATAGTTTGACTTCTTCGTAAGTTTACAAGTCCTTGAGAAATATGTGTGATATTATCTAAAGGCATACGCATTGTGAATTGTTTTGTGTATTCCCATAAAAGAAGAATGAAGCTTGTCGGTAAAAATTGTGGATTTTTTTTATAATTTTGTATTTGTTTGTTTGACTGTGGTCAAGGAGAGTAAAGAAGGAATAGTAAGGGAAGGTCCTGAAGCCTTAATTCTAGCTCTCCATGTATATTCCATAACTCACAATTTATTCCTGTTTGTTTGGCTTGCTTTTAAACCATTACTTTTTATTTTAACCGCCTTGAATTCCCTTTGAGGTGAGCACAAGATTTTTGCCCAGTTCTTTAAATATTACTATAATAAATATTGTTTTTTCTTCGTTTTAGTAGTTTGAGGACACTTGAAGCCTTATGTGAGTCTAAGGGAACTTGGGTAAGGAATGGGAGTATTTATTCCAGCGCATTATCCCTTACGCTTACTTTGCCAAAACTTGGCCATTTTATAGCCTTGTTTGTACCCATCTCGACATGAAAAGAACCTCTCCCCCAGCAACTTCCACTTTCCTTTTTCTTTTTATACACATCCTTCTTTCCATTTTCTGCTAGAATCAACTATTATGGTCTGTATTTTCATTTTTAGAGGATGTGATGTATGCGTAAGATATTATTTTCAACAAGAGATAAACAACGTCACGATTTCCAAACCAAAAATGTGATATATTTAATTCATTAATTTTACAAAATTGCAAAAATATGGAGGTTAATCCGATGATTAAATTAAGTTTTCTTAGACTTCCTTGAAATTTAATGTATGACATTTTTTTAAAGTTTTGTTTAGATTATTTTTTAAGTGTTTTTTATGGTGCACAAATATTGCAAAGGGGGGTTAACAAAGAAACTAAGAAACTTTGAGAAATTATGTTTAACATTTATAAATAATAATAATTTATTAAATATTATAAATACATATACAATAAATTTGATTTTTTCTTTCTTCTGTACCACTTAATAATAATATTTTTCAATACCATCAAAAATGAGGGGAATTTAATCTTAGTCATTTTTTTCAAGTTTAGAAGGATCTGAACAACCTGTACACAAAGTCAAGATAATATCATTTTTAAAATATCATTTTTTTCTTATCAAACAGGAGATTTTATAGGTGAATTTTTTTTTAAACCCCAAAAATAAGAAAAAAAAATCATTCTCTTGTCCTCTTGCTCTTTGGTTTTCCTTAATTTTACTAGGTTTTTTTATTTTCGTTTTCTTTAGTCAACATTGTCTTACATCTTATGTGGGGGCACGGCAGAGCCCCCGCCAAGTCGAGCACAGCCGTACCATCCTTTACTGGAACCAATTCACGGCAATTTGGACCCCCCTCTATTATCCTATTGAAGATACTTAGATGTATAAAATTGATTTTAATTTAAAGTTCACGACAAACTGAACCAGGAATAAAAATTTCACACCTCTAGCCATAGTAGTTCATAAAATATATGAGCCTAAAGTTTTGTTATTTCGTCACTGACTGACTCACTAACTCATCATAATTCTAAGGCACTTCTATCAATCCTAGAAACTGGAATATAGGTAGAGTTTATTGTATATATAAAGGAAAAATTAAAAAATCTGGTTCTTTGTCCCTTTAAACTTTAAAGGCTAATAGAAAAACCGCCTACTAAAAATATAATTACTTAGCCCAGTGTTTCCATTTATTAGTTTTCAAATGTACATTTAAATATTATTGAACATTTCATTAAAATTTATCATAAAAATAACTTCTCCTGGTCGGGGAATCGAACCCGGGCTCTCTCCGTCCGCGTTTTAAGCTAATATCTCAGGAACTAGATTTTTCCCGCTAAAACGGCTTATATCGTTGGATTCGTATTCAAATGGACTACATTTTAGAATTTTTTAATCAAAATCGTCGGAACCGTTTTCGAGAAATAATTATTTTTCATGTTTTTTCAGAGTTTTTGGGGGGTAGCGCCCCCAAATTTAGAGCTAAAATTCATTTCTCGATTTCGCCTCGGGGTATGATTTTTCTGAACATGTATGCCAAATTTCGTCAAAATCGGCCCAGTAGTTTAGGCTCCAGGCGTCTGCACAGACGACAGACGACAGACAGACATTTTTTAAAAACCACTTTTTTGGATTCAGGGGACCTCAAAACGTGTAAATCCATCAAAATCTCAAAATCGAATTTTTGCGCCATCACAATACTTTCTCTTTATATGAGAAAGTAAAAATTAAAAATTATAAACAGCGCCACTAGAGCTACCTAGTGGAGAAGTTTAAAACTTAAAAGTGATATTGAGAACGTTCGTTGATTTGACAGTTAGGATTGACAGTTATCTTTGAGTGCCAACATATTTTACTCCAGATAATTGTATTTAGTTAAAATTTGAACATCCACCGACGAAGAAGTTACCCGAAAGATTAACAAACAAAGAAAGAAAAGACCCAAGAATAATCAAACAAGAACGAAGAAAGAAAAACAAAGATATTTTTGGGGGAATGAAAAATTACTTACAAAAATCGGTCCGAGACAACTCAGACAAACTTTCTCATATATGAGTTTATAATTACTTAGCCCAGTGTTTCCATTTATTAGTTTTCAAATGTACATTTAAATATTATTGAACATTTCATCAAAATTTATTATAAAAATAACTTCTCCTGGTCGGGGAATCGAACCCGGGCTCTCTCCGTCCGCGTTTTAAGCTAATATCTCAGGAACTAGATTTTTCCCGGGAAAACGGCTTATATCGTTGGATTCGTATTCAAATGGACTACATTTTAGAATTTTTTAATCAAAATCGTCGGAACCGTTTTCGAGAAATAATTATTTTTCATGTTTTTTCAGAGTTTTTGGGGGGTAGCGCCCCCAAATTTAGAGCTAAAATTCATTTCTCGATTTCGCCTCGGGGTATGATTTTTCTGAACATGTATGCCAAATTTCGTCAAAATCGGCCCAGTAGTTTGGGCTCCAGGCGTCTGCACAGACGACAGACAGACGACAGACAGACATTTTTTAAAAACCACTTTTTTGGACTCAGGGGACCTCAAAACGTGTAAATCCATCAAAATCTCAAAATCGAATTTTCGCGCCATCACAATACTTTCTCTTTATATGAGAAAGTAAAAATCGGTCCGAGACAACTCAGACAAACTTTCTCATATATGAGTTTATAATTACTTAGCCCAGTGTTTCCATTTATTAGTTTTCAAATGTACATTTAAATATTATTGAACATTTCATCAAAATTTATCATAAAAATAACTTCTCCTGGTCGGGGAATCGAACCTGGGCTCTCTCCGTCCGCGTTTTAAGCTAATATCTCAGGAACTAGATTTTTCCCGGGAAAACGGCTTATATCGTTGGATTCGTATTCAAATGGACTACATTTTAGAATTTTTTAATCAAAATCGTCGGAACCGTTTTCGAGAAATAATTATTTTTCATGTTTTTTCAGAGTTTTTGGGGGGTAGCGCCCCCAAATTTAGAGCTAAAATTCATTTCTCGATTTCGCCTCGGGGTATGATTTTTCTGAACATGTATGCCAAATTTCGTCAAAATCGGCCCAGTAGTTTGGGCTCCAGGCGTCTGCACAGACGACAGACAGACGACAGACAGACATTTTTTAAAAACCACTTTTTTGGACTCAGGGGACCTCAAAACGTGTAAATCCATCAAAATCTCAAAATCGATTTTTCGCGCCATCACAATACTTTCTCTTTATATGAGAAAGTAAAAATCGGTCCGAGACAACTCAGACAAACTTTCTCATATATGAGTTTATAATTACTTAGCCCAGTGTTTCCATTTATTAGTTTTCAAATGTACATTTAAATATTATTGAACATTTCATCAAAATTTATCATAAAAATAACTTCTCCTGGTCGGGGAATCGAACCCGGGCTCTCTCCGTCCGCGTTTTAAGCTAATATCTCAGGAACTAGATTTTTCCCGGGAAAACGGCTTATATCGTTGGACTCGTATTCAAATGGACTACATTTTAGAATTTTTTAATCAAAATCGTCGGAACCGTTTTCGAGAAATAATTTTTTTTCATGTTTTTTCAGAGTTTTTGGGGGGTAGCGCCCCCAAATTTAGAGCTAAAATTCATTTCTCGATTTCGCCTCGGGGTATGATTTTTCTGAACGTGTATGCCAAATTTCGTCAAAATCGGCCCAGTAGTTTGGGCTCCAGGCGTCTGCACAGACGACAGACAGACGACAGACGACAGACGACAGACAGACATTTTTTAAAAACCACTTTTTTGGACTCAGGGGACCTCAAAACGTGTAAATCCATCAAAATCTCAAAATCGAATTTTCGCGCCATCACAATACTTTCTCTTTATATGAGAAAGTAAAAAGAAGTGAAATCCCAACAAAAACACTAGTGTAAAAAATAAGCCAAGTCTCGCTTAATAAGTTGTGAGATCATAGGTTTAGCCAAGTCTTCCACTGTCCTAGTAAGTTCTACTAGGTCTAAGCCTTGTTCGCACTTGGCAAGTAATTTAGTCGAGTGGCGAGTAATTTAGTAACCGAGCTAGTACCAACTCACCAAAATCGTTCGCAGTTGGCGAGTAATTTAGTCGAGTGGCGAATAGATTAGTAAATAAATGTATCCGAACGGCAAGATTTTAGTAAAGTAATTTAGTCACTTACTAAACTACTTGACTAAATACCCAATTCATTTTACTCTATTTTTTCATGCGAGTAAAGATTCTACCCACCCCGCATACTATCCACTAAGGAAGTGCGATGGAATGAAGAGACAACGTTGAAGTTTGTTACGAACTACTTGCAACACGAGTGCCTGTGGGACTTTAAATCCCCGCTTTATAAAAATAAACAAATCAAGCAATCTGCTTATGTTAATAATGAAGTACCTTTTTTTTTTTTTAATTATTAAATAGATCTCATTCTTCTATAAAAAAATGTTATATTTCTTTTTATCTATAAAATTGTTTACTTATTGCAGCAATGAATAACGCTGATGTTTATAATGAAGTACATTGAAGAACATTTTTTTATTTATTGATATATACATCTTATTTTACTATAAAAAATTTTTATCTTACCTTGATAAATTCCTTTAATGCTTCATAGATAGCTTCACAAACTTCTATAAGAAATTCTGAAATAGGGGATTTTCCAAGTCGAAATATATGTGTAAGCGTTCTTAAACTACATCCAGTTGCAAGAAAGTAGAGAACTGCCTGCAATTTTGTTTTTGCAGGAATTGCACTCCTAAAATAGGTATCCTTAGGTTGAATTTGTGACAGCACTTTCATTAACAGAAAATTAAAACAATTTTCAGTCATTCTCAAAGTTCCGAAGTATTCTTTAGGGTCTTCTAATGCCAATTCTTTGAGAAGAGAAGTAGTACCTCCTAATTCATCCCTTCTCTGAATCCATTTTCGTATCCATACATTTTTTGCTTATGACATATTAATTTCTTCTTCAACTTCTTCCAAAATAGACAGCAATAAGCATTATTAGCTTATTTAATTTTTTGCGTTGCCTGTCCATGTTCAAATACACTAGCTACTAATGTACTAGACAGCTTAGTAAAGTGCAAGAGCGAACGATTTTTGGCGAGTTGCTACTAGCTCAGTTTCTAATCTACTCGCCACTCGACTAAATTACTCGCCAACTGCGAACGATTTTTGGTGAGTTTACTAGCTCGGTTACTAAATTACTCGCAACTCGACTAAATTACTCGCCACTCGCCTAAATTACTCGCCACTCGACTAAATTACTTGCCAAGTGCGAACAAGGCTTAATAATTTATCCAGTGAAAATAGATTATGTTTGTCTGACCCTCTCTCTATTCTCTTTCCCAAATCACTCTACCCGTTTAAATTTAAAAACATTTTCTGACTTGGCAAATACACAAAGAGGCTAAAATTAAATGCAGTGTCGTATACAAATTTGTATCCTAGTGCTGCGACGCTCAAATGAAAAAAAAAAAAAAAAAAAAAAAAAACGTTTAAATTTAAAATTGGAGATACTTTTGATAGCATATTTGGATTCTACGGTGAAAAATAATAGAATTTTTCTTGAAACTTTTTTCAATTTCCAATATTTATCCCCCTATAGGGTAGCAAAGATAGCAAAATGACCCTTTGAAAATAGTAAATATAAATAACACTTATATCTTATATCGTTATAAAATCTAAACGGTTTAAAATAAAGTAAGGAAACTTGGGGCATCTGTACTATGTATAGGAAAGTGTGTATTCATCCACTCTTGCGTACTAGGGGCTACCACCGTTTTGCCCACAGGCGCTGAAATCTACCATTTTTATTCTTCTGCCCCATATAGGGGGCCAAATATTGGAAATAGAAAAAAAAAGTTAGAAGTAAAATTTTTATTTTTCACTGTGGAAACCACATCTGCTATCAAAAATATTATACACTCCGGTTTGAAATCTTGAAGTTAGGTGGCCTGGGGGCAAAATGGACGGTTGCCCCTACTGCGCGATTGCATGAAAACAAACTTTCCTTTACATGGTACGGACCCCCTAAGTTTAATTAATTTATCTCTAACTGTTTAGATTATACAACGTATTTTCGGACGGGTTACATTGCTATATTTGCCCCCCTATAGGGGGCAAAATATTGGAAATAGAAAAAAGTTCCAAATAAAATAAAAAAAAAGTTCTAAATAAAAGTTAGTAAGTTCATAAAATAGGGGGCCTGGGTGGCTCGAAGGCTAGAGCGCACGCCTTGCGATAAGGCAAGTTAAGCAGAATCGAGCCGGGTCAGAAGGTGACCGCAGCTTTGGGTTCGATTGCCGGACCAAGCCCCCCGCTCAATGACCACCCAGCATTGTTTAAACAAGTGGGAAGCTCCTCGAAAGAGTATAGAGAAAGAATATAAAAGAAATTTATAAAATAAATTCAAATAAAATATTAAAAAATACAATTTTCATATTAATTGTAATTACATATTAATACATAATGTAATAATATTAAAAATATACATATTATAATATTGATATCAATAGATATTAGTTGAAGATGAAACTATGTAGTTGATGAAACTATGCGTATTTGGTAATACATGTATGTATTTTAAATATTTTAAAATATATATATTTTTTTTATTTATTTATTTTTTTTGTTTATATTTAGCGTATTAACTATTTGTAAGCTACTTGTAGATACGGATGAACTCCTCCTCCAAGCTTAAGCTCTCAGCTTTTTTGGAGGAGGATATTTCAGAAAATCATGTATCATGTATCAATTTTATTATTTTTCACCGTAGAATCCAAATATGCTATCAAAAGTATACACTCCAATTTGAAATTTTGAAGTTGGTTGGCCTAGGGGCAAAGTGGGTGGTTGCCCCTAGTGTGCAATTCCATGAAAACAAACTTCCCTTCACATAGTACTGATCCCCCATGTTTCATTAATTTACCTCAAATCGTTCAAAAGTTAAGAGAGGGGGGGGGGATTTTTGGACCACCCTGTATATGTATGAATGTATATAAAATTAAAGTTACTGGAAAACGTACTGGAAAAATTCGGAAAGTTAAAAAAAAAATTTCACCTTAAAAAAGTGAAGATGGCGGAAGCAACTTCAAAGTTTTTTGGAGGCTTATTGTGGCTAGACTGGCAGTCGTTTCGAAAAGCTGACTGCACCATGTATGCATCAGTGGTAACTGATTTTAAAAGATCTACAACTTTGGTCCTATGACTTTTTGTTGTCTTAAATAGAGCAAAACAGATTTTTTTAAATTTTTTACTTTGAGCTATGGCGTCTGCAATTGTTGACCGATTTCATTTCTGATTGGGGTGCTTAAACCTTTTACTAATGCTCTTTAAAAGCGAGTATTTATTATTTTATTAATTTGTCCTAGAACTAGAGTTATTAAATATGTACTGCAGTATTGAAAGAAGAGGGTGGTGATTAAATTAATGCACCAATGGTTGATGATTGTTCAACGACTTTCCCAGTTTAATTTTAACCAGTTTAAAGAGCGCAGGGTGAAGGCTAGTATATAAATTATATGTTTGGATAAATAATAACATTTACTACCCTTAACACAGTAAGATATTTAAGAATTTGAAAAAGCATATCATTTATTTTTATAGTTTCCTTTTCTAAATCCCATTTTAAAATTAGGGTTTGAAATTATTCATCAACTTTAGCATTTTTTTTTTTAGTTATGAATATATTCTATATAGGTTTATGGGTAATTTTGTGTCAATACACATAAAATGTTTAATTTATTTATAAAACAAGAATAAGAATTTTATTTCATTTCCTGCAAGAAGTCTTAAAATTTCTTCTTGAATAATATTAATTTTTATTTACCACCCTGAGGCTGTAAAATAAATAACCTTGCTCATTATTATTTTTTGAAAATATTAAGTTTTACGCTGTATCTTAGGCAATATCTTTTTTGTGAGATAATTGAAAATGTTTTTTCTGCTTTCAAAGTTATATTACACTTATTTAGTTTAAAAAGATTTCATTTTTTTATTATTATGAGAGGTTGTATATTTCAATTAAGTTTTGCCATAATTAGATCTTTGTAGACATCCCGGTGTTTTTTTTTGTTGTTTAAATGGGTTTTCTATTTTATTTCTTTAATTTTTTAGTGTTCTGTACGTTTACTTCTATTCCTACATAAAGAACCATTTATTCTTTGAAGATTATGAATCAATAGATATGCCAATATATTAATTTTATAGACTTGCCAAGATAGCACATAGATTGTGGTATTTGAATACTGTTCTTTTGATAATGATATTTCATTAATGCCTAATTTATTTTTCCTATTTTAAGTAAAATAATAAACTAAGTTTCTAATATTAAAACTTGATTTATAAAAAATAGACTGCCAATTAGTGTGGCACATAGCTTCCTCGCATCCTATTCACGTACTTTATTGTTATGTTTATTGTGTAAAAACTATTAATAGTTTAAGCGATCATTAACACTTCATAGCGGTGTCGCTGTTGGTTTTACTGAAAAATTGTATTTGTAAAAAATGTTTGTCTCATTGAATAGATTTTTTTCCCGACCTAAAATTCCAATTTTAAATTTGGAGTTCACGTTTACGCGAGCGTTGCTCGTGAACGCCTAGACGGATAACGTTGTCCAACGAACTCGTCCTGGGCATTGGTAAAATGAACATGTCTACCAAATTTCATCAAAATCGGTTGACATTTACTCAAGTTATCGTCGCACGTTTCATAATTCGCGGACACACAGACCGACAGACAGACAGACAGACACGGAACCAAAAATGTTCCCTGATGTCTGAAACGGATTTCTGTCTTGGAATTTTTGAAATCGGAGGCATAAAAGTTTTTCGTTCACGAAAGTGAACACAATGCTTCCGTTACCTTCGGTAAGCTCGGAAGCAAAAATCAGAATTGTTGTCATTTTTTGTCTGTTATTTATTTATATCAAATGTTAAAATATGAAAACGTAATACACTCAAGGTAATAAGTATTACATAAGTAAGAGAACCAATGTACATAGTGTGTTCCATAACTACTCTCATTGACAAAAAATGGTATGTCATTACCTTATTAAAGTCATCAACACCGAATTTTTATATAATCTGTATTCTGATTGTACATACCCAGTTATAGTTTGGTTATAACACTGTATTGTTTTTTATCTGTAATAATGGTTCACAAAAATAAAGGGGAATGTTGAAACCCACAATAAATTAGAGTCCTCTGTGGTCGACTTTTTACTTTTTTATAGCAGGGGTGTAATTGGTTGTTAGGGGCTTTTTTGAAATCGGAGACAAAAAAAATCATTTATTATCACTGTGCACATGAACTAATATTTATTTATTTTATTTATTTTTTAACTTAAGTTTCTTTGAATTGCAGTCTAAATAATTAACTTACGGTAATTTCTGTTGAGCTATTGGATTGGTAATATTTAGATTGAAGTAAAACTTGTGAAAGGTGACCATGTTTAAAGGTTGGACCATGTGCTTAAAGTAACCGCTATTCTGTTCCCCTTAAAATCCACATGTGCTACACAGACCTTCTCTTGCTGTACAACGAACAGACTATATTCTTCAATAAACGTTAACAAGAAAGCATCGTCAACTAAGTTTGTGGTCACACATGTTATAGCATTTCACTCATCTATTAAAAAAATATTAATTATCACACGTTAAAATAATTAATAGTAGGCTTTTATTTTATAGTGGATTAACAAAAACTATAAATTAAATTAAATATGATTGAAAAAATCCTACTTATAAAAAAGCCTAGTTGTTTAAAGATTTTTTTTTCGAAACAGCTTTCGGTTTCTACCAGGCATCCATCAGTGCTGTTTGGGAAGAAATAGTTGCGATTGAGTAGTAACGTCATGTGAATCTACATTATTTCGAAGAATAATAGAAGACTTCATTTTATTGCCAAACTATTGAAGAGTATAAAATATAAAGAATACTTTCCGGTGTTCACTGCTATGACGTAAACATATGAAGTAAATTTACTGTATAGTTAGGGTTTTTCTAATATTTATCTTCTAGCCCCCGTGCTTTGCTGCGGAATGCTGAATGTTTAGTTTATTTTTTTCATTTGAAATTTTAATTTATAAACTACCAAGAAACTTTAAACCTTTAAGCATGAATATCTTGTTGTTGTTCTTTTTGCTAACAGCTCAACTTAAACAATTATAATAAATAATAATTAAAATATTTAACTGTTATAACGATGTATAACTTTTTATAACTTAGAGTTTTGTAGTTATTTCGTTATTCTAAGGGAGCTCCTAACGCCTAAGATGATCCTTCCTACAATATGTCATAACAGCGGCTCTAGAGAAATCGTGATTGTTAGGTATAAGATTTAGATAAGTTTATATAAATTATCTACTAAATAAATACTTTTCGCTGCGTACTCAGTACCAACTGCTAAGATTGAAACCATATAAATTGTACTGGTAGGTGTAGAGTGTAGAGAGTATCTGGGTCCTTAACGAGAGTTAACGAGCGCCCTCCTTTCAATGGTATAAATATTCTGTTAGGTCCCGTAAAATTGTATTAGTTATTTTAAATGCTTTTATTTAACTTCACTTGTTTTTTTTACCCTCCTACAGACCATCTAGCAAGCTGAAACGTATTTTTTTTATTTACTTGTTATTGTAGATTAACTTTTCAATATATATATATATATATTTTTTTTTTGTAAATTGGTTTTAATGAATGTTTGTCTTTTAATTGTTAGGAATAAAAGAAGATGATTTCAAGGGCAGCTTATACCCTTAGACCCCAGCGAATTCTTTAAACAAATATGATAGAAAAACCCATATTATACAAATTTTTCCGTTCTGTCATGTGAAATGACTGAAGGTTATGTTGTAAGGTACAGTCTTAAAATGCCGGCTAAATGTATATCCCCCGATTTTATCACTGATATTATTTATCTTGATAGAACAGAATTAGTGGAACTAGAAAAGCGGACGAGGCACCAAGCAGAGGTCTACTCAAGCCGTTATGCCGGATCACGCCTCGCCCCCCTCGTGCATATAATGCTTCCTAAGTCCCACTAAAAATATATTTATTTAAAATAAAAAATCCTAATAATTTACGCCTCTCACGCCGTCACGCCGAATATTGTAGTGAAAAATTTACCGATGAAATTAACGATCACAATCTGCTGGCCTCGTTGTTTGCTCTATAAACATTTTGTTCAAATTACACTTTTCATATAGTTTTTGGAACGAAGTTCCTCACGTTCTGGTGCCCGGGAGTGAATCCAAAAAAAACGACCAAAATCACCGTCACAAAATAACCTTCACAAAATCACCGTCACGCAAAATCCGTCACGAAATCTACAGATGACGATAACTTGAGTAAAAGATCACCGAGTTAGATGAAATTTGGTACACATGTTCATTTTACCAATGCCCAGGCTGAGTTGGTCGGAAAACGTTATCCGCCCAAGCGTTCACGCGCAACGCTTGCGTAAACGTAAGCTTCAAAAGACGGGAAAAAGTGTTATTAAGGAAGCCTTTTACTTGACTTGTTTTAATTATTTTTGTTATTATATTATGTCAAAAATGTCACTTTGTTTTGTAAATAAATAAAATATAATCATGTAAAATTTCACCCTGAAAAAGCAGATGCTGTTGAGTAGGGAAGAGATATATTTTATAATATTTTAAATTAATTGGCCGGGTAGGTAGAAAACACTCCTATTTCAATCCAAATACCTTTAACAAACATACTCTTTCACTAAAAACTCATCATGATCAACTTTTTCCTTATATTCAATATATATTTATAGTAAGACGCTTGCTTTAATTATACAAATAATGATTTTCTTTTAATTTTGCCTTAACTCTGCTAGGTACTTAAGTACTAACAGTTCGTTACTTTTAATTTTGTCTCTTTTCTAACTCCGCCATGTATAAGTAGTTAGCAATGTATACGTACTTAGCACTGTGATTTTATAATTTATATTTAATGAAAAATGTAAGGAACTTTGTTCCTACCGGGTGTCCCGCGACACCACACGTATTTTTTTTTTATATTCCGATCCTCAAAACATTTGGTTATGTGTAGGACTGTGGATCGGCAACTTTACACATCTACTTAATGTGATCATCAGTGTCGCACATTTTTTGTCTCGAAAAAAAAAATTGTTTCCACTTATAAAGGATACTGGGGCTTGTTGTTTTCTTTTTTTTTTATTTGGCCATGCCTTAAGTTTTATTACAGTAATTTAACATTAGTTTTTTAAAACCAAATGTTGGCTACCTAATTTTTTTTCGGCTCACAATATTTATGTCTCTTATCGTAGGGACTTATAATCTCAGATAACTTAAATTGTAACCTCCTGCCCTTCTATGTGGTAAGTTGTTACAGGTATTGGGGGAAGTTGTTACAGTTGTATTGGTAAAGGAACTTGCTTGTTGAGAGTTGTTAGAAATTATTTATGGACGTGACAAATGTCTTGAATTGATCTAGAACCTTATTCGAACACCTCTGTAGGCATTATAGAATCAAGTAATATAATTAAAACAACATCAAGTTCAACAATTCGTTTTATATTTAGGTAGATACATAATAGGAAAATAGGACCCACAAAAAATGTCTTTTTTGAAATTAAAGAAAAGATTCTTAAAATTTGCCAAAACCATTTGAATGGAAAGAAAAGCAAAATATTTGACAAGCATATTGCTTCCGAGCTTACCAAAGGTAACGGAAGCTATGTGATCGTTCTGAAGAACGAACAATTTTTAGGCTCCGATTTCAAAAATTCCAAGACAGAAATCTGTTTCAGACATCAGGGATCATTTTTGGTTCCGTGTCTGTCTGTCGGTCGGTCTGTTGATCGGTGTGGCGTTCAATTTTTGCGAACCAACGTATCTTAAAAAATACACGTCCAATTTTAATGAAATTTGGGTGGTAAGGCATGAGTACATTGTTGGTCCAATATAAGTTTCAACCTTCTGCGCTTCTTTGTTTCTCTTCCACATTCGCATAAACATACATTGATTTACACCTATAGCTTCAAAAGTGCTTATCTGATTTGTATGAAACTTTTATAGTTTATCGAAAGTAGCCCGCAGATAGCCCCAGATTACTTTGAACCGTCTGTGCTCTTTAACTTTTGCTTGATTGATACTTTAATTCAAGTAAAAATCAAAACAATTTTGACAGATTAAAAAAAACGGGGGAAACAATTCAACAAATTAGACAATAATGGCTTGTAAAAGCATAAAATTAATGAAGTACGTGATAGGATGCGAGGAAGCTATATGCCACACCAATTGGCAGTCTGTTTTTACAAGTTAGTCATATTTAACCGCTGAACTTCGGCCTGCTAGTAAACAGCTTGATGCTAATTCATAAAAATAAAATTAAAAAATCCCGTCAAGTACTTGCCAGCAAGTTACTTAAAAGGGTTTCTTTGGTCATAAGAATTCATAAATACATTATTATTATGTGTAAGAAGTTTCACTTTTAAGAAACAAGGTATTATCCTGTAGTATCTTCGGTAGGCACTTATTTGGTTATTTTAGGAGTAAATTGGCCGCTATTTTGGAAACACGAAATATTTTTGTGAACCAAATTTTAATACCTTTAAAATGATACCCAACTTCGAATTTCCAAATAATAAACATTTTGGGGCTCCGGAGTTACGGCCCCCTAAAATTTGACTTTTTTTAGATCAGCCCCGGAAATTTCATTGGACCATAGAGATTTATATTTATTATTTTTGCCATATTTTTAGGACCTTTCCTAACGGGGTAGTGCAGGGGGTACATTTTGGATTTGTTTTAATTTTTTGGGGGGTGGCCACCATTTTAGAAACGCGATATATATTTGTAATCTACATTTCAATACCTTTGAAAGGATACCCAACTTGAAAATTACAAAAAATATAAAGGATTGCGATCTATTCGCAATTGACCGCAGATCGCAGAAATGGTGTGTGTTTAGGTTCGCAATAGTTTTTCTGTTTTTGGGCAAAAAAGTTTAACTTGTATACCAAATTTCAAGTCTATGGCTTCAGTAGGTCGGGAGATATACTCCCGAGATGCGACGGATGGACGGACGAACTACCAAAAGCATAAGGGTTTCTAGGATGACCTCGAACCCCTCGAATATACAGCTAATAAGTAAATTTTAAAGTTTTGCTTTAAATTACTTATAATTAATTTTATACTACTCATAAATAAGAAAATTACGAAATACTACTCTAAATAAGAAAATGATACCCGTTTAACAATCTCAACGCACAACAATCTCGGTTGAAACTGTTTATTTAATAATAAGAATAAGTTACATTCCTAGGGTTACTAGTTATTACAGATATGAAGTAATGAGGCAGGTTGTTAAAGTGTAACAACTTACCCTGTAACAACCAGCCCGATGCTGCCATTTTGAACCCAATTGAGTAAAGCGTCTTCCCTCATAAGTTTAAAAGATCTAATAAAATTTTATAATTAAGCTTAATGAAAATAGTTTTCAATCTAGTATTTACTAAAGCTGCATTAAAACAAATGAAAACTGCTGGACATATTTTATAGCACCTAATTGTTTTACTTTTAGGGGTTTAAATAAAACATGAATTAGTATAGTATCTCTAGAATGAAGAGACCTGTCCAAAAATTCAAAATGAAATTAAATTCAGTATGTAACAACTTACTCCATGTAACAACCAACCCCGGTCTCCCCTATCTCGTGGGTTGGGGCCCCGAGAAGCAGATATATTCTTCAAATAAAATTATCGTCCGCCGCTAATGCGTGTGCAAGGTGCATGTTTGTGCGCTAACATCACCTAGATATGATGTGGTCGGAGAAAGGGTCTTGATAGTCAGGGTCTGGTAAATCAGTCCGCAACGGAAAGGGTTAGGACTAGTGGCTCGTGGTGTAGTCCTTGAAGTAATTTTTAAACTTAGCTAAGCCAAAACATTTTAAAGTAATACATTGAAATGTTGTGCTGGGCGCTGGGATAAAATTGAAAAACGTTAACAATTGGGGTGGGAAGTATCTTTACACTACTTTTGCCACCCTCTTAAATCATGTCCCCCATTTTTATAAGTACCCCATTTTTCTTTTTATTCAAGTAATTGAAGTAACAATTTAAAAAAATATATTTATAAATATTTGGCCGAGTTGTTCTTTTGGTATCCGTTTTAAGGGGAAGCTACATTCTTACAATACTATTAGTTATGACTTATGGCACTATAGTTTTCCTCGATTGGTGTTCGATTCCCCGACATAAAGGAATTATTTCAATAAATATTACCACGAAAACTACAAACAAATGGCAACCAATGGACTACGTAATTATATGTATGAAGTTTTGTTCGAGTGGTATCAGATAGGTGTTTTCTTTTTTTGGGTGTTTCTCTAATGTTATGCTGTCATTGTCTATTTGTCAATACTCATTTTAACTAAATTAGCACTTTATTTATCCTTTTGAGGATCGTTGGAGTTTCTTAACTCTTTAAAATCAGTACTTAAACAAAAACAAAAAAACTAATATTAAGGTGTAGGGGTTGTAAAGATAGTTGGTACATGCTTAAGAACCAATGAGAAAGCGAGAATCTTTGAGATGATGTGAAGCAGTAACGATTCTCGGCCGGGGAATCACGAGTCAGCAATAATTCTCCTGAAAGTGCCGGGTCCATCCTTGAAGAAGAGGCAAAGGTCAATTTGACAATGGGCTAAAGGTCAAATGTAACTATACTCCGTGATGCCGCCACTTTTTTTCACACCAAAGATAAATAAACAGAAGAGACCGACACGTCTTCCTTGGGAAGACAACAAATTTCTTCTGCACGCATGCGCTAAGTCTTCATTCATTATAACGAGTCACGAGAACCAAAACTCAATTGGATGGGTTTAGCAGGACTTCAGGTTTGGCTATGTGTAGGCCGCTGCCAAGCCGTATTTCTAATCCCACTCCTCATCAATTACTAAAGCATTTTTTATTCAAAATTTACGATTTGTAATGATGTCACTTATGTAAGTGAAATATTTAGTATATATCTTCGGCTAAGAACATTCATAATAAAACATTAAATTAAATTTCTATTTAAATGTAATTTATTGTCTGCAATACATAAAAATAAAGAATTATAGAAAATTAGAATAATAGAATTAGTTCCTAATTTTTAGTTTAACATTTTCTATAATTCTTTATTTTTATGTATTTGTAGATTACCACTGATGATGTTCAGGTTCCCTGAGCGAAAGCTTTGATGAAATAAAAAAATCTTTCTTCAAAAAACAGGACTTTTTTTCCAATAAATACCTTCGCCTTAGTTTGAAATTCTAAAGAAGTCCACTATACATCGCTACAAAAATACTAATAGTTTGCTCATTTAAAAAATAATATGTATTTATATCCTTTTAACCCAGGGTTTAAGGAAGGCACAAAATGTTTCATTTTAAAAATGGCGACCTCTTCTGAATAGTTTTCTCTACGATGGAATTCACCAATAATTTTGTGAACCAACCACAACGACTTTCTCTCTCTTGTTACAGCTTCCTCCTCTATCTTTTTGTAATTATAATTCCATTCAACATTCAATTCTCCTGCAAACAATAATCAAGTAAACAAAGAGTTGTTGATCGTAGAAAAATATTGAATAAGTGAATTTCTAACAAGGCAAATAGAGTGCATTGTGTTCAGAGGGCAGTGACTCGAGTTAGTTTGTAATTTAGCCAATATATTTACCTGGTATAGGCACGTAGACTCATGAGTAAAGAGTCCCCTGAACTCTTTGTACGCCTAGCCCTTGGGGTCAAGCCATTGTCTCCTCGCCCTCAGGCTACTTCCTCGCACAATACCATAAAACATAATTAACAAAAGAAAAAAAAAGCGCCCACATAATAATGATTATTTTGCCTAAGATAAAAAAATTGTCTAATAACACTTTTTTTAATTAGAGTGTATTTTATATTGTAGAGTTGGTTGCCTTTGCCTTCGTACGATGTAATGGACTTAATTTAAATGGTTGCTAGGGAAATGAAGAGAGAAAAGGGGTGGAAGTGGTCCGCTTGACCGCCTCTCACTCTCTCTCCCTTGCTTGTTTTTAATAAATGTATAGTATCCGTGGCTAAATGAATTCGTGGCTTGTGAGTTATAAAGTTAAAGGCACTCTATGGTTCTCGGCTAGGAGTCGAATTGTTACTCTTTGTTTGCTCTTCCCGCCTTTATATATGAAATTTTCTCTCCGTTTCTTTTATATTAATTTTTTTTCTCCGAAAAAAAGGAACCTTTGTAGAGATTTTTTTTTGTACTTGGTTAAATTCTGTCGAAAGTCCTTTGCCTTTATAAATCCATATACGTAATATAAAGTATATATATTTTTTCTCTCCCTATTTTCCTTCAAGCTTTTATCCTTGATGAAAAAAAGGAAATGGGTTTTTTTAATTATTCTCCTCTCAACCATATTGTGGGACAAATTCTTCGCGAATTAATTACCATAGAACACTTTTTATTATATTGTTGAGACTAATAAAAGTAGCAGAACGAGTCTCCTTAAAAAGGGATTTGAGATTGTTTCATAAGAGTGTTTATAAACTGTAATAAATTATTAATTTTCTCTTTTTTCTAGATTATAACTTTATCCAATATTATAAAAATAGCCCTATTATCATTTAAAAGTTACTTTTCTTCTCGATTCTTACGTAATTTTTTAGCGAATTTCTATTGGAAAAAATAAAAATTTCTATAAGAAAATTTGCACTAAGAGTGTGGGTTACGTCTAAAACTGCTTAAAATGCTGTTTTTGAACGTTTATTTTTCAAATTTTTCCTGGGGGAGGACCCCCTTCTATAGGGGGAGGGTAGGTTGTAGTTCCGGAACCTCAAATTCTAGAAATCAAGCACTGTGTGTATATATGTATATAGGGTAGGCAAACAAAAAATGCACTTTTTTGAACACTTATTGCTCAGCTTCTGTAATAGATAGAGATATGGGGTATGCGGGGTCTGAAAACTACATTCTTCTACTTTAAATTTCATATCTTGGGTGAAAAACTATTGGGTGAGAGCCATGCAATGACGGTTTGAAATAGGGTCTTAAAAAAGTCGTTGTCCGGGTAGTAAACTTTGTCTGGTATTATAGTTTTAATAATAGAATAAATTACCATATGGTGGAGGGGGGGGGGGGTTCTTTGTAGGTAAGTGGGAGGAGGCCCTCAGTGAGATAACAAACATTGAAGATGTGTTAAGCACTATGTTGCCTGAAATTGAAGATCAAATGCCAAATTACACGTTTCACGTTTATGCAAGATGGTATACCGTCCCATCGCTCCTTGCAAATAATTCAATACTTGCAAGAGAATTGACCAGACTTCTGGCATCATTGTGCTTAACACATCTTCAATGTTTGTTATTATAACACTGAAGGACTCCTCCCACTTACCTACAAAGAACCCCCCCCCTCCACCATATGGTTATTTATTCTTATTCTATCAAAACTACCAGACAACGATTAGTACCCGGACAACAACTTTTTTAAGACCCTATTTCAAACCGTCATTGCTGCATGGCTTTTACCAAATAGTTTTTTATGTTATAGATATGAAATTTAAAATAGAAGAATGTTGTTTTCTGACTGAGTTTGCCCACCCTGTATAAATAGGTATGTATATGTATTTCTAGCGGATTTCTTGTAAGCACGATAACTCTAGAACGAATTGACGTATCACAATGAAACTTGGACCGAAAAATCAAGCTCGATGAGATGGGATATTTATGACGTCATTCCCCCTTCTGATGAGTCACCAAAGATTAAAAAAATACATTTTTGTACAAAAAATCAAGTGATGTATCCATTGTTATGTTTTTTGGGATCCTGACTCCAAAAAATGAGATACCACAGCCATTCGAATAATAATTTAATAATAATAATAGTAATAATAATAATTTCTTGCGGATTTCTTGTAAGCACGATAACTCTCGAACGAATTGACGTATCAAAATAAAACCTAGACCGAAAAATCAAGTTCGTTGAGATGAGGATCCCTATTGAAAATGGGATATTTATGACGTCATTAACCCTCCCCGATGAGTTAGCAAAGATTAAATATAATCCAGCCGCGAGGTTCCGCAAGCCGAGCGAATTTCCATTAGAAATTTGTAGTTCAATCGTTTAAACTTTCTTCATAACTACTACCATTGTGTGTTATTTTAAGTTAAGTAAATGTGAAAGAAATATTTTAGTTGGATTAGGGTTTTTAGAATATTGCTTAGTTTAACATAATGGAAGTAGTTATGAAAGAAGTTTAAACTACACAGAAATTCGCTCGGCTTGCGGAACCCCGCAGCAGGTTTTTTTTTAAATAATAATTAAAAAAAATACAAATACAATGTTGGACACGTCTAGTTGGTTAAATATAATAGGCAGTTTGGTACTAGACGGTGAAAATAGAGTAAACTGTCGTTATTTTTTTAAAGCCTTTCGTAATTTGGATCAACTTAAGTATTATATTTATATAAAATGTATATACATTTTATCATTTTAATAATTTTATGTCTATTATTATTTATCTTTATTGTTTTTGGTTTGTCCTAGGTGAGCAAGCGTTTTGTTTTTTATTCTATATCTTCAAAGGCCATATTACGGGTGGGTTGCTCAGGATATTAAGGTATTTAAACAATTTTCCTTCTTAACAATTTTGTTTTGGCTTCCAAGCTTACGGAACGTACCAGAAGCTATATGATCATTGATCATTCTGAAGAACGAAAATTTGAGTTGTCTCCGCTTTCAAAAATTCAAGACCGAAATCCTTTTTAGACATCAGGAACAGTTTTAGTTCCATGTCTGTCTGTCGCTCAATTTTTGCGAACCAACATATCTTAAAAACTACTGGTCCTATTTTAATGAAATTTGGATGGTAGGTCATAATTAGTCCATTGTTGGTGCTATATATGTTTGAACCTTCTGCGCCTATTTGTTTCTCTTCTACATGCACACAAACATACATTTATTTACTCCTATATATTTAAAAGTAGGTACTTTTGTATTTTTTATGAAATTTGGATGTTTTGTCGAAAGTGGCCTGCAGATAGCCTCAGATTAATTTCAACCGTCTGCGCTCTTTAAATTTTACTAAATTTATACTTAAATTCATGTAAAAATAAAACCATTTTAACAAATTTAAAATAGTTTGCCAATTTGGTGTGGCAAATAGCTTCCTCGCGTTCTATTTCGTATACTTTTACAACCTATTATTGTCATATTTATCTTATTTTCCCCCCGTTTTTAAAAATTGTTTTAATTTTTTTACGTAAATTAAAGTATCAACTTAGCAATATTGAAAGAGCACGTAAGGTTGAAATTAACCTGGGGCTATTGAGGTTTCCAATATAAATTTAATATATTTTAAAATTAGATGAGTACATTTGAAGATATGGGTGTAAATAAATGTATGTTTGTGCGCATGTGGAAGAGAAAAAATCGGTCCGGGACAACTCACACAAACTTTATCTTATATGTGTTCACAATTACTTAGCCCAGTGTTTTCATTTATTAGTTTTCGTGGGTATAGAAAAACTTCTCCTCGATAGGGAATCGAACCCGGCCTCTCTCCGTCCTCATTTACAGCTATTTTCTCAGGAACTAGCTTTTTCCCGGGAAAAGTTTATATCGTTGAATTCGCATTTAAATGGACTACATTTTAGAAATTTTTAATCAAAACCGTCGGAACTGTTTTCGAGAAACAATTTTTTTAGTTTTTGGGTGAGTTGCGCCCCCAATTTTGGAGCTAAAATTCATTTCTCGATTTCATGTCGGGGTATGATTCTTCTTCACATGCGTGCCAAATTTCGTCACATTTGCCCAGCAGTTTAGGCTCCACGCGTCTGCACAGACGCCAGACGAAAGGCTGACATTTTTTTAAAAAAAAACCTTTTATGGACTTAAGGGACCTTAATACGTGTAAATCCATCAAAATCTCAATATCGAATTTTCGGCCACCACAATACTTTCTCTTTATATGAGAAAGTAAAAAATGGGCGCAGAAGGTTGAAACTTACATGGGACTAGCAATGGGCTAATTATGACCTACCATTTAACTTTCATTAAAACGACGAGTAGTTTTTAAGATATGTTGGTTCGCAAAAAGTGAGTGACTGACAGATAGACTCGGACCAAAATAGTTCCCTGAAGTCTGAAACGGATTTCTGTCTAAAAATTTTGATATCGGTAAGCACGGAAGCAAACTGGAGGAATATTAAATAAATTTGGCAATAATAATTTGTAAAAGCATAAAATAATTAAAGTATACGAAATAGGACGCAAGAAAGCTATGTGACTCACTAATTGGCAGATTATTTTTGTACAAATTATGAATGAATAAGTTAAAAGTCAAAAAAATAAAAACAATTTCTCCAAAAAGAATCGTAGTGTAGAATGTAGTTAGCCCTAATGTACATGTATTTTCTATTAACATTTTACCTTACATGTTTATTTATCTTCTATTTGTTGTTTTATATGAATGAGAATCTAATTTTTCGCCAGCAAATTATAAACAACTAAAGTTTTCTTATGTCCATTTGCCATGATTTACTTAATATTCTTATAGGACTTATTTATAATTATTTGCTGCATTAAGCGTAACTTAATTACCCCTTTTTACTGTCTCATATAAAAAGAAAGCATTGTGATGGCGCGAAAATTCTATTTTGAGATTTTGATGGATTTACACGTTTTGAGGTCCCCTAAGTCCAAAAAAGTGGTTTTTAAAAAATGTCCGTCCGTCGTCTGTCGTGTCTGTGCACGCCTGGAGCCTAAACTACTAGGCCGATTTTGACGAAATTTGGCATACATGTACAGAAAAATCATACCCCGAGGCGAAATCGAGAAATGAATTTTAGCTCTAAATTTGGGGGCACTACCCCCCAAAACTTTGAAAAAACGTGAAAAAAAATTATTTCTCGAAAACGGTTTCGACGATTTTGATTAAAAAATTCTATAATATAGCCCATTTAAATACGATTCTAACGATATAAGCCCTCAGAAATTTCTCAGAAATAAGCTTAAAACGCGGACGGAGAGCCCGGGTTCGATTCCCCGCCCAGGAGATGTTATTTTATGATAAATTTTGATGAAATGTTCAATCATAATTAAATATACATACGAAAACTAGTAAATGGAAAACACTGGGCCAAGTAATTATGACCTCGTATATGAGAAAGTTCGTCTGAGTTGTCTCGGACCAATTTTTTAATCTGTTTCGATACATGTGTGTAATCAAGAGGCTATCATGCATGAAAGCGTATGTTCTTTTAAGTTAGGGCTTTTTGAATTCTTGTTAGTGTTATAAGTTTTAATTTATTCTCACGTACTCCTTAATTTGTATTTTTCTTGATGAATGTATGCTTTGGTAATTAATGGAAATGTCGTGCATTTGAACACATTTACGCGAGCGTTGCTTTTTAATTTACTAAGATGTACTTGTACTTTACTACATCTTTCTCTAATATAAGCGGCAAAGTCTGGATTGACTGACTACTACATCTCTAATATAAGCGGCAAAGTCCTGATTGGCTGACTACTACATCTCTAATATAAGCGGCAAAGTCCTGATTGGCTGACTACTACATCTCTAATATAAGCGGCAAAGTCCTGATTGGCTGACTACTACATCTCTAATATAAGCGGCAAAGTCCTGATTGACTGACTTACTACATCTCTAATATAAGCGGCAAAGTCCTCTTTCTATATAAGATATAGCTATATTTTTCCATTTTACCCCCTTCTAAATGAAAATATGACACAACTGTACATAACAACAATTACTGTACTCTTAAAGAACTTTTCGTAGATTTTATTTTAGCATTTTAAAGAATTGGTCATGATTAAGTTAGTAAAGGATTAGGCACGGTAAGGTGTGATTTATTAACTATTGTCTTATTATCTAAAAAAATATATACGATATATATATTTTGACAGCGATTGAAAAGTAATTTCTTTAACAGTTCTTCCTACAGAAATTTCCACAATACATAAAATATTGTCAGTAGTTTCGTCTGCAATTTTGGTTAAATAAATTTTTTTATAAAAAAATTAAATTAGAATTTTGAAATCTCTTTAGAAGCCCCGTTCTCCGCCCCATATAATGCTACCAAAACAATTTATAGCCTATATCACCCGCAGAATTGAGCTTAACATTGTACCCAAGAACCTCCAAAATCTATTCAGCCGTTTGGACGTGATTGACGCACAGACAAACAGATATAAAATTTTATAAACTTAAATTAGTTGTCAGGACTATTTATTCATTCAGTGGAAATACCCCATATTCTCTCTCCACAGCTGGGGACTCCATGTTCTCTAGTGGAGAGATAACCTTATGTAGAGCTAAAATGTAAAATCAATAAAATAGATAAATTGATGTACTAAAATATTATTTATGTATTAATATGTTTTATTCAATAAAGGTATTTAAAAAAAAAAAAATAATAATAATAAAAAAAATCGGGGTACCTCGGAACTTTTTCCTCACTTCAGAGGCCACTAAAGTGGTCTCTCCGAAGCAAGGGGAAAAGGAGAAGGTCACTGACTTCTTGTGTTTTCGAAATTTTGATTTTGGTACACAGGGGTAAGGGGTACAAATGTCAAAGTAATGAAAACCCTTCACGATGCATACCGTTGAAAAGCTCTTTAAGAGTACTGTAATTATTGTTATGTACATTTAGGGGGGTAAAATGGAAAAATATATCTATATCTATGAATAACAAACTAATAATTGTTGTGTCTGTACATTTATCCGATTGGGCTAAAATTTTGTATTTATTCATTTATTTATTACTTTTCCTCACTACTAATAGTAGGAAAAGTATTGTTTTTACCAAAAAAGTTTTTTTCGAGATTTCAACGGAAATATCCGTTTTAGGTGTTTTTAAGACCTCCTGAGTGGTTTTCAGCATCACGTATGTATGTGTGTATGTGTGTGTGTATGTGTGTTATCATCGTAGCGCCATTGAAACGGCAGAAAAATCAGTCCTAACCTGTAGTTGTGCCGCCCGGAAAATCAACTTTTTCCGCCATCTTGAACCCAGTTCGCTGAGTCAGCAAAACTTTTAAAAAAATCGTAATAAATCGAAAATGGTCCTGATCGAGTTGAAATTTGGCTCGAATGTACTTCTCTGTATATGACAAACAAGCCCACTCATTTTCATTTTGATTTCGGCCGCCATTTTGAAGTTATACATTTTTAAACTTTGATGGTTAATAATACTGAAATTACATATAGGTTTTTGACATATAGCATATCGTTGGAACCGGAAAAAATTAAGGAACAAATATAAAAAAACCCCGATGAAATTCCATTAATTAGTTTAAAATTTTGATGACGTCAAAGTTTGTTTACATCTGTCAAAATACCGCCAAACTTCAAATAATTAAATAAAATAAAGGTATTAATAATTAATATAAAAATGCCATTTTTCAAAACTGGTCTTATTTTCATTTTTTTTTTTTTTCTGTATTGTTCACCTTAGTTGTATCTATGTGCAAAATTCGGGGAAGATTGAATGAAGGTAAGGTTTTCAACATTCGGGTAATAGGTGTGCGATGAAACTTGAAAAGCAAATAAATTTGACGCCATTTTTTTTTTTTTTTGTTTTTTTTTTGGGGGGTTTCTGTATTCTTCACCTTAGTTGTATCTATGTGCAAAATTTAGGGAAGATTAAATGACGGTAAGTGGTTCAAAATTGGGGTAATAGGTGTGCGATGAAACTTGAAAACCAAATAAATTTGACGCCATTTTTTTTTTTTAATTTTTTAATTTTTGGTTTTTGCATTATTCACCTTAGTTGTATCTATGTGCAAAATTTGGGGAAGATTGAATGACGGTAAGTGGTTCAAAATTGGGGTAATAGATGTGCGATGAAACTTGAAAAGCAAATAAATTTGACGCCATTTTTTTTTTTTTTTTTTTTTTTTTTTTTGGTTTCTGTATTCTTCACCTTAGTTGTATCTATGTGCAAAATTTGGGGAAGATTCAATGACGGTAAGTGGTTCAAAATTGGGGTAATAGGTGTGCGATGAAACTTGAAAACCAAATAAATTTGGCGCCATTTTTTTTTTTTTTTATTCTATTTTTGGTTTCTGTATTCTTCACCTTAGTTGTATCTATGTGCAAAATTTGGGAAAGATTGAATGACGGTAAGTGGTTCAAAATTGGGGTAATAGGTGTGCGATGAAACTTGAAAAGCAAATAAATTTGACGCCATTTTTATTTATTTATTTTTTTTTGTTTCTGTATTGTTCACCTTAGTTGTATCTTTGTGCAAAATTTGAGGAAGATTGAATCACGGGAAGTGGTTCAAAATTGGGGAAACGGAAATGTGCGATGAAACTTACAAAGAAAAGTAATATAAGACCAGTAAAAATAAGGTTTTTTTTAAGAATGATAATAAATCAGTTAGTTCAGAACGGTCACCCAAGTACTGACCACGTCCAATGCTGCTTCCTCCTGCTGCGAAGCAGCAGGAGAGGCCACTTTAGTGGCCTCTGAAATGAGGAAAAAGTTCCGAGGTACCCCGATTTTTTATTATTATTTTTTTTTTTTTTTTAAATACCTTTATTGAATAAAACATATTAATACATAAATAATATTTTAGTACATCAATTTATCTATTTTATTGATTTTACATTTTAGCTCTACATAAGGTTATCTCTCCACTAGAGAACATGGAGTCCCGAGCTGTGGAGAGAGAATATGGGGTATTTCCACTGAATGAATAAATAGTCCTGACTACTAATTTAAGTTTAGAAAATTTTATATCTGTTTGTCTGTGCGTCAATCACGTCCAAACGGCTGAATAGATTTTGGAGGTTCTTGGGTACAATGTTAAGCTCAATTCTGCGGGTGATATAGGCTATAAAATGTTTTGGTAGCATTATATGGGGCGGAGAACGGGGCTTCTAAAGAGATTTCAAAATTCTAATTTAATTTTTTTATAAAAAAAATGTATTTAACCAAAATTGCAGAAGAAACAACTGACAATATTTTATGTATTGAGGAAATTTCTATCCTATATATTTTTTTTAGATAATAAGACAATAGTTAATAAATCACACCTTACCGTGCCTAATCCTTTACTAACTTAATCATGACCACTTCTTTAAAATGCTAAAATAAAAGAGTGTATACGTAGTATAATAATTTCTAAATTATATTGATAACTGCCAATAGAGATTTTCATAACATAAGAAAAGAAGGGGAATTGAGCCCAGACCGATCTTCTAAAGTTAGGAAGTTAATACTTGGGAAAGAGCTCTTATTTTGGATGTTGGCATGTATATAATTAAAAGATAATTTCAATTTCAACCAAGGGATGTGAAATCACATGGGGGGGGGGGGGGGTGGGGGGGGTTAATATCATTATATTGGCCGACAACCTCTTCTGAATTATGCTCATGCTTCCCTCGAATTTTTTCAAACAACTAGCTAAATAATTTATTAGCAGTTCAGTAAACCTTTTTAGAATTACTTTTTATGATACTTTCATGGGCAATGCACAAAAACATTTATTTAGTAATTTTTTTCTTAAAAAGACTTCTCTTTTTCAACTCCAAGCCATCTTTAATTATTATTAGACGCACAGGTAACTCAAAGTAGGTCACATTTACTTTTGTTCCCTTTAGTCCTAATCATTATGCTTAGAGGTATTTTTTATATTCCTTTTCGTTGTCGGCTATTCACAAGGATATTAACCGAGTACTGAACTCTGATGCCGTGGTTATTAAGTCGCTTTTTGTCACACTGCTTGGTTTTCTCGCCGTGCTAATTCTGACCGGTTATTAACAGAGGCCCGCCGTGACCAATCTGTCTAGGGTCGGACTACGAACCTTCAAAGGGCCAACACCGCTCTTTATAATATATTTTGTAAAGAAACCGTCCACCTTCTTTTAGTGCTATGTAGAATTCTTGATGGATAATTATTGCGGCTTTATTGTGGTTGTATAAAAGATGATGATTCATGCATTCTATGCAAATCTGAATTATTATGACCAGAGTAACCTATAGAGAGTTTTTTCAACGGTCTACAACCTTTACCTGGAGAATTATTTATTAAATATCTGTAGCTATAAAATCTTTTTCTAAATATTTCAGACAATATAATTAGGTTTACCACTGAACATAGTACTAACAGCTAATTGCCGTAGCAATTAAGTCAGTGCACTTGTAAAATAAACACCTAAGTGTAAAAAGTTTTAACGGATGAGAGAATCTCGGACAGATAAATTCATGTACATTTAAATATGATCCTATAATTTCTACCTTTATCTTTTTCCTGCAAACTAACAAAATAGATTGCCAATTGGTGTGGCACATAGCTTCCTCGCATCCTATCCAGGAACATTATTGTCTAATTGATTTAATTTTTTCCCCTGTTAATTTTAATATCAATTTTAATATCAATTTTTTTTTTTTTTTTTTACACGAATTAAAGTATCAATTTTGCATGAGTTAAAGAGCGCAGACGGTTCAAATTAATCTAGGGCTATCTGCGGGTTACTTTTGATAAACTAGAAAAGTTTCATTCAAATCAGGTAAGTACTTTTGAAGCTATAGGTGTAAATAAATGTATGTTTGTGCTCATGTGGAAGAGAAACAAATAGGCGCAGAAGGTTGAAACTTATATGGGGCCAACAATGGCCTAATCATAACCCACCACCCAAATTTCATTAAAATTGAACGTGTAGTTTTAAGATATGTTGGTTCGCAAAAATTGAACGACAGACCGACCGACAGACAGACACGGAACCAAAAATGTTCCCTGATGTCTGAATCGGTTTTCTGTCTTGGAATTTTTGAAGTTGGACACCTTAAATTTTTTTGTTCTTCAGAACGATCACATAGCTTCCGTTACCTTCAGTAGGCTCGGAAGCAAAAAAATAGTCAAAAAATTACCACTAATTTCCCTTGCTACATTTGAATTTTCCTTTGAAACCTTCTCTCTGTAATCTATAAAACTTTTATGACTATAATTACCAAAAGAATATCCCCACAGTTAGATTACTTCTCCTCCGTTGAACAGGTTGGTTTTAAAAAGAACTTCAGTACAACGGATGGAATTTTGGTGGTTCAACAACTTGTAGCCAATGCACATGAATACCAATTCCCGTTGGCACTTCTATTTATCGATTTCGAAAAGGCTTTTGGCAGCATATTCCACGATAGTATAATATCAGCCTTGAACAACAACAGAGTGAATAAAATATATGCCAACATCATAGATTCGATAAATAGAAGTGCTATTATACACATAAAAAAGGGTGGCGCAAAAGCATGTATTAAACCAATGAGAGGTACAAGGCAGGGCGATGTTCCATCAGCAAAAATATTTAGTGCGACTTTGGAGGAAGCATTCAAGGGCCTTCAGTGGAGTGACTTCGGTATCCGAGTAAACGGCGAAAATTTAAATAAAATAATGTTTGCTGACGATATCGTGCTTATAGGGAAAAGTATAGAGGAAATTAAGATCATGTTTTAAGACCTAATAAAGGAAGCAAAAAACATAGGCTTAAACATAAATTTCAGCAAAACTAAATTGTTCACCATGAATATCAATTGCGACGCCACAATCACAGTCGAAAGAATGAAGATAGAAGAAGTGGAAGACTTTATCTATTTAGGTCAGCTAATCTCAAAAGACGACTGGGTGACAAGGGAAATAAAAAGGAGAATCGGATTAGGATGGAGAAGCTTCAACTCATACAAAATACTCTTCAAATCAAACGTCGATACCGAAATTAAAACTAAACTGTGGAACACTGTAGTTAAGCCTGTCATGATCTACGGTTGTGAAACCTGGAGCTTAACCAAGGCTAACATTAATAGACTACGTGTGGCAGTAAGAAGAATGGAAAGGAGCATGTTAAAAATAGGTCGCAACGAAAGAAAAACCAACGAATGGATCAGACAGAAAACTAACTTGAATGATATTGGGAAAGACATAGCGGAAAGGAAATGGAGATGGGCTGGCCACTTAGTTAGGACTAACGACGGAAGATGGTCGAAGAAAATTATTGAATGGACTCCCATAGATCTAAAGCGAAAAAGAGGAAGACCAAGAGTAAGGTGGGACAGTGAGATGAGGAAGTGTTGTGGAGAATCTACGTGGAGGAGAGTGGCGCTCGAAAGAAATGAATGGAAGAGAATGGAAGTTGTATATAAGGAAGCCTGGCTACATAGTGAATAGTGAGTACTGTATCAGTAAAGAAAGATTACCATTTAATAGAGTTAAAGTTACCATTTACTAGAGAGAATCTCAATTAGGTTAAACTATTATTTAGAATGCTTATTATGTTATTTTATTTTATTGTTGTTATATAATATGTTATTGTCCCTATCATTTTTAATTCAAAATTTTGTGTCATGTAAATAGTATTATTTTGTTTTTGTTATGTTATGTAAATTTTATTTCTACAATTAATTTTATTTATAGCCATTTTCACAATTAAATAAATGTAAAAAATAAAAAAAAAAGCAACCGAACATTACCTCAAAGGTTACCACAGCTCCGGCTGATTTGAAATGGCCGAATGAAGCAATTATCGAAATAATATTAATTCATTGTAATACTGCGTCATTTTAATAAATGGTATTATTATTATTATTATTACATTTGAATTTTCCGTCGAAGTGGCTCCGAGGAACCAAAACTGCGTCTAAGAAGTTCCTCAGAAGTTTCATTTTCAGGAATTATTCTCTACTTTATTTGTCAAATCTCGTCATATTTTGTTTCCTAGTTTGTAATGTACTACCTCTAACTGGTAAGGGTCTATCATTTTAGTGTTTCTGTTAATTAGTAGTTTTAACAACTTAAAACTGTGCATAATATATAATTATGAGTTTTATGAATTAAAATATTGTTTTTTGTACACACAACCTCCCTACTATTTTGGACGATAAAATTAATTTTAAATTAGAGTTCATTGGGAACCGAACTAGATATAAAAATTTCACACCTCTACATAAATTAGTTCATAAGATATATGAGCCTAAAGTTTTGTTATTTTGTCACTGATCTATATTGACTCATCATAATTCTTAGGCACTTCTAGCAATCCGCCCCTCTAAAGGGTAATAGAAAAACCGCCAATTCAAAATATTTTATTAAATTACGACTGTAGCGCAAGTTTTAATTTTTTAAATCAGAAAATTTTTTAAATTTAAACGTGAAGAGAAAATGATTTGACCAAAGAAAAAGGTTTGAGTTTGTGAGGGACAGAGAATAGAGAGGGGATAGATAAACAACATTACTTATTTGCACTGGATAAATTAGACCTAATAGACTTGGACAGGGGGAAACTTGGCTGAACCAATAATCTCGCAATTGTTTACGCGAGACCTGGCTTATTTTACACAAGTGTTTTTGTTTGGATTTAAATGTATTTATACCTTTTAGAAAGAAAATTTCTTAGGCCCGCAGGCTTAAGATGGAACACTATAATTGCAATAATGTAAATAAAGTTAAATCGTTATTTATATTAAAGGCGCAATTTATCGCGTTATTGAAATTGATAGTACTAAGGTGGAACGCGTTTTTACCAATCTTAATTGGTAGAATATTTATTTGTTGGAGTCAAGTATATAATAATTATCCCTGTTTCAGGATAATATTAGTGTCTTGAATTTAAATGTAGGATCTTAAAGTTAGCTATAATTTTTATTAGATGTCAATTTTGAATGCGAGTAATAAAGTTCAAGGTTCTGGTTTTCAAACGTTATTTATTATTATTAATCTGCTGCAATAAGTGGAGCCTTATAAATGCAAATAGTTTAGGATTTTTATAACAGTAAAAGTCAGAATATTGGGTGACCTAATGGGCCGAGCTCAGAGATAGTTTTGCATATATAATATTACAGAGATATGTGGCTCACACTTTGTTACTCGTTATCCCTTGGTACGGTAAACTGTTTATAAGACTCGTGATGCTGCTGGAAGTAGCTAGTTAGCTTGAGTTGGTGCCGCTATGATCCCAGGCCTTAATTGAGTCTTTTATAATTATGTAAATGGATCAGATTAGAATACATGTGTGAATTTTATATTGGAAGAGAAATAATCTGACCCTAGGCCTTATGTTTCAAAGCGTGGGCTTATTTATATAATTTCGTCTCTATTTCTCAAAACAAATAGGTTGAAAAAATAGATACTAATAAGATTTCTCTTTCTTATACCCTTTAAGTATACGCAAGCTACCTTTTCTCTTTTACATTGAGATAATTTTGAATAGGTGAATGGAAATTCTAATGAAAGGATATACTAAAATCATAAAAAATATTTCCTGAATCTTTATTTTTTTTATTTGTGGTTTATGTAGTAATTAGTATTTTTTAAAAATGCAGCAAATCTTAAACTGCAGGGACTTCAGCGTTACACTAATAACACCTTATCTATAATATAAGTGGCAATGTCCTGATTGACTGACTGACTGACATAGAATCAACGCACAGCAAAATCTGCTTAACCGAGAGACTTGAAATTTTGAGGATATACTCGGTTCATATCATAGGCATCCACTAAGAAAGGATTTTGCGAAATTTTTATTTTTGTACCCAGGGGTACGGGGTACAAATGTCAAAGTAATGAATACTTTTAATGATGCATATCGTTGAAAAGCTCTTTAAAAGTACAGTAATTGTTGTTATGTACAGTTTTGTCATATTTTCATTTAGGAGGGGGTCAAATAGAAAAATGTGTATAACTACATCTTTTATAAATGAAGAGTATCTATGAGTGTCTTTTATCTTATATAAATGAAGAGTGTCTATGAGTGTACTGCTTACATGAGATTATAAAGCTAAATTGTTGGTACACAGGAGTACGGGGTACACATGTCAAAGTAATTGATAGGTACCCTTTATGATGCATATCGTTGAAAGGCTCTTTAAAAGAAAAGTAATTGTAATGTACGTTTTTGTCATTATTTTCATTTAGGAGAGGGGTAAAAAGGAAATGTCAACGTAAGTTTGTGTACTCGCGCGCGAACGGGCGCGTGTGTGTGTGTTCTTTATTCAAATCTACCGTTTTATTCCGATTTCAATGAAAATTTGCACACTTGGCCTTCAAAGAAAGGGGAAAAGGGGAAGTTCACTGACTTCATGCATTTTCGAAATTTTGATTTTGGTACATAGGGGTACGGGGTACAAATGTCAAAGTAATGAAAACCCTTCACGATGCATACCGTTGAAAAGCTCTTTAAGAGTGCTGTACAATTATTGTTATGTACATTTAGGGGGTAAAATGAAAAAATATATCTATATCTATGTATAAAAATCTAATAATAGATTTTGGAGGTTCTTGGGTACATAATGTTAAGCTTAATTCTGCGGGTGATAAAGGATATAAAACGATTTGGTAGCTTTATATGGAGCTGAGAACGGGGCTTCTTAATAGATTTCAAAATTCTTATTTCATTTTTCATAAAAAATGTATTTAACCAAAATTGCAGAAGAAACTACTGACCATATTTTATGTTTTGTGGAAATTTCTGTATGAAGAACTGTTAAAGAAATTACTTTTCAATCACTGTCAAAAAATATTTAGATTTATTTTTAGATATTAAGGCAATAATTAATAAATCACGCCTTACCGTGCCTAAACCTTTACTAACTTAATCATGACCACTTCTTTAAAATTCTAAAATAAAATCTACGAGTGTATACGTAGTATAATAATTTCTAAATTATATTGATAACTGCCAAAAGAGATTTTCTAAAATTTTATCCCTAAGGGGAACATAAGAACAGAGTAAGAAAAGAAGGGCAATTGAGCCCAGACCCATCTCCTAAAGTTAGGAAGTTAATACTTGAGAAAGAGCTCTTATTTTGGATGTAAAATAAAACACCCCGTAGCGA
Source organism: Gerris lacustris (assembly GCA_951217055.1). Classification (NCBI taxonomy): domain Eukaryota; kingdom Metazoa; phylum Arthropoda; class Insecta; order Hemiptera; family Gerridae; genus Gerris; species Gerris lacustris. The sequence goes on from OX578276.1 coordinate 91,043,025, forward strand.
AGCAAGGGTATTCAGCTAGTTTCTTATAAATAAATAAAAATATATATTGGTAGCATGTCAACACTAATATTTGAACTTGACACTTTGTCATATATCATTCCAATTATTATTTTTGATTTGAAAAAAAGAATAAGCATTAAAAATCTATTTCTGAGTGCAGTGATATTCTGTTATTATTAGTGAACACGGATATGTGTAACATTGGTGACCCCGACTATGGATAACAACAAATTTCCTCCATTTTGGCCAGAGCAGCCGGAAATATGGTTTGATGAAACCATATTCCATTCAGTCCCAGTTCGAAGTAGCCAAAATTACTGTGGAGAGTACGTGCTTCAACCATCTAGTCGCTCAGTTAGAGCTAACAGTTTTAGAAAATATATGGGACACTATAAGAGGCCAAGAACCTAACAAATACACTTTAGCAAAAACACTCGTCCTTAATATTTTTAAAGAAAGTGCTGATGCAAAATTAAAAGAAAAATTATTGTCAGGACTAGAGTTAAGTAAGCAATTCAGCTTCTCAGAAAGATGCAAGCTCTTTCTGATGACATCTCTAAAAACGTTATAAAATCTCTGTAGCTCGATAAACTACCAGAGTCGATAAAAAAATATCCTTATTGTTTCTGATGAAAATTTAGAATAATTTCTAGATAAAAAGAACTTTTTATATACTACGTTTTTAAATTTTCTGTTGATAATATAATTGTTATTGTTATATAATATATAATGCTAGTGAAAAAAATAGTTCCGAATTTATTTACTTCACATAAATGACAACCATCTAGAGAGCTGATCTTAAACTTATAAAAGGACAAATCTTTGTACAACGGATCACCCCAACACCAAATCTAAACCGTGCCATCGATATATTTGAAATATTATAAATAATATAATCGATATTTCCTGTTTTGCTGTCATTCAATGTTTATCTATCACAAATTTGAAACCCGTCAAAATGAAGATTGCGTAAATATGGGATATGGCGAAACAAATAAAATAACTTACGGATTTTTTCCGAACTAACTTTCCGTACAGAAAAAATTGCTGAAAACCAATTAAATTCTGCTGAAAGATGGCTAAAAGTATTAAAATAATGCATTGTCATCGTGTTCTGAGCTATGCTGAAAGTTTCAAATGTCTCTAGCTATTCGGGAAGTTAGTTAGAAATCGATTGCCAGATTTTTACCGGACAAACAAACAAACAAGCAAACAAACAAGAAAACAAGCTAATAAAAACGTAGTGAAAAAATATCTGTGATGGCCGACCAGATCAGAAATTTATGCAACATCAACTCAAGAGTTAACTGTCAATAAAAATCCACAGCCTTCTAATTCTGATATATCGCAACGAATACAGTCTTTAGAAAGAGAGATAGTAAATTTACGGTGTAGGACTTTGCGGTCGACCTCAAGCTCTCGATCACGAAGTCGAAGCTCAAGCAGAAATATAGGAAGATTTAATACAAAAGGAATATTCTGTTACTTTCATTTTAAGTATGGTACTAAATGCAAACCAGACATAAATATTGACATAAATTATTCCAATTATCATTTTTGATTTGAAGAAGGAATAAGCATCAAACATCTTTTTCTGAGTGCATTGATATTATGTTATCTACTCGTATTAGTGAACACGGACATATATTCGTGTAACATATTTAAATTTGTTTATTTCTTTTGGAGGTTGAAAATCATTCCATGCCATGCTGAAACACGTTGTTATTGGACCTGGTCGATTGTTAAGTTAAAGGTAACTAATTTGTGTAACTTACAAATTAGTTACTTAAATTTTCGTCTCTGATACAAACAAAATACTAAAATAAGAACTCAGAAAAACTAATTATTAAAAATTTAAGAATCATCAATTATAATAGGAATATGATAAAAAATGTTAATAATTATTTCTTATAGACTAATCTAATGGATTAATCTGATTATTGTAGATAATAGGTTTTGTTTAGAATGGCGTTATTGTATAATTTACTAATTGGTGGGGTTGAATTAGGGTATTATCTGCGATTTAGAGATAGAACGAAATTTCTGTATACTTGTTTCAAAAATTGTTTGATTTAAATGGCCTCTTGTTCATTACTCTAATTTACTTAGAAAATGATCACTGCTTGTAAATCTTGAGAATTGCTAAAATTGTTTTAGCTTGAAGGCAAGTTCAGATTGGGAGTGAATAAATGATAAATGTTGATGGTTTCTGAGTTGTTATAGTTCTGTTGCGAAAAATGGAATGAAGCAAAGCGTATAATTTCATGTAGTTTCACATCAGATATCTGTTCCCCATCTGGCGTAATATGGGGTTCTGTTAGCGTAAAATACTCGTGTAGCCAGTTATCCCGTAGTTATATATCCAAGTCTGAGTAGTTGCCTTTCTTCTCAAACCATTCCATATCGATAACAGCGTTATGTACTGAGTTTAAATTTCTTGTTTAACCGAAGCTTCCTTCAATTGCCTAAATATGAACTTAAACTCATCTGAAACTTATTTCTGAAAACATTTGTTATTTCTTAGATAAAATATTTAAAGATAAAATAATTGTGTAAACAAGTCAATCCACTATGTGAGATTGTTAGATAGCACCATTTTTTAAATTTACACCCTCCTAATATATAATTTTTAAGTTGAATATATTCGATTGCAGATAGGTTGAGAACTATGAACGAGATAAGAAGATCGAAGCATATTCAAGATGGCTAAATACTATTGTTTTAACCAATCGTTTACGGATTTACGGAGAGAAATTGCTTTAAGTGACGAATGATGCTTGCAATTATTTTCGATAGACCTAAGGGCATACATTTCATAAAGTCAAAGACTTTGTCATTCCTAATTTAGCAAGATTTTCATTTAAATGTAACTGTTTTAATTTACTAATATTTATTATTAATATTTTTTTGTAAGTATTACCTCAGGAAAAACTTAACCGTGGAAAAAGGGGCCAGCTCCAAACCCTATCGGAAAAAAATCAGCGTGTCAAAGTTGTGATATATTTACATTGTGGCCACATTAGTCCATAACCTTACTTTACCTCCTACTTCCATGAGCAAGACTGCTCTTTTATTTTTATTGCTTGGCACTTGTATTGGCCCGTTTCTGAATGATGATAGGCTGACTTTTTTTGGGATGGGGTCAGGAACTTTTTATTTTCTTCGTAGTTCTCTGCTTCTAAAAAGAGCTGCTTCGTTATTACGTGGGTAATAAACCACGTAACTCCTATGTGATTACACATGATATTGATGTTTTTTGTCTCATTCACAAACTGGCCTAGTAGTAAGCAATAAAGATAAGATAGTCGTCTTGCTACTGAGAAGTGAAGTGAGGTTATGGACTAAAGAAAGACCAGACTTTGCCACAATGCAAATATCACTACTTGATACGTTGAGTTTTTTGGTTAGGGTCTGGAACTTGGCCCTTTTTTCTGGGTTTGGTTTTTGCTGAGGATATCATGCCTTTTTGCTGGCTTTAGCAACGTTGGTATCGACTTGATTTTTTACGTGGTGTTGGCAAATTGGTTTAATATTTGCTACAAGTGTGCAAAATTTCCAGTTTCTTTGATTTTGATGATGAGTGAGTCAGTAACAAAAATTGTAAACTTCGAAACTCTCCCCTATTGAAAAGGCTGAATATTAGTGGGCTTAATTTTTTACAGGGTCCTTAGCTACTTAAGCTTAATCTATGCTTCAAATTTCAAAAGCCTATCGTAAAAGGAAGCGGAGATAAGAAGGTGGGAATAACCTGGTGAATTGGTTCAAGTAAAGAAACACTTTATGCTTACTTAAGCACTACCGTGTGCTCAGATATTTGTGTATTGTGTGGTTTCAATGACCTACGTCGGTCATTCTCTCTACTGTTCTTTTTTAATCGAAATACAATGTTTTTGATCGATCTGTACTAATCTATGCCATTTGGCCCGTGTTTGCAGCTCCAGTAAGTATTGTTGGGACCATCTTGACCAAATGTCTTGAACAAAACGTTGGGTTTGTTGCCACTTAAGAAGCCGATTGCAGTTTTGACTTGAGAAATCCGGTTGCGGTATTAAAGTTAAAGGTTCTCCAATCAGGAAGTGGGAAGGTGTAAGTGCTTCTAGGTCTGAAGGATCGGAGGATATAGGACAAAGAGGACGGGAGTTTAAAATGGCTTCAATTTGTGTGAGTAGTGTAATCATTTGTGTGTATGTTAAGTGTGTATTTTTGAGTTTTCTTTTAAGATAGTATTTTATCTGAGAGACCCCACGCTCCCAGAGACCTTCCTGGTGGGGGGCACCGGGTGGCAGGAAGCTCCAGTCAATTCCTTGTCTTGTGAGATCGTTTTGTAGATTTTCTCTTTCTTTACTGCATGCTAGATATTTCATGTCCAGCTCCTTCTGAGCTCCCACAAAGTTGGTACCGTTGTCAGAGTATATCTTAGACGGCTTCCCTCGGCGAGAGATAAATCTTGAAAGTGCCTCTAAAAATGATTGGGTAGTCATATTTTCCACTAATTCAATATGTAATGCCTTTGTAGAAAAACATATGAATACTGCTATGTAACTTTTCGCTGGTGATGCCTTGCGAAGAGGAGATATCTTTGTGTAAAAAGGCCCACAGTAATCAACGCCAGTTACTGTGAATGGTCTTGATCGCGTGACTCGAGGCATAGGAAGTTGTCCCATCTGTTGGCTAACGAATTTTGGGTTCGCTCTGAAGCAACGCATGCATGCATGTACTACCTTTCTGGCTAGGTTGCGCCCATTGATAGACCAATATCGCTGTCGTAGAGAACACAACAGCATCTGAGGTCCGGCATGTAGAAGCCTTTTATGTTCCTCTGTGGCTATTAATAGAGATATGCGTTCAGCTGCTGGCAAAACGATTTGATGTTTAACTGAGTAAGGTAGTTCTGAGTTTTCAAGACGCCCTCCAACTCGAACCAACTGAAACCCATCGAGAAATGGGATGGGGCTAATGAAACAAGCTTGCTGTTTTTAGCAACAGGTCTTCCAGCCCTGAGTTCCTTTATTTCTGAAGCGAATACTGAATGTTGAACCACTCTTAGAATGTAATGATTGTGAAACTGAAAACACAGGGGAGACTGAACAGGGGAAACTAGAGCCACCAGCTCGAGAAAGATCGAGACTAGCGAAATCTAGTGCAAGCACGAATGAAATAAAATAACTCAGTGGAGGAGTCCGGGGACTGCTGCCACCTGGGAGCAAATCTATGAACAAAATTGACTTAGCGTCAACATTCTGCATGTGAGCACTGCCAAACACCTTTTTTATAATCTGGTTTCCGACTCATATTTCTTGTTATTTTTTGTTTACAAAGGTCAAGCTAGTATCTGTGAGTACTGTTAATGTCCTCACTTCAAGTCTCTCAAGTCATTGAAAAAACTTAAATCAAAATTGCTTATAACATGTAAAATTATGTAGTTGCAATTTTCTAATAAATAAATAAAAAAAACAAAAAAAACAATGACCATGGCATGTCCCGGTATTGGATTATAATTGAGTAACTCTACCCCGCCATTTTGATTAATGATGGCGGGCACTTTTCAAAAAACAACGGACGAAGGGCGACACGGAACTTTTCATTATCAAACAAACTTTATAAGTTGTCCGGCTGTAGATATTAAGATAAAATATGGAGGGTATATTTATCGTATAAAAAGGTATCATTGTTGCGAATTTCAGCTCAATCAGCGAAATAGTTCAGAAATTTTTAGCGTTAAAGGGGACTGATTTTCGTACCAAGTTTCAACTCTCTAGCTTAGGGGTTAAGCGTGAGACAGACAGACAGACAGACACACACACACACCCATAGCTAGCTATAAACCACTCAAATCGTCTTAAAAACACCCAAGCACCGGTGAATTCGTTGAGGTATTGGGTGAAAACAATACTTTTCCTTTAAGGTAAGGAAAAATAAAAATATACATTGAACATTGTTATGTTAAAATTTTATATATATATATATATATATATATATATATATATATATATATATATATATATATATATAATATATATATAATATATATATATATATATATATATATATATATATATATATATATATATATATATATATATATATATTAAATATATTCTATAAGATTGGAGTGGTGTCTGTACATATATATCCAATTGGGCTCAAATTTTGTATTTACACTAAATGAGTAGTCCTGATAACATATTTTAGTTTAGCAAATTTTGTGTCTGTTAGTCTGTGCGTCAATCACGTCCAACCGGCTGAACAGATTTTGTTGGTTTTTGGATACAATGTTAAGCTAAATTCTGCGGGTGTTATTGGTGTTATAGGCTGTAAAACTTTTTGCTAGCTTTATATGAGGCGGAGAATGGGGCATCGAAATAGATTTTAAAATTCTAATTTTACTTTCTATAAAAAATATATTTAACCAAAATTGCAGAAGAAGCTACAGACAATATTTTATGTTCTGTGGAATTTTCTGTAGGAAGAACTGTTCAATCGCTGTCAAAAATATTTAGATTAATTTTTCTGTTTGTCTGTTCGTCAATCTCTTCCAAACGGCTGAATAGATTTTGTTGGTTTTTGGATACAATGTTAAGCTCAATTTTGCGGGTGTTATAGGCTATAAACTCTTTTGCTAGCTTTATATGGGGCGGAGAATAGGGCTTCTAAATAGATTTAAAAATTCTAATTTTTCCTTTCTATAAAAAATATATTTAACCAAAATTGCAGAAGAAGCTACCGACAATATTTTATGTTCTATGGAAATTTCTGTAGGAAGAACTGTTCAATCGCTGTCAAAAAATCTTTTTAAGCATATATTATGTAAATAGTTTAAAAATATTTTTTTTTTACAAATCATACCTTACCATGCCTAAACCTTTTTAACATAATTATCACCACTTCATTTATCTATATACAGGGTGTTCCGCATAAGTACCTACAGAGAAAAACCTATGAATCTAAATCAAATTTCTGACAAAAAATGTCAAGTAACCATGGGTCCTACGGACCTTCGTTTTCGAGATATATCGATATATCGATTTTATTATTTAGGACATGTCTTTAGCCATAAACTACGTAAGAAATGAAAATCTAAATAAGATAGAAAGATGCAGTTTGCGGCATCGTAAAGAGCATTAAATTTTCTTTCAGAAATCACATCTTTTAGTACTTAATACGATTATAAACTTAGTGATAATGCAAGAAAAACATTAAAATTGGAAATTATATCAAATGTTTATACAACTTGGAGCTTCTATAACTTCTATATTTTTATAGCTATTATAATGTTTAAAATGTTTAAAAAACTGCGCAATTTTATAAGCTTTAATTCGATATAGCATTGTCTATAGTTTACGTAAGTTTTCATAGAGAAATAGTAGAAAAACTATTAGGAAATCAACTTATTAAGTAACAGCTCTATGAATTTTCTGCAATTTTAAAATTAAAATTTGATTGTTTTCTTTTCATATGCTGGCGCGGTAGTGTCTGAAGAATAGCTGGTGGTCTGCTCGTGAGTATGCGAGGCAGTTCCAAACAGACGACATCTTTCCTATTACATTTTTCATGTTATCGAAAGAAGATGCTGAACAACAGGGACTGTTGATTGGTTACTGATCCTAGGACTTGTATTAGAAGGGCTTCTGCTGTATTGGGAATTCCAGGGACGCAGAGTTTTAGAATTGTGAAAAGAATTCAACTGTGCCTTCCATGACACTCCCGGCTAAGAGCTGACCATAGCTGACTTTAATGCGAGGGTGCTGCGGGGGTATTGGGATTGGATATTACAAAGAACTGTGTTACATTTTATTTTGTGGATAGACGAGTACCTTCTTACAAGAGCTGGTGCTATTAATTTTCACAACACTAATATATGGTTTATTGAAAATCCGCTTGTACCGAGGCTGCAACATTTTTAGCCCCAGTTTCTGTAAATGTGTGCGCTGGTATTATTGGTCTCAGAATAGTTGGACCTAATTTTCTTACGTCTTAGTTGGACGCCTTAATGGTGAAATATTTTTAAACTTTTTAGAAAGTTAATTTATTGGATTAATTGAGGACTTACCACTTGATTTAAGAATCAGCATGTACCATGTACCTGCAGTTGGATCCAATGGATGGGTGGATGGGGGACCTAGCAAAAAATATTTTATACAGAACAATTGTGTATACTAGGGAAGAGCTGATTTCTTTTTCTTTTCAAAATTCTAAAAATCTGCGTCCCTGCAATTCCCAATACAGCCGAAGCGCTTCTAATACTAGTCTTAGGATCAGTAACCAATCAACAGTGCCTGTTGTTCAGCATCTTCTTTCGATAACTTGAAAAAAAATAATAGGAAAGATGTCGTCTGTTTGGAACTGCCTCGCATACTCACGAGCAGACCCGCTCGCAAATATTATAATCTCAAAAAGTCCGCCATTTCAATTAGAAATTTAACATAACAATGTTCAACGTATATTTTTACTTTTGCTTACCTTAAAGGAAAAGTATTGTTTTCACCCCAAGAATCCGAAACCGAGATTTCAACGGAATTACCGGTGTATGGGGGTGTTTTGAAGACGATTTGAGTGGTTTTTAGCTAGATGCCTGTGTGTGAGAGTGTGTGTGTGTGTGTGTCTGTCTGTCTGTGTCAAGCTTACCCCCTAGTTAAGCTAGGGAGTTGAAACTTGGTGCAAAAATAAGACCCCTTTAACGCTAAAAATTTCTGAACTATTTCGCTGATTGAGCTGAATTCGCAACAATGATACCTTTCTGTAAGATAAATGTCCCCCCATATTTTATTTTAATATCTGCAGCCATTTTGGAAATATCGACTTTTACTTTTGTATAGGAAAGTTTTACATATTTAAATAGCTCACAATAACGGACCTCATTATACCGGACTTAACTTAAAAAGTTTATGTTTGGTAATGATAAGTTCTGAGACGGCCTTCGTCCGTCGTTTTTTGTATACATTTACTTTTTTATTTGATTCGCCAACATTTTGATTTTTTTATTCAACGGGACATGTCGACGCCATGTACTTCAGCTAGATTTTATCATATTTTGCATCATCTATTCTCAGTAATATATAAAGTCCATTATAACAATTATGATGGTTACACATTTGTAATATAATTTTTTGAAAAAGAACATTGTTATTACTTGTTTATTTAGTATCGCTACTTTTATCTGTTGTCTATTTGCCGGCAGTTTTAATTCTACCTTCTCTTATCTATCTGCAGTGTACTTCTTCAAGCAGAAAAACAAATGTATTTTTACAAAAATGTCTGCACGACTATTAAAAAACTTGTTTGCTAATAAAAAAATCCTATGATATTCGGAATATATCTTAATCTATTATGGAGGGGATAGTAAATTAAGACAAGAAAAGATCTGATAATGAATGATACAAGAAAAAAAAAAAATATATATATTTTTATAGCTTAAACAACAAGTTAAATATGTCTTTCAGGGAATATCAGATAAGAAAAGCTATCATTTTGATACATTGCTGGTAGAACGGTCTCAGAAGCTCCAAGTCAAAAACCACTAAAATAAGTGTAATCATCTTTTTTGATCAATGTGGGTGTTATATGATGTTTACACTTCTGACCGTGTGGGCGTCTTGGACCAGCCATCTGGCCCTGTTCACATATTTTCAATTTAGATTTTTTTTTAAATTTTCAATAATAGTATTTTTTTTAATGATGGTTAAGGCCTTTTTTAATTGATTTCAGGCAAAATTAGTAGTTAAAAGGAATCTGTCGGATAGAACTCGTACTATGCGCTCCATTCCTCTTTCAGTCATAGATCACGTCCCCACACACTTACACAATAAGTTAGTTATTTTTTATTTAACAACCAAATTATTCACTAGAAATATTTTATATGGCAAAACAACGTTTGCCGGGTCAGCTAGTAAAATTAAAAAAAAATGTCCACAAAATCAAAAACAATTGTTAGGGGGGGGGGGGGGGGCTCCCTTATAACTTAGGGGTTGTTAAAAGTTAGGGTTATAAGTATTTTTTAATGCCAAATCTAAAAAAGAAAAAAAAAGAAAATTGCCGAAAAAATTAAGAAAATAAACTTTTCGGGGGGGCCTCCCTCATCACTTAGGGGTAGTAAAAAGGTAAAAATTTAGGGTTATAAGGATTGTTTAATGCCAAATCATAAAAAAATCAAATTTTGGGAGGGGCAAACCTTATCTTATCCTTTAGGGGTATAAAAAATAGATAACAACCTATTCTCAGATCTACCGAATTTCATAAAAATCGGTCAAGCCGTTTCGGAGGAGTTTGGAATTAAACACCGTGACACGAATTTTATATACATAGATAGAATAATAATATATTTGTACATACTAGCACATAGTTAAGTTAAGGCAATAGTAAAAAAGTAAACATGTCACTGACATCTGACATATATTATGACAAATAATAATAATAATAATCATTTATTCAATTCAATCAGTACAGTCATTATATACAAGATAATTTAACTTTTATAATTATTTAATTTTTTCAGTCTTAGCTGTGGTGACCTTATTGGTCTAAAGGGTTCGGCTCTTTTTAGAATTGTATTTAACATTTAACAATAATAAAAACAATCATAAACAAAGCATAACAAGTATAATAGATAACAGTAACTAAGACAACCGATATAGGAGTTACTAACATTTATAATTTATTCAGACATGTATACATCTTTGTACACTTCTCCCATCCTTTTCCACTCCATCCGGTCCATATCCACTCTTCGCCATGTAGGGTACATTTTTATTTTAGCATTTAATATTCCTTTATCTTTATAGTTGATTAGACTAAGGGATATGGTCACAATTATATACACAAGTGAGATATTCCTTTGTCCCAAGGTACATTGGAATAAATATCCTTTCGTCTTAATAGTAATTTAGACTAAGCAATATAATGCTACTCTGTATAATGTTTCTTTGTCTAAATAGCTATTAACACAAAGGGATATTAGGGGGGGGGGGGGGGGTCGTGCTAATGTCAAAAAGTACCCCATGTAGCACCGCCACAGCATTTTCTGGCTTCCTCTTCCCATTTTACTACTGGTCTTCTTTTATTCCTTTTTGTTTCAAAAGGAGTCCATTCAATATTTTTTCTAGCCCATCGTCCATCAGTCGATCTGACTATAGGTTTGTTCCAACAGAGCCTCGGACGGTTCTAGAACTGCCGGGAGCATGCGCAGTATCGAAAGACCATTCCTACACGCTTCTCGGACGGTTCTGGAACTTTTAGTCCCGTGTTCCAACAGAAAGACGAACGGTTCTGAGACAGTCCTAGAACCGTGAAAACAGTTCCCGGACTGAAGCAGGAACTCGACCAGAACTACTAATACTAATATACGGAGGCATGTAGGTTACACTACTACTACTGCTCAACTATAACCTAACATTTGTTTTCGTTTCTTTTCTTGATATTTCTGTTTCCTAGCGTGTTTTGTTTCCCTCTCCACAGTTAATATATTATACTACTTCTTTCTTCTTTACGTATTATTTTTTATCATGATAGTACATTGGAATAATAAAGTATAATTTATATTTTATATTATTTATTCCTCTTGATAATTAAAATTTCTCATAGTGACTTTGTAAGAATTACCTCCGATCTTTTTGTGTGTACATCCGCCGATGATTTACAGACTAGAATAAATAACCAGATAAATTGTTCTTATAATTTTGTTTTTAGCGAATTTCCACTGGAAAAAATTCGCTAATAGAGCCACTGGCATGGCGGGAGTTTGAGCCGGGATTGTGGCCAAAATACGTTTCATGGGTCCCTGATCACGAAAAAATAGGTTTTACAAAACTTTATATATATATGTATATATATATATATATATATATATTATTAGATATTAAGGGAAACCTGATGTCGTCTTGAGTCTTCCGCGGAGCAGGAAAGCAGGAAAAGCGGAACTCCTTCGAAAGATGGCCGCTGTCGCAACTCCCACGCTGTCCAAAACCAAAACTCTCTCTCGAGGACCTCAGCGCGATCCTCCCGCCGCCGCGCGCATGTCCGGTAATCCAGTGTCTTGACTACGACTTTCAACCAGCGTTTTCATTGGGAGAGGACAGACGCCATTAATCGTCGTACTTATTTAAATAAGTACGACCCGTATCCAAACAATAAACACATATATTTAATAATAAAATAGACCATCTAACACGGCCTTCCTGACGTAAGCTTCGCTCTCGAAGCTGGTGTCTCACATATAATAAGTAATAATAACAAACAATCCAACACGGCCATCCTGATGTAAGCTTCGCTCTCGAAGCTAGTGGCTCAGACAAAAGTAATGTTACGTCCAACCTGTAACATCGTACAACTGAAGTTTGTGATTAAGGTACGCATAAGCAAAAATGCAATTTTTTTTTTTTTTTTTTTTTTTTTTTTTTTTTTGTTAATGCAGTCTACACAACAGGCAGTTCCATACATTACAATTCTTTTTTTTTGTAAATGCAGTCTACACAACAGGCAGTTCCATACATTACAATTATTTTTTTTTTTATAAATGCAGTCGACACAAAAGGTCTGTTCCATACATTTAAGACTTCTTTTTTTTTTTTTATAAATGCAGTCGACACAAAAGGTCTGTTCCATACATTTAAACTTTTTTTTTTTATAAATGCAGTCGACACAAAAGGTCTGTTCCATACATTTAGATTTCTTTTTTTTTTTTTGTATAAATGCAGTCGACACAAAAGGTCTGTTCCATACATTTAGATTTCTCTTTTTTTTATAAATGCAGTCGACACAAAAGGTCTGTTCCATACATTTAGATTTCTCTTTTTTTTATAAATGCAGTCGACACAAAAGGTCTGTTCCATACATTTAGATTTCTCTTTTTTTTTATAAATGCAGTCGACACAAAAGGTCTGTTCCATACATTTAAACTTTTTTTTTTTTTTTTTTATAAATGCAGTCGACACAAAAGGTCTGCTCCATACATTTAAACTTTTTTTTTTATAAATGCAGTCGACACAAAAGGTCTGTTCCATACATTTAGATTTCTCTTTTTTTTTATAAATGCAGTCGACACAAAAGGTCTGTTCCATACATTTAGATTTCTCTTTTTTTTTATAAATGCAGTCGACACAAAAGGTCTGTTCCATACATTTAAACTTTTTTTTTTTTTTTTATAAATGCAGTCGACACAAAAGGTCTGCTCCATACATTTAAACTTTTTTATAAATGCAGTCGACACAAAAGGTCTGCTCCATACATTTAAACTTTTTTTTTTTTTTATAAATGCAGTCGACACAAAAGGTCTGCTCCATACATTTAAACTTTTTTTTTTTTATAAATGCAGTCGACACAAAAGGTCTGCTCCATACATTTAAACTTTTTTATAAATGCAGTCGACACAAAAGGTCTGCTCCATACATTTAATCTTTTTTATAAATGCAGTCGACACAAAAGGTCTGCTCCATACATTTAAACTTTTTTTTTTTTTATAAATGCAGTCGACACAAAAGGTCTGCTCCATACATTTAAACTTTTTTTTTTTATAAATGCAGTCGACACAAAAGGTCTGCTCCATACATTTAGTTTTTTTTTTTTTTTTTTTTTTTTTTTTTTTTATATAACTTAAGCATTAATTACTTTCCTTATTAGTTGTTTACATGTTCGTCAACATATTAACTTCAACCAATCTGAAAGCAGACAACTATCCATATCCTTGGAAACATTCTTATTGTAGTTTTCTTCGTCATGTCTTGTTATAGTACTTTTTTTTTTTTTTTCGTCGGGTTAGAACTAGCTGGGTTTTCTAGATACCGCTCGACCATTCTGACTTTACAGATGATTCGATTCACAGGAGGTTCATAATGGTTCTCATGTACCTTTCAACTTGACCGTTACTTTGGTTTAGATCAGGTGTAACAAAATGGTATTTGTATTTAGCTGCCCCAGACACTTTGGTAGGTTTGTCTTTAGTTTCGCCGGCCCGAACTGTTCTCAGGGGTGTCCAAAAGCAATATTTTGTGAAGCGGTCAACCACTACAAGCAAATATTTAAACTTAGAATCGGTGGTAGTTAAAGGGCCCAAACAATCGAGATATAAAATATATAAAGGTTCTCTAGGCTTCTCTGCAGATTCATTGAACCCATGTAGAGGTCCAGTACTTGTTTTCTTGACTGCGCATACTAAACAATGACGCATATTTTTTTTTTTTTTTTTCGTCGCTACTTTATTGTTTTACTTGTAGCCAAGTAATGTCTAAACGCATGTCTAACCCGTCGTACACTAATTGGATTTCTGCTGAGGAAGTCAGCGTGACGTAGGGAAGTCCTTTACGATAAATGATTTCGAAGTCTTAATCGAAGTCTTGAAGGTCCACCATCTTCCAACTCTTGGAGATATATCTCTTTTCAATTTAGTTTCCTTGATGTCGTTGCAATTTGTTGTCAATTTAAACTTAATATCAAGTAAGTAAACACGTACAGTTTATAAGGCTCTAACTATTGCGAGTGTGTCTTGCTCGTAAGATGGATATTTCTCCTCGCATTGGGTGGTACTCTTACTAAAATACCATATAACCCTCTTTGTGCCGTTACCTTTTTGAATTAGAACTGTTCCGTAGCTTCTACTACTCGAATCAGTGTGTAGTTCAATTGGGAGTTCTGGATTGAAAACTGTTAACAATGGTTCCGATGTAAGGCATGATATGACGAGGAAGTTCCTAAATCACCCCAGATAAACTGTGTGTGTGTTTTGTTTTTAGTAAGCTCAGTGATACAAATAGTCTAACTATCAAAAGAAGGTATACATTTGCGAAAATATCTGGCCAAGCCCATAAACTTTCTCACTTCTCTTACCGAAGAGGGAGTCGGTAGTTTCACTAGAGCATCAATCTTCCTTGGACTTGGCTGAATACCATTCACAGATATGATCCGCCCAAGATGTTCGATGCTTTTCTTGAGGAAACGGCACTTGAGCTGATTCAAAGAAAATCCGGCACCCTTGAGGGCGTCTAAAACAATTTTTTAGGTGAGATAACCCTTCTTCGATTGAGCTAGAAGGTATTAGAAGATCGTCCATATACACGAACACAAGTTTATCCTTTCGCTTGCCTAGAGCTTTGTGAACGGATCTTGGAAACACAGCAGGAGCGTCGGTCAACCCAAACAGGACTCTACGGTATTCATAATGCTCGTCGGGAGTCGCAAAGGCGGTTTTGGGTAATGTCGCATCGACTAATGCAATTTGATTAAATCCCAATACCCGATACCATATCCATTGATGTAAAAAGAAACGAGGCTTTGCTTAGTCTATCCAACTGGTCTTCGATAAGGGGTAGGGGATACCTATCTTTCACGGTTAAGCTATTTAGCTCCCTGTAGTCCAACGCACATTCTCCAGGTTCCTTCTTTTTTTTTTTTCACCAGTAGGGTAGGACTTGCAAATGGACTCACTCTCTCTTATGATGACATTACTCATTAGGTCAGTCACAATGCCGACAACCTATAAGAAGCTCTATAAATGTTTTTTTTTTTTTTTTTTTCCCAGATTGATAGACATTTTGGTTCCCTCAACAAGAACCACATTACCGAACATATTCTTATATTGTGCTAATAAGTTAAGCTGTGTATTCCTATCTTCTCCAATCAAATCGGTGTCAACATCTGCACCGCCTTGGCGAGGAGGGTCTGAAGATATACTAGCTACGGTCTGTGGTCTCCGTAACATTCTGGATCCGGAAAAAAATCTGTTATTGGAACTAACGAGGTTTCGTTAAGTACATCTTGGCCCAGATAAATGTTATAATTTAATGCGCAGGTGCAATATAAAAGAATGTTAGGTACGTTGCGGACCTGGGTCCCAGTCACTTCAATATCGGTAGTAAAACATTTATGTGGCGTATCGGTCCGGGACTGAACCCCTTCAATAGTACTTCGCACAATTTGATTTTGTCTTCAAATAGTTTTCTATATTTATTGGACATAAGACAACAATCAGCTCTAGTATCAATTAGCGCTTGAAACGCATTACCGCAGATTCGCACGACTGAACCCTTAAGAACTTGCCCCGAGATGCAAACGTTGACGTTCTTTCGTTTTTCTATGGCTGCCTTGGTAAAGCAGTTTGGCGCACTATGACCCCGTTTGCGCAAAACGAATAGGTTACCTCCCTAGAAGGTCCAGGGTTCGATTTTATCTGACTTGCCACGTATCTCTTACAACCAGAATGCATGTGGCCCAAAACACCGCATGAGTGGTACTAAATTTCAGCCAAAGGGCGTCTTCCAGGATTAACCAATGAACTTTTCTTATCATCAACAAATTTACTAGGTGAATGACGTTAATCTACTCGAGGGTGCGATCTCTTTATACCACGTTGCAAAAAGCGGGGTTCGTCGAATCTCTGACATCTTTGAGGCACCGGACGGGGCGTTTTCTTAACGAGGTAAAATATGATATAAGCTCCCTAACATTAGTACAATTTCGATTTACCGCTGCTGACTTAACATCCAGTTCACAAATATCATGAACGATCAGCTCAACAAGATCTGCTTCTTTCCACGTTACCTGTAGGCACTTGAGCCTTGCTAATTTTTCGTGCACGTATCGTTCGTAAGAGTTGACTTGCGAGCTGTTGTAATTCGCGGCATCCTCGAACAGGTGTCCTAAGTTTCTTCGAAGGGGAAAAGCTTCCGCAGAAAGTCTTTTTTAAAGGTCATCCAGTTCTTAATGTCAGGGTCCTACTTCTCGAACCATTGTCTAGCATTGTCTCTTAAAAACCCGGTTATTCTTGATACTGCCTCTATATCATTCCACGAGAACAGATTTTTTTTTTTATTTTTTCAATGTGACATATTCATTTATTGGAATCATGTAATTCCTGACGGAGCACTGTGATGTTGTAAGCATCACTATGATTCATATGCTGCAACAATACCATCTGCGGGTAAACTCCGTGATAGCCGACGTAAAATAAGTTTGATGGTAAGGGACGCTGGGGCGAGCACCAGAGTCGTTTCTTCCAGGGTACACGTCGGAAACTATGAATTTGCCCATGGTATAGCCTCTTCTTTTATTATTATTTTTATTTTTTATTTATTTTTTAATATCACCCTTTATGTCCAAATATGAGAGAAAATGCACTAAGAAATAACACTCCCAAAAAAAGTGAAAGATAATAGAACTGTTCTGTAAAACCGTTCTCGAGAATCGTTCTCTAAACTCGTTCTGTAGAACGTTCTCTGGAATCGTTCCGTAGAACCGTTCTCTTTAATCATTCCGTAAAACCGTTCTCTTGAATCGTTCCGTAGAACCGTTCTCTTGAATCGTTCCGTAGAACCGTTCTCTTGAATCGTTCCGTAGAACCGTTCTCTTGCATCGTTCCGTAGAACCGTTCTCTTGAATCGTTCCGTAGAACCGTTCCAAAGAACCTATAATCTCGGAAAAGAACCGACTCTCGAAAAGAACTATTCCGTCGTTCAAGCACAGAACGAACGCATTTTATAGTTTCATGAGGAGGTAGTAAAATAGATGAATTTAGAGCAGAATGACAGGGGGCTCTGTGCAAGTGTTTGTACTTCCACTAAATTAAATGCGTGAGTGTGGGGTAGCTTGCTGCTTGTAACAAAAACAACAAAAAAATCACGTAAAAATAAGAAAACCAGAAATTACGAAATACTTAATAAAAAAGAATTATAGACAAAGAAAATTAAACCACTTATCTAGAACAGTTCTTTGGAGAGAAAATCCTCAAAAATATTTATGTATGACACTATACAACACAAGTAAAGATAATTATTTTAGATGAAACAATTGTGATTTTCTTCTAAAAAAAAAAAACACTGTTAAAATGACACTCTCGCACTTTTAATACAATTAGTTTTAAACTGGTTCTTTTTGAACAAACACAAACGAGTCAGGAAAGGGGGATTCTCTAACCACTTCTGATATTAGATATTAAGGGAAACCTGATGTCGTCTTGAGTCTTCCGCGGAGCAGGAAAGCAGGAAAAGCGGAACTCCTTCGAAAGATGGCCGCTGTCGCAACTCCCACGCTGTCCAAAACCAAAACTCTCTCTCGAGGACCTCAGCGCGATCCTCCCGCCGCCGCGCGCATGTCCGGTAATCCAGTGTCTTGACTACGACTTTCAACCAGCGTTTTCATTGGGAGAGGACAGACGCCATTAATCGTCGTACTTATTTAAATAAGTACGACCCGTATCCAAACAATAAACACATATATTTAATAATAAAATAGACCATCTAACAATATATATATATATATATATATATATATATATATATATATATATATATATATATATATATATATATATATGTATATATATATATATGTATATATATATATATATATATATATATATATATATATATATATATATATATATATATATATATATATATGTATATATATATATATATATTTATAGGCATATGTATTTCTAGCGGATTTCTTGTGAGCACGATAGCTCTCGAACAAATTGACGTATCAAAATAAAACTTGCACCGAACAATCAAGCTCGTTGAGATGAGGATCCCCTAAAAAAATGGGATCTTTATGACGTCATTAACCCCTCCTGATGAGTCAGCAAAGATTTAAAAAATACAAAAAATCAAGTGAGATATCGCTTCATATGTTTTTTAAGATCCTGAATCCAAAAAATGAGTTACCATAGCGATTCGAATAATAATTTTATAATAATAATAGTAGTAATAACAACAATTTCTTGCGGATTTCTTGTGAGCACGATAGCTCTCGAACGAATTGACGTATCAAAATAAAACTTGATAAAACCAAAGATTTAAAATAATCCTACCGCGGGTTTCCGCAAGCCAAGTGAATTTCCATTGGAAATTTGTAGTTCAATGTTGTGCAGTTTAAACCTCTTTGAAACTACTACTATTATGTTTAACTAAGCATTATTATAAAAACCCTAATCTAACTAAAATATTTCTTATAAAGATTCTTAACTTAAAACAATCCACACAATTGTAGTAGTTATGAAGGAAGTTTAAACTGCAAAACATTGAACTACAAATTTCCAATGGAAATTCGCTTGGCTTGCGGAAACCAGCGGTAGGATTATTTGTAGTTTTGAACCCTTTATTTGTAAATATTTCTTAATGTGTGGTTGACCTTTTCTTATATGAGGGTTTATTTTTAATAAGCCAAGATAAAATTCACATTTTAGAAACTTGTTTTCGAGATATCTGTGAAGGAGGGGTCTTACGAACCCGGGGATATCATTAAAATCCGTTTCATATACGTCTGTGTATGTACGTTCGTATGTAACTAAACCTTTAATAACATATCGCTTCAAGATATATCGTATTGAGATGCGGTCTGCGGCATTTTTTACAACTTTTGTCGGAAAAACTGATGGCGACAAACCCAAACATCGTAGCTCACGATGTTTCGGAGCTGTAGTCACTTAAGCACGAAATAGGTCTGTCGACGGTAACTTCAGTAGACATTATTTGATTTCTATTTTGTTTGGGGTATAATATTATGTGTCCTATTTGGTAGATTGTACCTATACTTTTTGGGCACAAGCGGTTATGGAGATATGGGCATTTTAATGTTTTTACTTCCATGAAAATGGGTGTAAATACTGAGTTCTCTCTTGATCGCGTATTGACTCCACAACATTTCATGGAAGTCATGGGTGGGATTTCCACACCGGTACTTTATATATGATTTAACAGTTAATGTTTAAAAAAATTACAATTTATACCAACAAATTTTTAATAAATTGGCAACTGAAACTAAAAGACAGGATTGTTAAGAGCCTGACGAATCCCAAATGTGAGAGCGAAATATAATCATTCAGAAATGACAGTGTGATAAATTTGTAACTTAAACGATTTGCCCTAATGTGCATTCTTATAAACTTTGTTGAGTTTAACAATAGTATATGTTCACGTAAGTAATCCATTTCTGAGTGAACATAAATAAAACAAGTGGAGAGATGCGAAGAGGAAAATAAAAACAAGATAAAGAGAGGTGTTGAAAAACAAAAATAATTAGGTAGACAGGTGAAGTCAAGTTGTACAAGTGACCTGCCAAATTTTAGTATATAAGGAAGAAATAATTCATCCTTATGTACAGTTGTATTTATAACATTCATTAGATCAGTTGATCTTGAATATACAGTGTTAATAGGTTAAGGGACCCAGGACGTAAGAAAGTTTTAATTTTTTTTTTGACAAGACAGTGTCAAAATTAAAAAAAAAAAAAATCAAAATTAATTAATCAAGTTCAACCATGGAATCTAGGAAGTGGATCGTAGATAAGCTAGTTGGAGGTGAGATTTAGGCAGATTGGAAGTTCCAAGTCAAAATTTATCTCCAGGCGCAAAATTTAATGAAGTTAGTGAATGGATCAGTGAACATCTCTTGTAGCCCTCAAGATGGAGCTAGTGAGAAAGAAACTCAGGATTATGAAGCGTTAATAAAACAAGAATACACAGCTCAGAGCATCATAGTCTCATCAATCAACACCAACGTGAGGCAGCTGATCAACATGTGCACATCGTCCAAAGAAATGTGGGGCAAGTTACATGGAATCTTTGAACAAAGGACAGAACAGCGTCAAGACAGGTTGTTCATTGAATTTTTTGGCATTAAAGAAAAGGATCCTTCAGACAACATTGCTTCACATATAGCAAAGTTAGAAAAGCTGTGGGTTGATTTGAAAGATGAAACGTGGAAGGAGGATAAAGTGAAGTTACCTAGTTCTCTATTCCTAAACAGAGTTTTAAATACCTTACCAACTGAGTATCACGAGTTCATCAATGCCTGGGAGTCTGGGAGTCAGTTCCGAAGGAGCAGCGAATACTCAGTGTATTAAGAGAAAGGTTGTGCACAGTTGAGGTCCGCCTGCGAGAAAGGGAGTCTTCCTGCAATGAGTCATCTGCGTTGGTGTCTCAGCAGAGGCCAGGCTGCAAGGAGCAGAAGAAAGCTGCACCAAAAAGTGGCGTTTCTCAGAAAGAAGTCAACACTGGTTTGAGGACAAAAAGTGGTAAAATCGTCTCATGTTATAATTGTAAGGGCAATCACTTTCGATCTAACTGTCCTCAAAGTTCAGAAAGACAAGGGAAACAGTCTGCGTTACAGTCTGACTCAGGGGCAACTCATCACATTACTAATAAGAAAGAATGGCTAGTTAATTATGAGCCATTTGTTCCTCCAAAAGAAATTTTAATTGGAAATGGGCAGACTATGAAGCGATTGGGAGAGAGAATATTTTAGCTGAAATGAGAGTCGGCAAAGATATAGATCATGCGAAAATGTGGAATGTGTGGTACGTTCCAGAGGCAGGACGAAACCTTTTCTCTATTTTATCTGCTGTTGATAAATGTGTGAAGTGTGAAATGGATAGTAAATATTGTAAATGGTGTGGTGACGTCTATTGGATATAGACAAGGTGGGCTTTATCATATGAATATGAAAGTAGAAAGTAAAGCATTAGCTGCCGTAGCTGAAGGAAGAAATACGCTTCAACTTTGGCATGAAAGACTAATGCACCAAAATAAAAGGCATGTCCAACAATTTCTTAACTTACATGGGATTAAAATAGATTCAAACCATAATGATTTTTGTGAACCTTGTGTGCTAGGGAAGCAACATAGACTCAAATTTGGAACACGTCTTGATAAGGCAGAACAGCCAGGAGACAGAGTGTCAGCTGATGTTTGTGGCCCTATGCCAGTCACTTCACAAGGAGGTGCAAGATATTTTTTATGCTTAAAGGATGAGTTCACTAAGTTTAGAAATGTGTATTTTTTGAAAAAGAAATCAGAGGTTGCTAATTGCACAAAAATATTTCTGGTGAAAGCAAAAGTTTCAGGTCATCCAGTCAAGGAGCTCTTAACAGACGGTGGCAAGGAATTGAACAACGCTGAATTCAAGAAGCTATCAAGAGAGCTGGGTTTTAGTCACAGAATAACCATGCCATACACGCCAGAGCAAAATGGAGCGGCAGAAAGGGAGAATAGAACTCTAGTGGAAGCGGCAAGAACCGGGTTACATTCTAAGAAAATTCCAGAGTCTCTTTGGGCAGAAGCGGTAAATACTGCAGCTTACGTATTAAACCGAACAGGTCCAACTCCAATAACGGGAAAATCTCCAATAGAGTTGTGGACAGGAAAGGATGCGTATGTCAAGCATATAAAAGTGTTCGGTACTGAATGCTTTGTCCACATTCCCAAACAACACAGAAGGAAATGGGACAAGAAATCAAAGAAAGGAATTCTTGTAGGATATTGTGAAAATAAAGATGGTTACAGGGTTTGGGTGCCATTAACGAAACAAGTTGTTTTAAGTAGGGATGTTACATTTAAGCCTGAATAATTTTCATCTTGTGACTCTGCTGACAGAAACTTAGAACCATTGTGTGATAAAATAGAATTTCCTGTCATAGCCAAAGCAGATCAGGAACTTACAGTAGCTGAAGCAGAACCTGAGGAAGTTGTAGCTGAAGGTGAAGATGAGTTACCTATCCAAGGAAATGGAGGGAGAAGTTTCAGCAGTGAAGAGGCTGAGGCAGGAGGGAGTGTCGGAAATGAGGAAAATGCCTCAGACACTACTGAAGAAGAAATCAATCGCCCGATTAATCGTCACAACATGATACTTCGAGATCGAGCTACTCTTAGAACCCCAGACAGATACGTTGCTTGTCTTGCGGCAGAAGAACCAAGAACAGTGAAGGACTTCACAGCAGAAGCACTTCAAAAAACAAAGCACTTCATCACCAGCAAAGCACTTCACAAAGCACTTTCATCATCAGAAGCAGATAAGTGGAAGGCTGCGATGGATGATGAATACGCATCGCTTTTGGAAAATAAGGTCTGGAGGCTAGAGGATCTCCCACCAGGAAGAAAGCCCGTGACAAGTCGGTGGATTTTTAAGATAAAACCTAACCCTGATGGTACTCCAGGGAGATATAAGGCCAGGCTGGTCGCAAAAGGTTTTACACAGAAAGAAGGCATTGATTATCAAGAGACGTTTGCCCCAGTAGCAAGATTCGACACAGTTAGAACTCTATTGTCAGTTGCTGCTAAGGAGAAACTGTTGATAAAGCAGTTCGACATCAAAACAGCGTTCCTCTATGGATTTCTGGATGAAGAAATCTATATGAATCAACCGGAAGGTTATCAGGATGGTACGAGGAAAGTTTGCAGGATGCAGCCAAGTTTATATGGCTTGAAGCAAGCACCTCGGTGCTGGAATGAAAGGTTTTCCAAGTATCTGAAAGCTATTGGACTGAAGCAAAGTAGTGCAGACCCGTGTCTTTTTTATCAAAGTAAACCAAAATTAGTTGAAGCACTCTACGTAGACGATGGATTAGTTGCTGGAGAAAATCAAGAGGCAGTCGACAGACTTCTAGAAAAATTGAAGAAAGAGTTCCAGATAACTGCTGGTCCAGTAAAATTGTATCTAGGTATGGAAGTAGAACAAACAGTTCAAGGTATTCGACTGAGCCAAAAGCGCTACACAGAAAAACTTTTGAAAATATTCAAAATGTCTGAAGCTAATCCTGTAAGCACACCTATGGAAGTAGGGTTCATTACAGAATGTGGTTCAAGTAAAGAAGAAGAATCAGCTGGTCAAGATATACCCTACAGGGAAGTCATAGGGTGTTTAGTGTACCTGGCAGTAGCTACTAGGCCAGACATTTCTTTCGCTGTGAATCACCTAGCTCAGTTTATGCAGAAGCCAAAGAAAAGGCATTGGCAAGGTGCAAAGCTTATCTTCCGATACCTTAAGGGCACAATCAACTATGGTCTCTTCTACAATGGCAAAGGTAAACTAGAAGCGTATGCAGATGCTGATTTCGCAACAGATCCTGAGACAAGGAAGTCAGTATCAGGAGTGTTGTGCAAGCATGGGGGCGCAGCTATTACCTGGTCAAGTAGAAAGCAAAGGTCAGGGTCACAGTCTACAACTGAAGCAGAGTACATTGCTGCTAGTGAAGCTGCCAAGGAAGTAGTGTGGTTGAGAAGACTTCTCAAAGATATAGCTGGTGAAGACGATACTCCAACTCTGTGGGTAGACAACATGGGAGCGGTGAAACTGGCAAAGAACCCGTCATTTCACAAACTTACCAAACATGTAGATGTCCGATATCACTATGTTAGAGAGAAGGTTCAAGAAGGCGAATTCAAGATTGAACATATATCTGGGAAACAGCAGAAGGCTGATTTACTGACGAAACCACTTCCAGCATCACAACACAGACTCCACACCCTAGCCAACCTTGGAGGGAGTGTTGAAAAACAAAAATAATAAGGTAGACAGGTGAAGTCAAGTTGTACAAGTGACCTGCCAAATTTTAGTATATAAGGAAGAAATAATTCATCCTTATGTACAGTTGTATTTAAAACATTCATTAAATCAGTTGTTCTTGAATATACAGTGTTAATAAGAGGTAACATGAAGGTTGCAGTTCTGAAAGAGTTCTAAAATCGTTCCAACAGGCTCCTCTTTTTGAATCAGTTCTGAACCAGTCCTCATAGAGCGCATGCGCATTAAAAAATCCTGAACTGGTTCTAGAACCGTTCTGGAATTGGCTTTTGGAACAAACCTTATGTGTCCAGTCCATCTTCATTTTCTTCCTATGGCTTCCTTGGTGACATCGTTCATGCCAGTTTGCTCTCTAATCCAGGGGTTTCTTTTCCTCTCGTTTCTTCTAATCCCTAGCATGCTTCTTTCCAGTCTTCGTTCACAAATCCTCAAGCTGTCGATATCTTCCTTTGTTAAACACCTCGCTTCGCCCCCATACAGCAAAACCGGGTTTACAACGCTTCAACATATAGTTTTACTTTTTTGGAGATGACGAACTAGATCTAAACAGTTTCCTATAGCAGTTATACGTTCTCCAGCTTAAACCAATCCTTCTTTTTAGTTCCTTGCTCATCCAATCTTTTTTTGCTATAGTCTGAGTTCTCCAGCTTAAACCAATCCTTCTTTTTAGTTCCTTGCTTATCCAATCTTTTTTTGCTATAGTCTGAGTTCTCCGGCTTAAACCAATCCTTCTTTTCAGTTCTTTGCTCATATAATATTTTTTGCTATAGTCTGACCTAAATAAATAAATTCACATTGTTTATTATATTGTTTACATTTATTTTCGGTCATTTATTTCGTAGTTTTGCCTGTAAGATCTTGCAACATTTTCTGTAGCTCGTTTGTGCTCTTTCCAATCAATACTATGGCATCATCAAATTTCAATCTATTTAGTTTCTCGCCATATATACTGATGCCATAATCATCCTATTCCAAACCTACGAAGGCTTCTTCCAGAGTCGCACCAAATACCTTAGCTGATGAAACATCTCCTTGTTTGGTGCCTCTCATTTTTTGACTGTTGCTTTTTGACCCCCCCCCCCCCCCCCCCCGATTACGCAACTAGGACCATGTAAATTTCAATAAAATCGGACGAGTAGTTTTTAATATATGTTTATTCACAAAAATTGAGCGAAAGACCGACAGACAGACACGGAACAAAAAATGTTACCTGATGTCTGAAACGGATTTCTGGCTTGGAATTTTTGAAATCGGAGACATCGGGATTTTGGAAATCGGAATTTTTGAAATCCGTTACCTTCGGTAAGCGCGGAAGCAAAAATGAAAAAAAAAAAAAAAAAAAAAAAAAATCACGGTAGGCTTTGTTACAAGTTGTTTGATTGTTTAATTAATTACACCCATTAATTGAGTAACGTTTCAGCTTAATATGAATTCTTATCCTTTGTGTAGAAATTTTTAACATTTTCATACAGTATATTTCTTGTTAATATTATTTTTCAAAAATTGAAATGATTAAATTACAGCTCATTTTTTAAGTTAAAAAATTTAACGTGCTCTTAATTATATCGTCAGTTACAAATAGTTATCTTATTTTTTATAATTCTGGCAACGATAACTATTCAATAATTATATCAAGTCAAAATCGTCAAATATTAAACAATAACATCGGATGAAAACGAAATAAAATAAAAAGTGTGAAACTTTTTCCTACCTTATCAATCGAGTTTAAAATAGAAAATTACAGGAAGAAGAGTCTTTTTACGTGTGGAAAGAAAAATATAACTATCAGAAGACCGTCGTTCTTGTTTTTTTGTTTTTTTTTTTAAATAATAAAACATTTGTGAGTTTATAGCTGTAAATTATTACCAATCAACGAAGAATGAAAAAAAGTAAATTATAGTAATTTATTTTTGGACCGGATCAAAACATTTGAAGAAGCAATAATCCTATTATATTTCAGCGGAAAAACTTAATTGCTTATAAGTTCAGTGGGGCTTGGTTATGATGAGGAAATTCTCATAATTGTACCAGTATACGTTTGAAAATTGTAGGGAATATTGAGTGTGTACTAGTTTGTTTGCAAGTTGCTCTTGCGTAACCATTACTTTACACCTTAACGTCTTTCCGCTAAATAAAATTCAATTTTTTCCTTTTTTTTTTGGTGTATTCTCTATATAATTTTTTAAACTATATATTTTCTAATTGCTTGTACATTTATAGCAATTAATATGTTTCATAGCTGAACTGAGCTTTTAATTTTATAATGGAATCAATCTGAGGGTCTATTTAGGAATTCCGTTTTTTGAAATAAAACACCTATACGTGTTTACTTTGGACTAAAGAGAATGCTATGAAACAAACAATGTTTTATTTTGATCTAAAGACATAATTATTGTATTCGGATTAATTATAGTTTGTCATTAAATAGAGTTTATATCTATACAATAATACTCTGCCAGTGGCTCATAGCTTCCTAGTGTCCTGTCGCTTACTTTAATGATGTTTTGCTTTTACGACCTATTATTGTCTAACATTTTGCTTTCGAGCTTTCCGCAGGTAGCAGAAGACATTGTGATCGTTCTGAAGAATGGAATTGTTTTATGTCTCAGATTTCAAAAATTCTTGGGGAGAAATCCGTTTCAGACATAGGACATATATTAATTACAACCGTACATTAAACATTCAATACAAATAAGTGTGACCCCCCTGGAAATAAATATAGATAAAAACAAAACCTTTGTTTTTAACTACACCTATATCTTGGGTAAAAGAACATATTGGTTAATTAATTTATGTTTTTTATAATAAGTTTCCAGTGGTAGGAAAGAGTTTGTTTGGTTGCCAGGCTACAAATGAGTGTGTGAGCATGCGGCAATTAGACAATTCATAATTGTCTAATTTATTTAATTGTTTTCCCCTTCTTTCTTAAATCTGTCAATTTTTTTGTTAGAAGTATCAATTTAGCAATATTTAACGTGCGCAGGTTGTTGAAATTAATGTGGGGTTATCTGCAGGTTACTTTCAACAAACCAGTCAAATTTCTTAAAAAACATATTAGTAATTTTGAAAATATAGATATAGGTGAAAATAAATGTATATTTGTGTGCACGAATAGAGCTTGGATGGGCAAGGTATAAGTAAGTACAGACCAAATTATGCTGTACAAGACCAAATTATGGACGAAATGTGTTCTACCGGTTCTCATCTATAGTGGGGAAACTTGGGTCATGACAAAAATGTCATACAAAAGTTGAGAGTAACCCAAAGGAAGGATAAGGCGAAGCATACTCAAGGAAAGTAGGGTTTAGTCTAGTATAGCCAACTCCCGTCCTTGACATCTCTGTCATTTCACGCCTTGCTAGCCAATTGGCCTCCACGATTTGATTTTCAGGCGAGGTGTTGGTTGGCGGGAGTGAAAAGCTCAGAACATTCCAGGAGGTGCGTCTTGCCGTTTTCCCTGCAGAGTGGGCACTTGTCGCTAGCGACGTCTCCCTATTTGTGTAGGTAGGTCTGGAGGTAGTCGTGACCGGTAAGGAGTCGGAACATGGCCACTCCGTGTGAGTGAGGGGTTAACCGTGGTAGGGGTCCTTGGTCATGGAGTCGGGCCCACCTCTTCCCAGCAGAGACTTCTCTATGGTGGTAGTCAAGCCAGTGGCGTGATGCCACGTCAATCAGGGACCTGGCAGTGGACAGGGGTATGTTGACCATAGGTTGCGGCAGCTCAGTTCCTTCCTTTGCTAGGACATCGGCTAGTTCATTTCCGCTGATTCCCACGTGACTTGGGATCCACTGAATGACGACGTTGCCACCAAGGCTGCATAGTTGTCCTAGCTGTTACGGCAGATCGACACTGGTTCACTGTCTGTAGCTTTATGTGAGCAGATGGTTTGGATAGCAGACTGCGAGTCTACGAGGAATACGATGTTAAGGCTGAGTGGTGGGACCTTTTTAGCTGCTTCTGGTTAGAATTGGTTTTGATCCTGACCAAAAAATTTCTCGTCTGGTAACATTCAATTCACCATAATTCTAAAACTAATCCGTTGATCATAAACTTTATTTATACCATTTGAAAGCTTATGAAAAGCAGAAGTTTTCCTGAAAACTTCTAACATCCCTTAATTAAAAGTAATAAGCTCAGGAATTTTGTGGTCGAATTTTAAAAAATCCAAATTTTAAAATGTAACAAAACTTAAAAGATGCTTAGCAGCTGTAATTTGAAAATACATGAGTGATTCTGAAATGTTTTTTTATGCTCTTTAAAATTGGTCCTTAGCTCAATTTCTCCATCTCATTTAGTTTTGGAGATATTAGGCATTGTTTAAAATTTTCGTGAAGCACTTAAAAAAAGAATTAAATCGATATCTCGAGAAGTATTGAGATATAGGCATATGCTTACTCGACATTTTTTGTTGCATTTTACCCATAGAATCCCCCAGTTTCTTTATGACATTTTATCGCGGGTCACCCAGTATATACAGGGTGATTGGCGATATATGTACAAAAATAAATAGGGTGATTCTAAACATCATTGGCTACAAAAATCGTCATATAAACCATGGGTCTATTCCAACCGTTTTCCCACAAGGTCAAATTTTATGATTTTTTTTAGATCGCATACCTTTGCTCATAAAAACCCTTATTGCTCTAAAAGTATAAAAGGTAGAACAATAATTTTGGAGTCGTTGTAAAGCTGACAAAATTTTCTACAAGAAAAGTGTAATTTTAATTTTCATAACTTCAAATTACATGACGAAACATTTATACAAATATAATTTTTAAGAAAAAAAAAATAAAAAAATAATTTTTTATTGGTTCCATAACTTGGCAAAGAACCAAGCTTAAACAAGGCGGACTTCAGGAAAAACTTCCTAATTTACTAACGTTTCGATCAATATTAATATTATTACCCATTCATATGGTGGAAATTTTAGTAAACTTCCCTGAAAGTAAAAAAGAAACGTGTTTATTGCTGTTATTGTTGACATGTAGATGAGTATACTAAACCAAATTCCTTATTTTAATGTGTTTTTAATTATTTACTCACCTGTAAGTCAACAATGACAGCAATAAACACGTTTCATTTTTACTTTCAGGAAGTTTACTAAAATTTCCACCATATGAATGGGTAATAATATTAATAGTGACCTTGTGGGAAAACGGTTGAGAATAGACCCATGGTTTATATGACGATTTTTGTAGCCAATGATGTTTAGAATCACCCTATTTATTTTTGTACATATATCGCCAATCACCCTGTATATATACAGTATGTCCACGGATTGAGTTGCATACGTGTAAATTAAAATAAATTTCAATTTTCGAAGAAAAGTCACTCTTCATAAAATCTTCTGCTTGTTCTTTAATGAAGATTTATAGTATTACTTTTTGTTCAAAATGTACCCTGTACCCAGAGAGTACAATTTCCTAAAATCGTACAAGAGTAAACCGGTCCAAATTTCGACTATATAAGAAAAAAGTATTCTTTATAATTTCTTTAAGATACTATTCCAAATTTATTTTTCACATAAAAAACTTCGATAGTCAAATTAATTTCAAAAATTCCCCTTCCCCTGCCTGCCATTTATAAAAAGTAAAATTTGTCTGATTCTAATTTATGCGGGTCGCTTTAAAGGTCTCATTGAGTGCATTAAAAGTTGTGGTATTGATTTTTTTTTATAAAAACAGCATGAAAGCTATTAAAGAAGAAAATAAATTCTTGTTTAAAAATGATTTTTTTTATTATTAAAGAAATAAATAAGATTTAAATAATAAATACGATTTTCTCAATAAATGCTTTCATGTTGCTTATATCAAAAAAATCAATACTACAACTTTTAATGCACTTAATGAGACCTTTAAATCGATCCCGCATAAATAAGAATCAGACAAATTTTACTTTTTATAAATGGCGGGGGGGGGGGATTTTGAAATTTGACTATCGAACTTTTTTTATGTGAAAAATAAATTTGGAATAGTATTTTAAAGAAATTATAAAGAATACTTTTTTCTTGTATAGTCGAAATTTGGACCGGTTTACTCTTGTACGATTTTAGGAAATTGTACTTCCTGGGTACAGGGTACATTTGGAACAAAAAGTAATACTATAAATCTTCATTTAAGAACAAGCAGAAGATTTTATGAAGAGTGACTTTTCTTCGAAAATTGAAATTTTTTTGAGTTTACAGGTATAGGCAACTCCATCCGCGGACATACTGTATATATATATATATATATATATATATATATATATATATATATATATATATATATATATATATATATATATATATATATACTAGCTGAATACCCGTGCTTCGCTACGGGGTGTTTTATTTTCAATTTAATGGATTTATAAACTACCATCAAGAAACATTTAAATTATTTTACAAAGCGAGAATATCTAGATTCTATCCCTCCCCCTTATTTCTATACCCCCTCCCTTTTGATAAGATAATTTGCTAATAACCCAAATTTAAAAAGGAAAAGCAGTGGTATTTTCCTTCTGCACCCCCCCCCCCCCCCCCCCTCCCCGTGTCATTTTACACCCCTTGGTTAAAATTGGAATTATCTTTTATTAATATACATGCTTACATCCAAAATAAGAGCTCTTTCTCAAGTATTAACTTCCTAACTTTAGGAGATCGGTCTGGGCTCAATTCCCCTTCTTTTCTTACTCTGTCCTTATGTTCCCCTTAGGGATAAAATTTTAGAAAATCTCTATTGGCAGTTATCAATATAATTTAGAAATTATTATACTACGTATACACGCGTAGATTTTATTTCAGAATTTTAAAGAATTGGTCATGATTAAGTTAGTAAAGGTTTAGGCACGGTAAGGCGTGATTTATTAATTATTGCCTTGATATCTAAAAATAAATCTAAATATTTTTTGACAGTGATTGAAAAGTAATATTTTTAACAGTTCTCCTACAGAAATTTCCACAAAACATAAACTATGGTCAGTAGTTTCTTCTGCCATTTTGGTTAAATACATTTTTTTATGAAAAATGAAATAAGAATTTTGAAATCTATTTAGAAACCCCGTTCTCAGCTCCGTATAAAGCTACCAAATCGTCTTATATCCTTTATCACCAGCAGAATTAAGCTTAACATTGTACCCAAGAACCTCCAAAATCTATTCAGCCATTTGGACGTGATTGACGCACAGACAGACAGATATAAAATTTTCTAAACTTAAATTCGTTGTCAGGACTACTCATTCAGTGGAAATACCCCATATTCTCTCTCCACAGCTCGGGCCTCCATGTTCTCTAGTGGAGAGATAACATTATGTAGAGCTAAAATGTAAAATCAATAAAATAGATAAATTGATGTACTAAAATATTATTTATGTATTAATATGTTTTATTCAATAAAGGTATTTTAAAAAATAATAATAATAATAATAAAAAAATAAAAAAATAAATGAATAAATAAATTAATAAATAAATGAACAAATACAAAATTTTAGCCCAATCGGATAAATGTACAGACACAACAATTATTAGTTTTTTATACATAGATATAGATATATTTTTCCATTTTACCCTCCTAAATGTAACAATAATTGTACAGTACTCTTAAAGAGCTTTTTAACGGAATGCATCGTGAAGGGTTTTCATTACTTTGACATTTGTACCCCGTACCCCTGTGTACCAAAATCAAAATTTCAATAATGCATGAAGTCAGTGACCTTCTCCTTTTCCCCTTGCTTTGAAGGTCAAGTGTGCAAATTTTCATTGAAATCGGAATAAAACGTTAGATTTGAATAAAGAACACACACACACACGCGCCCGTTCGCGCGCGCGCGCACACACACTTACGTTGATATTTCCTTATTACCCCTCTCGTAAATGAAAATAATGACAAAAACGTACATTACAATTACTTTTCTCCTATGCATCACTAACATATGCATACTAACGATATGCTTCATAAAGGGTACCTATCAATTACTTTGACATTTGTACCCCGTACTCCTGTGTACCAACATTTTAACTTTATAATCTCATGTAATCAGTACACTCATAGAACTCTTCATTTACATAAGATAAAAGACACTCATAGACACTCTTCATTTATATAAGATTTAGTTGTACACATTTTTCCATTTTACCCCCTCCTAAATGAAAATATGACAAAACTGTACATAACAACAATTACTGTACTTTTACAGAGCTTTTCAACGATATGCATCATTAAAAGTATTCATTTCTTTGACATTTGTACCCCGTACCCCTGGGTACAAAAATAAAAATTTCGCAAAATCCTTTCTTAGTGGATGCCTATGATATGAACCGAGGATATCCTCAAAATTTAAAGTCTCTCGGTTACGCAGATTTTGCTGTGCGTTGATTGCGCGTTTTGCGTTGAGACTTATATTATAGATGTAGTATAGTTGGATCCACTTAAGGATTAAAGAAAAATATATTAAAAAATTCATGCTTATGGCGACGTTTCGACCGGTCATTATCGAGTCTGAAAAAAATTTGTTTATTTAGCATATACTTAAAAAGAAACATTGCACTAAAAAATATATCACACTTACAGTGAAAAAACCGTTATATGGTCTGAATATTTTGTATAAACTCAAAAAAAAGTACCTTTAAAAATACATGGAGCTGAGTACTCATTGAGTTCAGTCAAAAAGTTAAAATTATATATTTGGAAACTGAATGTTCCCTAGTCTAATACACATATAGTCAGTGGAATACATCTCTCATTTTTATTATTACTACGTTTTTATTAGCTTGCTTTCTTGTTTGTTTGTTTGTTTGTTTGTCCGGTACAAATCTGGCAATCGATTTCTAACTAACTTCCCGAATAGCTAGGCACTTGAAACTTTTAGAATAGCTCAGAACACGATGACAATGCATTATTTTCATACTTATAGCCATCTTTCAGCAGATATTAATTCGTTTTCAGCAAATTTTGCTGTATGGAAAGTTAGTTCGGATAAAATCCGCCAGTTATTTTATTTGTTTTGACATATCCCAAATTTTTACGATCTTCATTATGACGGGTTTCAAATTTGTAATTTTTTATGAAGAGGTAAACATTGAATGACAGCTGAAAAGAATAAGTAAACAAAGAAATAAATTAATTGACGTATGACAACCAGGTGTGTCTACACTTGTGTACTAGATATCGGTTTATTTTCTCTACATCTGTACTTCTTTAATTGTATTATTTTTCTTCTCTTACCCTCCCCTACGCGGGGCCATATCGATGGCCACGGTTTAGATTCGGTGTTGGTGAGATCCGTTGTTCAAATATTTGTCCTCTTATAGGTTTAAGATCAGCTCTCTAGATGGTTGTCATTTGTGTGAAGTAAATAAATTCGGAACTATTTATATTTCACTAACATTTTATATAACAACTAGCTGACCCGGCAAACGTTGTTTTGCCATATAACATATTTCTAGTGAATATTTGGGTAGTTAAATTAAAAATAACTAACTTTTTGTAAGTGTGTGGGGACGTGATCTATGACTGAAAGAGGAATGGAGCGCCGTGGACAATGATGCCCTATTTAAATAATAATACACCAAGCATTTATTTTTTAATTCATAGTACTTTATTAACTTAAGTAATATATATTTAAAATTATATCTCTTAAGTTATATATACATTTAAAAATGGTATCCACATTTGCTATCACTAATTATGACAATTAAATAAATCAATATCAATCTCTAAGTGCAATGAATTGTACGTTATTAAATTTAATAATTTATAAATTTATACTCCGTGTTATTTGCTGGGTCTGAAGTGACACCAGTAGACGCCTGGTGGGGATAACTGATCGATTGATAATTGATCAGTTATCGACCACTGAGAGTTAAAGATTATTAAAGTACTAATATCGCTATTAAAAAAATGGGGGTTATTAAAAAAATAAAATGGGTTAAAATGGTTAATTAAAATGGATATTAAAATGGGGGCTATTGAAAAATAGGGTTTGGCGGTAAAAATTTAGGATTATAATTATTTTTAATGCCAAATCATAAAACAAAAAAAATAAAAAATTAAATTAAAAATTTTTTTCCAAAAAAGAAAAAATTGGGGTGGGACACATGTGGACGATGAGGTCTATCAAAATAGTGAGAAAGCTTATTGTGATTGTGTGAGAATGATAGGAGACCGGCTTCGTTCTCATCCCTTACTCCGAACTGTTTGCTGGGTGAGAAGTGATACCGGTTGACGCCTGGCGGGGATAACTGATCGATTGATAATAATAATTACATTAACCAAGAAATTAATTAAATAACCGAGCAGACAGCAATCAATTTTACATTTTTGTCTAATTGTTATCTAATTATTATTATTAGTTTTATTCTAATGGTTAATTTAAATTTTGACTATTAATTTGAGTATATTTTTATTCTCTTTCATAATTATATAATTTTATTTTAACCCTTTGCTGTTTCTCAGATGTTATTTTATTAAGTAGCTTTTTTTCTAGTCATTTATTAGTACTTTTATGGGAATTATTTGTTAATTCATTTATGTATTTTATGTAAATGTTTATTCAAGAGTGCCTCTCCTGTGGCCTTGCTGTCAGAGGACTCTTTTTAAAATAAAAATAAAAATAAAAAAATAAATAAAAAAATTGATCAGTTATCGACTACTGAGAGTTAAAGATTATTACAGTTATAATATCCCTATTAAAAAACAGAGGTTGGTTTGGTGGTAGAAGGGTGAAAATTAAGGGTTATATATGTATTTTTAATCAACTGAGTGTTGAAGATTATAGCAGTACTAATATCGCTATTTTAAATGGTGGTTAAATAAAGTTTTAGATATAAGGGAACATTTTTGATCCCGTATCTGTCTGTCGTTCAATTGCTGCGAACCAATATAATCTTAAAAACTTCTTTTATGATTTTAATGAAATGTAGATGGTATTTTGCACTCTATGGATTTCATCTTCTACAAGCGCACAGTTTTCTTTATTAACTTTATTGCTATATCTTTAAAGGTGTAAATTCTCTGGTGCGTTACTTCCCGGCAGTTGACGTGACTTTTATTCGGCGACGGTCTAAACGCACGGCTATCGAGAGATAGGGGTGTCACTTCTGCTACGGTTCCGGTTCCAACGTCCACCGTCACTTTTATTCAGCGGCGGCATTGGTTATGGATATTAATGAGTTTTTTAATTGTTTTATTAATTAGGCTAAGAAAAATGCACTCACATATATCTTTAATTTTATTTTTCGGTAAAATAATAAAATAAATAAATCTTAAAACAATAAAAATAACAAGATAAAAAGTCCAGTCATGCACCATGACTTAATGAGCGAATTTTCAAAGAAATGTGCGTATTACTGGCTTATGATAATATAGGAAAATTTGGTTTAGAATTTGCATGGGTAAAAAAAGAAATTGGCACACAGGGGTACGGGGTACAAAAGTCAAAATAGTATTTACCCTTCAAGATGCATGTCGTTGGAAAGCTCTTTAAGAGTGGAGTAATTGTTGTTATATACACTTTTATCATATTTTAATATAAAAGGGGGGTAAAATGGAAAAAACACGTTTTTATGCTATTTTTGACCCTAAATTGTAAAAATTTGACCCCTAAATGAACTCCAAAAATTCTGGCCAACGAACTCATCCTTTCTTTTGATATTATTGACATTTTAAAATTTGTTTGAAATTTTTAAGTGCATCCTAAGGGGAGATATCGTCTGGAGTGCCACATATATACATACACATACAGAACACATATATACATACATATATACATACATACATAAAAAAAGTGTTAAATTTTAGGAATCGATTCAGAATGGTCTAAAACGGATTTCCATGGAAAAAAATTTCAAAAATTCGCATTACAAAAATTTTGAAGCCATTGCAATAGCGTAATTTTCTTTGAAAATTCGCTAAAAGAACTTTTTATATACTACGATTTTAAATTTTCTGTTGGATCATATGTAATGTTGATAATATAATTGTCATTATTATAATATAATGTTAGTGAAAAAAAATAGTTCCTAATTTATTTACTTCACATAAATGACAACTATCTAGAGATGATCTTAAGTCTATAAAAGGACAAATATTTGTACAACGGATCTCGCCAACACCGAACCTAAACCGTGCCATTGATGATAGACGGAAAAAATGCCCACGGAAAAAAGCCCAGGAAAAAATGCCCACGGAAAAAATGCCCACGGAAAAAATGACCACGAAAAATATTTCCACGGAAGAAATGTCCAAAATAATTAAACTTTAATGTTTAATGGTAGTTTTTAAGTATGTATAATTAGTTTGTTGTTAACGCTAACAAATTTTAACCTATTTTTAAGTGGAATAGCCATTAGGGGTGTTGTATTTTTGCAGTTATATTACTATAAAAGTAACGGTACCCTGGGCCACTGGACTTAAGATTTTCTTTAAGGTCTATAGGGTATATAATAAAGTAATCAACCTTGCTATTCTATATGCTTCAAATAGCAATGTTGATTACTATAAATATTATATACCCTATAGACTATAGACCTTATAATATACAAGTAAGTTGAAAAAAAAAAGTTATTAATTTAAAAAAGTTCCGAGGTGCCCCGTACTCGATTTTTTTTAATTCGAAGACATTGACACCGGCGCCCGGGCCCTAGTGGCCGTGGGGCGCACAACCGGGGGATCGCGAGCTCCTGTCGAGGCCCCGACCAGTCCCGGGGGCAAAAGGAGGGACCTGAAACATAAAATACTCTCTTACACGGTCGCCAGTCTCTCTTTGACTCGAGAAGAGACAAACTCGGCTCGACGCAGCAGCTGGCGTCGTCTGCTCACCACCTGGAACAGAAAATACACAAAATAACGGACCTAGACCCAGGACGGCTGACAGTGACCCCCTATCAGCGGGCGGAATAAAGCAGGATAGTGTGGAACGACTGTACGTGACAACCGCACAGTGGCTACAGGGAATAAATGGCACGTTCTGATAGTGACAGCCTACCAGAGGAAGAGCAAAGGACCTCCTGTGACACCCAGAAGGCGGCCGGGGAAAGAGGGGAAGCCGGAAGGTGACAGCCCAACCAGCGGTATGCATCAAGAGGGTTTAGGCCGAACGTGACAGCCGAACGGCGGGTATATAAAGGTCGGCGCTGGGAGTGACATCCCCACCAGCTACGGAGAAAGAGACTATCCGTGACACCCGGACAGTGGACGGGAAAAGAGGCCGTGTCAGAGGTGGCAACCCAACTGACTAGACTAAAAGGCTGGAAAGTGACAACCTAACCAGCTAACTTACAAAGAGCTGACAGTGACACCCTGGCAGCGGAAAGGGAGAAAGGTGAGGGCAGAACGTGACAACCGAACTGCGGTTAGGCCAACAGAAGGGGCACTGGAGGTGACATCCCACCAGCGAAAACTGCAAAGGTTGGGCCAAACGTGACAGCCGAATGGCGAGAGGACAAGAAAGGACGGCGCTGGGAGTGACATCCCCACCAGCTAAATTGGAAAGGGGGGCTATCCGTGACGCCCGGACAGCGAAAGGGAAAAAAGGACGCGTCAGAGGTGACAACCCCACTGACTGAACAAAATGCTGGAGAGTGACAACCTAACCAGCTAATATGAAAGGGCTGACAGTGACATCCTGACAGCGGAAAGGGGAGAAGCGGGAGAGCAGAACGTGACAGCCGTACTGCGACCAGACCAAAAGGGAAGGCGCTGGAAGTGACATCCCACCAGCTTATTGGAAACAAGCCAACCGTGACACCCGGTGGCGTTTTGGGGAAAACCTAGGGGGCCGGAAGGTGACAACCCAACCGACGGATTCAAAAGGGGAAGGCTAACAGTGACCACCTGCTAGCGGCAAGGAAATCTTAGGCCGGCTACGTCTGACCATGACGTAGCAGAGGTAAAAGAAGAGTGAGGCCAGAAAGTGACAACCTAACTGGCTGCAGACAAAAAGCCGGGCTACAGTGACCTCCCATAGCCGGACGTGCATCAAAGGGTCCCACGGGTATACATTCCCTCGCGGAGGAAAGGTCGGGAGTCGAGATAGGGAGACGGGTCCTGGAAAAAAAAACACTACTCCATCAAGTTAACCTGTGTAATCTCGTCAAAATAAGAATACATACATATAAATACAAAATACAATATGAATATAACAATACCTAGTAGGGAAGGCTAAAGGGAAGGGAGAGAGAGAGAGGAGAAGTGGCCAAGCCGGAGGCTCCGGAGCAAGTGGCCCTGAATGAAGGCTCCGGGCTGGGTACCTAGCCTCTCTCCCCACCAGGCTCCCCAGGGGTGCGGGAGGGAGTAGGCCCGCCCACTAGG
Organism: Gerris lacustris; assembly: GCA_951217055.1. Lineage (NCBI taxonomy): Eukaryota > Metazoa > Arthropoda > Insecta > Hemiptera > Gerridae > Gerris > Gerris lacustris. Next base: position 91,081,595 of record OX578276.1, read on the forward strand.
CTCCCCTCCAGTGGCGCTGGAAGGGGAAGCCAAGCCCGGGGTCCTCTACCCCGCGCACCCCGACGAGCCCCGCGGCCCCCCTTCAATTAAGAAAAACGAAATCATTCCGGCTGAACCGTGGTATTGGCTATCCGAGGAAATATGTCCGTTGACAATACTCCCCCGCTTAGAAAGCCAATACCATGGGTCAGACGGAATGTTACATCAGAATCTTTAAACTCGCTAAATTATTAAATTTTTAAATACAAAAAAAAACTTTAGAATTTCAAATTTCAAGTAAACAAAACTTCCCTTCACAAAAGGGAAAAATTAATAATAATAATAATGAAAACTTAAATAAACTTTCTCCTTAACAAATTTTTCCTGAGATCAAACATTTTCAAAAAAACAACAATTTTTTTTTTTTTTTTTTTTTTTTTTTTTTTTTTTTTTTTTTTTTTTTATTTTAAGAGAGAGATAGATACCAGTGTCCTCAATCGTCCAGTATACTGGCAAGTGCCGCGGAGATCTCCCGGTCAGACATAGGACTAGCCAGGAGTGCGTCCTCGTCCTCGTCCAGGGGAGGTGGGGCTCTCGGCAATGGGTCGACTGCCATCCTTCCAAGTCGAGGAATTATTATCCGGAGGCCGTGCGGGAGCCCAGTTGCACGTTCCTGCCTCAGAAGTCCCTCCAAGTAAAGCTTCCAGGCACCCGCCGACCACAAGCACTTTTCGGTTTGGGCCCGGTTGTCCGTTCTGCCAGAAGCGTGAAGAATGGGCCGGCTGATTCTGGGGCCCGGGACGGAGCCGATACCAGGTTGCCGGATCTTCCCTGGCTTCCAGGGTTGAGTCTGGGACCACCAGGTCCTAGTCGGAGGGCCAGCTTTTCTGAGGGGGGCCTGAAACCCTCGGGTGGCGTGGGCAGGCAAGGTGTTCCTGCGTAGGGCAACTGTAGGGAAGGACATAGGAGGGAATAATGGAGGAGGGTAATAAGGGCGTGGGAGGGTGTTCGGGGGTACGGGTTTTTGGTGGGTGGGAATATGGGGTTTGGGTTGGGACTTAGTAGCAGGATGGGGGTTGAGTTGGGACTTAGTTGGAGGATGGTTGGGGCGCTGGATGTTGGACGGAGTCATGGGTGGAGGATATGTAGGGCGAGAGGAGTCGGGAGGGGTCTCAGGTGGAGGAGTTTGGGTGCTACCGGGTTTGTTAGGTCGGGATCTATTGCGGACACGAGGAGGACGGACAAGCGGTGTAGGAGGAGTGGTAGATTTTTGGGGAGGGGGGGGTGGAGGTTTTTGGGTGAGGGTAAACTTGGACTGGGGACATAAGAGGAACTGGGGTTTGAGTCTGGGGGGGGATATTTACCTCCGACGTTCGCCGCACGGAGCTCGAATGGCCGCTTTGAGCCGCAGCAACACCTGAGCCGGGCGGCCAAGCAGCTGGGAACGCCTGGGGCATCAGAGGTGCCGGGGCCGTAACGGCTGGCGGCACCGGGGTGGACTTCGGTGGTATCGTCGGCAGCATTACCGCCTTCCTCGTGTTCCTCGTCAACTCCTCACACCTGCGCCGGAACTGGTTAAAACTTTCCTTAGGCATCGCCGGGGTAGGGAAGGTCTGCACTGTACAAGAGTTAGAAGCAGACTGAGGTACTAGCTAGGAATGGAGGCCTCTAATCACGGATTGTAATAGTTTATCTAGGCAGTCTTTTCCTAATCAAAGTTCATTGAATGAACGTATGTTTACATGTAATCTCCCTTAAATTTTATTATTATTATTATTTATTTTTTTCATCTTTGAACTAAATTAATTATATATTTTTCTTTAAATAAATTAATAAATGATAATTTTCAATATATTATCTAAAAATAAATAAATTATAACAAATACATTAATAATACATAATAGATAATTGCCTATACATTTTCCATAAGAAATAAATAATTTTGATTTTCTTTAAAAGACAAAAAATAGAAATATAAGGTACACAGTAAATAATAAATAATTTTTCCTTTAACAAAATAACAAAAATGAGGTAAAGAATAACAAACAAATAACAATATAATATACAATGTAATATATATATATATATATTTTTTTTTTTTTTTTTTCAACTTTAACAGGGTAAGAATTAACAGTAATTAATTGTAACAGGATAAGAATAGAAATATATATATATATTTTTTTTTTTTTTTTTTTTTTTTATTTATACAAGCTACGAATAATGTAACAATATCACAGGTCTACCAAAGGTTCCCCTCCTCTCTCTCGGGTACCGGGAATAGGGCGAAGGTTGTCGTATGCGAACTTCGCTGTCTTGCCGCCTCCAATATCTACTTGATAAACGTGGCCACCAAGGCGGGCGGTGACTGTATGAGGGCCCTTCCACTTGGGAGCGAATCCGGCGCAGAAACCTTCCACCTTCTTCGACAGCTCGTGGTTACGCACCATAACCCGATCTCCCGCTACGAAGTGGTGAATTCTCCTGGGTCTCATTTTGGGGTTCCTTGAAGGGGGCGAACATGGGGTGACGTGGCTTTCCGTCGGGTCTCCGCTTCCGTGGACGTGGACTTCCGTTGAAGTCGGTTCTTGGGAGGGACCGGGGGAAGGCACACCTCTTTCCCGAGGGCCCATCCAATCTCCAGGCTGTTTCAAACGGCGACCAAACATGGCTTCTGCCGGACTCATATTCAAGCTTATATTTTGGCGCTGACGCAGCTGAAATAAAATGTTTGCCAAATCTTCGTCCCACCGGGCATGGTTCTCTCCATGCAGGGCTATCCGGATACCTTTCTTGAGCTCCTGGTTCCGTCTTTCTGTGGGGTTCGCTCGTGGCTGATACACGGGAGTCCTCCAGGGTTGACATCCCCAACGATGTAAGGCTTCGTCCCAATTACGGGAAATGAATTGAGGGCCGTTGTCGCTTACAATGGCTTTCGGGTAACCGAAGCGAGAGAAAACCTCCTTCTCGAGAAGAGACACTATTTTGCCCGTCGTGGCCCGGTTCAAGGGGAAAGCCTCAACCCACCTGCTGTGTAGGTCTGTATAAACCAGAAGGCACGTCTTGCCTGAACGTGACCGGGGATAGGGCCCCATGAGGTCAACAGCTCCAACCTCCCATGCTGCAGTCGGCTTGCGAGGAACAATAGGAGCGCGGGGGCGGCTCGTAAGGGGTTTATGCCCAACGCATATTTCGCATGAGCGGACATACTTCTTAATATATTGCGTCATCCCAGGCCAGAAAACACGGTTACGGATCGTCCTAAGCGTTTCCTCGTAACCGGGGTGGCCAACAAGGGGATGGTCGTGGTAGCGGTGAAGAACTTCCTGCTTTAAATGGTCTGGAACGTAGAGTCGAGGCTGTTTGTTTGTCTCGACAAAGTAGATTTTACCGTCTAGAAGCGCGTAATTATGTTTTTGGCGGGCCCAGGCTCTACGGCTCTTCTTCAAGTGCGGTTGCGACTCTCCCTTGAGCCAGGAAATGATGGCTTTAAGGGCGGTATCCTCCTCTTGCTCGTTGCCCACTCGCCGTAGAATCTCGTCGGGGGCCTCCTCAACACGGGCCAATTTGAGTTGAACCGTCTTCCCTGTACTAGGGGGTGTGTCGATATCCAGAGTGTCAGCTATCGTCTGGTCCTCAACGGGGTCTCGTGACAAAGCGTCCGCTGCTTGATTAAGCTTTCCTGGGCGATGCTCCAGAGTGAAGTTGAAGCCCATAAGGGCGATAAACCAACGGTGGACCTTGCTATTCACATCCTTAGTGGTAGCCATCCAGGTGAGGGCGCTATTGTCGGTGATGAGCGTGAAATGGCGCCCTTCTAAAGTTGGGCGAAACTTTCCAATAGCCCATATAACTGCCAGGGCCTCTCTCTCTAAGGCGGTGTAACGGGACTCGGTGTCTGTCAGCTTCCTGCTACCATACCCTAGGATATGCTTCGTCTCCTTGTCTACCTGGAAGAGAACGGCTCCCAAGCCGATTTCCGAAGCGTCTGTCTGGAGACACAGGGGTAGATTAGGCTGGAAGTGGGAAAGATTTGGAGCTTCGACGAGACTGGCTTTTAACGCAGAAAACGCTTCTTCCTCCCTATGGCCCCATTTCCATCTGACGTTTTTCTTGGTCAAGTCGGTAAGGGGAGCTGCGGTATGAGAGAAATGGTCTACAAAGCCTCCGTACCATTGACACAAGCCTAAAAACTGTCTAACTCCCTTCTTGTTCCTCGGAGCTGGAAACTGGGCGACAGCTCGGAGTTTTTCCGGTTGAGTAAATATGCCCTCCTGGTTAATTATATGGCCCAGGAACTCTATCTCTCGAACGGCAACAGAACACTTTTCTACGTTGCAAGTCAAATGATGGCGCTGCAGTCTTTCTAGGACAAGGCTGAGGTGATGAAGGTGTTCTTTGAAGGTGGAGCTGTGGATGATGATGTCGTCAAGATAGACCTTCACGAAGTCTCCGATGTACCCACGTAGCACCTTCTCCATCAGACGCTGGAAAGATATGGGAGCCCCTTTTAAACCAAAAGGCATTACTATGAACTCGTAGAGACCCATAGGAGTAATGAACGCCGTTAGAGGGCGTGATTCCTCTTCCAGCTCCACCTGCCAGAAACCCGACTTAAGGTCTAACTTAGTGAAGAACTTAGCATCGTACAAGGAACGAACCTGCTCGTGCAAATTGGGCATGGGATAAGCGTCGTCTTCCGTGACTTCGTTAACTCGGCGGTAATCTACGCAAAAACGAAACTGACCATCCTTCTTCTTAGCTAAGACGACGGGACTAGCCCATGCGGACTCACTTGGTTGGATCATACCAGCGGCTTCCAACTCTCGAACCTGCTGACATATAGCAGCTCGCTTCTCCTGGTTGTAGGGATAAGGGGCTTGGCGCCGTGGGGCTACATCACGCACTTTTATTCTATGTAATAAGGTACGAGTCCTGCCTACGCCGTTAAAACAGGGGGCGTAGCTCGCCAGAACGTCCCTTACTTTCTTCTTCTCCTCTGTCGTGAGCTCTTCATTAATAATTCCACCGGGTACTTCGGGAGAATCTGGGGGCGGACGATCAGCCCGCCAACTCACTGTAGTCCTCTCCTTTCTGCCGATAGAGCAGTTACCTACCTCGAAATCAATAACTACTCCATGCCTACGGAGCCAATCTTGACCTAGGATTAAATCGTGTGACGAACCTGGGAGGATTTCCGCCGTAACCCCATAACGTCTGCCTTGAATGTTTAAGCCTAAGAAAATTTGGCCGGTGGTGGAGGCACGGCATGTCCTAGTGCCTAGTTGGACGGTCTTATTTTCTTCGCTAATCTTCTGGACGTCTGGGTGAGAAGCTAGATCCTCGCTGATGAAAGAAGTGGTTGCCTGGGTGTCGACGAGAGCAAGATGTTCTTTGCCATCCTTTGTACGGAACCCAATTACGGGCCCAACTTCCTTGAACCTCAAATGTAGGAGTCGTTCTTGGGGGTGAGGGGTCGAGACTCCTGGACGAGCCCTCAATTCCCGTTTCCCTGATTGTAATTTGGAGTGCTGTTCGTCTGAGGGGCCGACCCTGTGGGTTGCGGAGGATGCCTTGGTCCCCGGGGTCCTCTATAAGCGCCTAACTGGTTATTCCTTCTCCAGTCAGACGAGGGAAGAGGCTGTTGAGGTAGTCGGCGCGCTGCCACAGGTTCCCTCGTTGGAGGTTCGCTGGGGACCTGCTCGCGTACTTTGTTATGATCCTGCTCCACCCTTCTTGCTAAGGCAATGAAATCGCTCACGCAGCTTGCAGTCCCTAGGCGAAGAATCGGCCTTATGTTAGGATCTAGTAGCTCAATGACCTGGTGTATGTATGTCGAGGCGGGTTCATCGGGGTACAGGCGACGGAAGATGGCATATTTCCTCTGCAAGAAGACTTCTACCAGTTCACCGGCCTTCTGAATCTCCCCATGAAAACTGGCTCTTAAGGAGGAGATCTCACTTACCGCGGAGTAACGTTCTAAAAGAAAACCACAGAAATCATCCCATGTCGCGTCTGTCAAACAAAGCTGACGCCAGATGACCTTGACGTTGTTGCCCAAATACCTAGTGGCAACCTCCACCCAGCAAGAACGGGGGACCTTATTTTCACGTAAGCCGGACTCCCACTTCTTGATGATCTTTACGGGGTCCTCGTAGGGTAAACCCTCGAACGGTGTCATTACATAGTCAAGGAGCTTTGGATTCCACGCCTCCTTACTCCTTGCTGCCGCTTCCATGCGTTCCATTCTGGCGAGGAACGACTGCAACATCATCCTATTCTCTGCTGTCTGCTGCAGAAACGCCGATATCATATCAGATACCCTATCCCCTGATACCAACGAAGCTGGGTCAGTGGGCTCTCGGTGAGTGGAGACCGCAGGGGCATTATGTTGAGAAGCAGTAGGCTGCATCACTGGAGGCTCATCAGTATCCACGGTGAGTAACATCTCGGATTTTTCGTCCGGGCACCAAAACGTATAATCGTTGGGATTCGCTCCTCCACTCCTAATCACCTCCTCGAGCCGGAGATACAGATCACTCGCACCGCCTTCGCTACTGTGACCACGCTTATCGAGTTCTCTACGAAGCTCCTTGATGGTTAGCTGGTCTAACTTTTTGGCGAACATTTTTAAATACAAGTTTTTAAATTTTCAACAATACAAATCACGATATACAAAAGATTTACGGTAACTAAACAAAACGGACCGTCACCCTACACAACTACACCGACCTAACGGACAGGTCTCCTGAAAAGGGAATGGAACAGGACAAAGAAACAACTGGAGACAGGAACAGGGCAACGCAGAAACCTCTACAGCAGATTCCTGGTGCCGCAGAAACAATCGAAGGGGAGGGGGAAGGGGGGGACAACGTGGGAAGTAACCTGGAAATCAACGCAGGAAAACAAAACAATCGGTCCTGTCACGGTCGCCAATTTGACACCGGCGCCCGGGCCCTAGTGGCCGTGGGGCGCACAACCGGGGGATCGCGAGCTCCTGTCGAGGCCCCGACCAGTCCCGGGGGCAAAAGGAGGGACCTGAAACATAAAATACTCTCTTACACGGTCGCCAGTCTCTCTTTGACTCGAGAAGAGACAAACTCGGCTCGACGCAGCAGCTGGCGTCGTCTGCTCACCACCTGGAACAGAAAATACACAAAATAACGGACCTAGACCCAGGACGGCTGACAGTGACCCCCTATCAGCGGGCGGAATAAAGCAGGATAGTGTGGAACGACTGTACGTGACAACCGCACAGTGGCTACAGGGAATAAATGGCACGTTCTGATAGTGACAGCCTACCAGAGGAAGAGCAAAGGACCTCCTGTGACACCCAGAAGGCGGCCGGGGAAAGAGGGGAAGCCGGAAGGTGACAGCCCAACCAGCGGTATGCATCAAGAGGGTTTAGGCCGAACGTGACAGCCGAACGGCGGGTATATAAAGGTCGGCGCTGGGAGTGACATCCCCACCAGCTACAGAGAAAGAGACTATCCGTGACACCCGGACAGTGGACGGGAAAAGAGGCCGTGTCAGAGGTGGCAACCCAACTGACTAGACTAAAAGGCTGGAAAGTGACAACCTAACCAGCTAACTTACAAAGAGCTGACAGTGACACCCTGGCAGCGGAAAGGGAGAAAGGTGAGGGCAGAACGTGACAACCGAACTGCGGTTAGGCCAACAGAAGGGGCACTGGAGGTGACATCCCACCAGCGAAAACTGCAAAGGTTGGGCCAAACGTGACAGCCGAATGGCGAGAGGACAAGAAAGGACGGCGCTGGGAGTGACATCCCCACCAGCTAAATTGGAAAGGGGGGCTATCCGTGACGCCCGGACAGCGAAAGGGAAAAAAGGACGCGTCAGAGGTGACAACCCCACTGACTGAACAAAATGCTGGAGAGTGACAACCTAACCAGCTAATATGAAAGGGCTGACAGTGACATCCTGACAGCGGAAAGGGGAGAAGCGGGAGAGCAGAACGTGACAGCCGTACTGCGACCAGACCAAAAGGGAAGGCGCTGGAAGTGACATCCCACCAGCTTATTGGAAACAAGCCAACCGTGACACCCGGTGGCGTTTTGGGGAAAACCTAGGGGGCCGGAAGGTGACAACCCAACCGACGGATTCAAAAGGGGAAGGCTAACAGTGACCACCTGCTAGCGGCAAGGAAATCTTAGGCCGGCTACGTCTGACCATGACGTAGCAGAGGTAAAATAAGAGTGAGGCCAGAAAGTGACAACCTAACTGGCTGCAGACAAAAAGCCGGGCTACAGTGACCTCCCATAGCCGGACGTGCATCAAAGGGTCCCACGGGTATACATTCCCTCGCGGAGGAAAGGTCGGGAGTCGAGATAGGGAGACGGGTCCTGGAAAAAAAAACACTACTCCATCAAGTTAACCTGTGTAATCTCGTCAAAATAAGAATACATACATATAAATACAAAATACAATATGAATATAACAATACCTAGTAGGGAAGGCTAAAGGGAAGGGAGAGAGAGAGAGGAGAAGTGGCCAAGCCGGAGGCTCCGGAGCAAGTGGCCCTGAATGAAGGCTCCGGGCTGGGTACCTAGCCTCTCTCCCCACCAGGCTCCCCAGGGGTGCGGGAGGGAGTAGGCCCGCCCACTAGGCTCCCCTCCAGTGGCGCTGGAAGGGGAAGCCAAGCCCGGGGTCCTCTACCCCGCGCACCCCGACGAGCCCCGCGGCCCCCCACCCCGCGCACCCCGACGACCCACGGGCGGTCCTGTCACGGTCGCCAATTTGACACTGGCGCCCGGGCCCTAGTGGCCGTGGGGCGCACAACCGGGGGATCGCGAGCTCCTGTCGAGGCCCCGACCAGTCCCGGGGGCAAAAGGAGGGACCTGAAACATAAAATACTCTCTTACACGGTCGGCCAGTCTCTCTTTGACTCGAGAAGAGACAAACTCGGCTCGACGCAGCAGCTGGCGTCGTCTGCTCACCACCTGGAACAGAAAATACACAAAATAACGGACCTAGACCCAGGACGGCTGACAGTGACCCCCTATCAGCGGGCGGAATAAAGCAGGATAGTGTGGAACGACTGTACGTGACAACCGCACAGTGGCTACAGGGAATAAATGGCACGTTCTGATAGTGACAGCCTACCAGAGGAAGAGCAAAGGACCTCCTGTGACACCCAGAAGGCGGCCGGGGAAAGAGGGGAAGCCGGAAGGTGACAGCCCAACCAGCGGTATGCATCAAGAGGGTTTAGGCCGAACGTGACAGCCGAACGGCGGGTATATAAAGGTCGGCGCTGGGAGTGACATCCCCACCAGCTACGGAGAAAGAGACTATCCGTGACACCCGGACAGTGGACGGGAAAAGAGGCCGTGTCAGAGGTGGCAACCCAACTGACTGGACTAAAAGGCTGGAAAGTGACAACCTAACCAGCTAACTTACAAAGAGCTGACAGTGACACCCTGGCAGCGGAAAGGGAGAAAGGTGAGGGCAGAACGTGACAACCGAACTGCGGTTAGGCCAACAGAAGGGGCACTGGAGGTGACATCCCACCAGCGAAAACTGCAAAGGTTGGGCCAAACGTGACAGCCGAATGGCGAGAGGACAAGAAAGGACGGCGCTGGGAGTGACATCCCCACCAGCTAAATTGGAAAGGGGGGCTATCCGTGACGCCCGGACAGCGAAAGGGAAAAAAGGACGCGTCAGAGGTGACAACCCCACTGACTGAACAAAATGCTGGAGAGTGACAACCTAACCAGCTAATGTGAAAGGGCTGACAGTGACATCCTGACAGCGGAAAGGGGAGAAGCGGGAGAGCAGAACGTGACAGCCGTACTGCGACCAGACCAAAAGGGAAGGCGCTGGAAGTGACATCCCACCAGCTTATTGGAAACAAACCAACCGTGACACCCGGTGGCGTTTTTGGGGAAAACCTAGGGGGCCGGAAGGTGACAACCCAACCGACGGATTCAAAAGGGGAAGGCTAACAGTGACCACCTGCTAGCGGCAAGGAAATCTTAGGCCGGCTACGTCTGACCATGACGTAGCAGAGGTAAAAGAAGAGTGAGGCCAGAAAGTGACAACCTAACTGGCTGCAGACAAAAAGCCGGGCTACAGTGACCTCCCATAGCCGGACGTGCATCAAAGGGTCCCACGGGTATACATTCCCTCGCGGAGGAAAGGTCGGGAGTCGAGATAGGGAGACGGGTCCTGGAAAAAAAAACACTACTCCATCAAGTTAACCTGTGTAATCTCGTCAAAATAAGAATACATACATATAAATACAAAATACAATATGAATATAACAATACCTAGTAGGGAAGGCTAAAGGGAAGGGAGAGAGAGAGAGGAGAAGTGGCCAAGCCGGAGGCTCCGGAGCAAGTGGCCCTGAATGAAGGCTCCGGGCTGGGTACCTAGCCTCTCTCCCCACCAGGCTCCCCAGGGGTGCGGGAGGGAGTAGGCCCGCCCACTAGGCTCCCCTCCAGTGGCGCTGGAAGGGGAAGCCAAGCCCGGGGTCCTCTACCCCGCGCACCCCGACGAGCCCCGCGGCCCCCCTTCAATTAAGAAAAACGAAATCATTCCGGCTGAACCGTGGTATTGGCTATCCGAGGAAATATGTCCGTTGACAACATAAGAAATATCTCTCTTCAGAACGATCATAATGCTTCCAAGTTTACTGAATGTAAGGTACAGTAAGTAAGAAAAAACTGTGACATGGAGCTGCAAAGGCTCCTAAAAATCTAATTCTACTGCAAAGGATAACTAGATTAGACTGTGAAGCTAGGATCGTATACACTAATGTTGGTTCAAATGATTTTTGGCTTGAAAGATCCTTATACTAATATGTTAATACATATCATAGGTATATGTTGTTGAATAATAATTTTGATAAACACAATTAGTGGTTTGATCCATTCTGTGCTTCCCCTGATGCCCTCCATTACGGTAAACAACTTTTTTGAGTTTGATAAAATGTGAACGCAGACTCAAAACTGTACTAGTTCTAACATGGATAAATGATTTTATACAAAAGACAAAAGAATGATATGTTAAACTTAGGCTTACATTTAAATATAAAATTTACTAAAAATTATATTGGTTTAGTATTTCCTTGAAGCATTCATACTTTCCTAAAGATTAAGCATCAATGAAACCGCGTAAGTCAAAAGATAAGTTTAAACATAATAACAGACCAAGGACAATCAGGACATTACCCCAGAGGGGTCATAAACCGTGGATTACCACAGGTACTAAAGGGATATGTCCATCAGTATACCGACAAAGTTCAGATGCAACAGTAGGATTACGATTTGTTCGGCCACTCCCTATCTAGATAACCATAAATATTCAGGATTAGGCTAGTTTAATCTAGTGTTAAGTTTAACAGTGAATAGAGAGTAAAACCGATTTTAGAACAAATAATTCTAAAAACTTAAAACATCATTTACTAAAAAAAATGTCTCAAGAAAAAAATCGGAGGCATTATGAATTTTAACTTTCATTATCTTACTAACTAAGGAGTAAAATTATATGATCTTTTCTCGGTAAATTTCAATAGAAATATACGAGAATATAATAATATATAGCCTTTATAGAGATTTGTTTGGCAATCATCATTCTAATAAGCTAGCATATATTTTAAAAAATTAAACACAAAACTAACTACACTAACGAAACTAAAGTTAGGATGGTACAGATTTTGGAAGAAAAATCAATGAGCACAGACGGTTGAACTTATTACTAATGAACTTATAGACTAATTAGGTCTATGACCTACCTTCCAAATTTCATTAAACAAATGCCCACGGAGGAAAAGTCTTTTTTAAAAAAAAAAATTCTAGCAAAATTTTTTCCTTTTTAAGAGAATCAGTTACTGTTTGACATCGTACTTGATTATACTTCAATTCTGTGTCCATATTGTCCAGACAGAGGACCCGCGCCACTTTCACTTAAATTTTGTTATTACGCAAATTTTAGTGAAATATATAAATATAATACAAAATAAATTAATATGGTACCTGAATTTAAAAATATACTGAAAAATTAAAAAAATTGAAAATGATAATTGAGACTGACTTATTTTGTGCTTATAAACGATGAGACTAAAAAACGGTATTTTATAAATTAAAAAAGTAATAAAATTATAAAACCAATTTTAATATGTTTTATAATATTTTTCTAAAATTATTTAATTGAAAATTATATTTTGAATGAAATTTCAAAATGATGACATACTTATGACATATCAAAATTATATTTTTGACATTTCATCCGGGGGAATTTTTTTCGTAGGCATTTTTTCCTTGGGCATTTTTTCCGTGATTCGCCATTGATATGCCCCGCGTAGGGACAGTAAGAGAAGAAAAAGAAAAATGTGTACAAGTATAAAAGTACAGATGCAGAAAAATTAAACCGATACCTAGGACACAAGTGTAAACGAACCTGGTCTCGTCGATTAATTTATTTCTGTTTACTTTTCCTTTTTCACTGTCATTTAATATTGATCTCTAAAAAAACACAAATTTGACACCCGTCAAAATGAAGATTGTAACTATGGGACATGTCAAAACAAATGAAATTATTGCGGATTTTTTCCGAACTAACTTTCCATACAGCAAAATTTGTTGAAAACGAATTAAATCCTGCTGAAAGATGGCTAAAAGTATTAAAATATAGCATTGTCATCGTATTCTGAGCAATTCTAAAAGTTTCAAATGTCTAGCTACTCGGGAAGCTAGTTAAAAATCGAAATTGCAAGATTTGTACTGGACAAACAAACAAGAAAGCAAGCTAATAAAAACGTAGTAATAAAAATAGAACAACTTTGGCAAGGTTTGTTAAAATTTACCAGACAAAACTGAGAGATATTTGTATTGGATACGGATTTAAGCTGTTATTTGTGTTTTACTGGAGATAAAAATTAAGGGAACGGTAGAAAAGATAACAACTAGGTACAAAGGGAGGTAAAGTTAGCATGCTACATGGTAAGAATTGAGTTAAAAAATAAATAAAACTAAGATGTGATTGGCGAAAAAGAAGTTAGTAGTTAAGAAAGAAAATAAATGCATAAGCAAAGACAATCGATCGAAATGCAAGAATGACTAGATAAGTTAGGAACAGACTTTCTTTTCTAATATCGCTAAAACCAGATTAGATAAGCTAACTTTTTGCTGTAATAAAAACTTCGATCGTCCTAAATTTTACATAATTATTTCTACACAAATAAAAAGCCAAACATATAATGCCAACTCCATTCTGTAAATGTAGTAGTATAAATCGAAATGAATTAGTAAATGAGTTTAAAAAAAAAAAAATAATTTGTATAAAAATAATAATTAATTTGTGCTGTAGTTTTGGGCCTGTTCTCTATGTGTATGTTATTTTTTCGCCCCATCACCATTTTGAGATTTTAGTTTTCTAACTGCTTTTGCCGTTGAAGTGAATGATGTTTGTATCGAAAATTTCTAGTAATATTATAGTAATTTTGAAGCCACCGCTAAACTAAAAGGCAAAACCTCCCTTCTTTCTATACTCAACTCAACTTCTTTGATTTACAAAACTATCACCTCGATACCCCCTATACTTTCAATTGTAATTCACAGAGCTCCCTTCTATCTCTACCCTCAACTTCTCATATCCATATCTTCTTAATCCTCGTGATTTACTTCTTAGTCCTCGTCAACATGGCTTCCGTCCAAATCACCCCACTTCATCGAACCTTGTATCCTTTCTTTCTTTGGTCGGTTCCTCCATCAGTAATGGCACCCAGGTCGACGCAGTTTATTTTGATTTTGTCAAAGCTTTTGACCGTGTAGACCATGGTATTCTTCTTCGTAAGTTACAATCCCTCAACCTCCATCCTTCTCTAGTCTCGTGGTTTCAATCCTACCTCTCCCTTCGTTCCTGCTCTGTACGTCTTGGTCCTTCTACCTCCTCCTACTATCTTGCTTCCTCTAGAGTTCATCAAGGCTCCATCCTTGGGCCCCTCCTTTTTAACATCTTCATCAACGATATCTCTCGTAGCATCAAGCATTGTTGCTTTGATCTGTTTGCTGACGATCTTAGGATCTATCTTCCCATTAGCAATGGTAACTGTTCGTGTCTCTTGTTGCAAGAAGACATCTCTTCTATAAATATTTGGTCTACTGAAAATTGCAGCTGCATCCTGGTAAAAGTCTAACCATTTCCTTTTCCCGTTCCTCTTCTGTTATTCCTATCCTTATTCTCTTGGGTGTGTCCCCCTCTCCCGCGTCGATGCTGTTCGTGATCTCGGGGTAATTATCGATTCTAAATTGAAGTTTGACAAGCAGCTAGAAGCTGTAACTAAGAGAGCTTTTAGTACCCTAGGCTTAATCTGTCGCATCTCTCATTGTTTATCTCTTGACTGTTTCCTCCATCTTTATAAATCCCTTGTTCGTCCTTGTCTTGAGTATGTCCCTCCCGTGTGGAATGTTTATGGCGTGACCAAGTCTAGAGTGGTCGAGAATGTGCAGAGGCATTTTATCCGAGTATGTTATCGTAGGTATTTGTATCGGCGTGTATATTATAACTATGAGTTCCTGTGTGATCGGTTTGGGTTGCATTCTTTGAGTACAAGGCGTAAAGCTTTTGATGTCCTCTTCCTGGTGAACTGCTTAACTGGAAGGTTAAGCTGTCCTGCAATACAGGATAGCGTTGTTATCTTACCTCCTGGCCGGCGTGCTGGGCGTCCCTTCTACATCAGAGAGTTGTCACACCTATCACCTATTGTCCGTTGTGTTAATGCTTGTAATTTCCTTCCTGACTGTCCCAATATCCTTTCTCTAAATTCCCTCAAATCTGTTTTAAACCATTTATCTCAAAATTTGTTAGAAGTTAATTAGCTCAGGAGTTTTAAATCTAGTCCTTGCTTTGTTTGTTGTTTTTATCACTTGCTCATTGTTGATTATTAATTTAATTAGTTTATCTATTTATTATATACATATAATGTACTTTATATTCTATTATTGTATTGTTAGAGTGCCTCTCTCGTGGTGTGCACACACTGTAGAGGACTCGCATTAAAAATGAAATAAATAAATAAATAATAAATAAATATCCCTACTGATCCAACTGATATTTAATGAGTACAGCGCTGAAACTCAATACTCATAATTTTGAGTTCACTGTGGCATCAGTCTACTGCCCACCAAATAAAATTATATCCCAAGCTCAGTTCAAAACATTTTTCTCCTCTCTAGGTCCTATATTCCTTGCAGGTGGTGACTACAATGCGAAGCATCCTCAGTGGGGATGCCGAGTGACGAATCGGCGTGGTTCAGTTCTGCTTGACGCCCTATCCTCTTCCCGATATTCAATGTTTCCTCCTTCTCAATTTACTTATTTTCCTTATGATACCTCTAAACTTCCTGATTTATTAGATTATTTTATAGCTTCCCATTCCTTTAATACCTATTCCCAGATAGAAGTCCTCAATGATCTTTCCTCAGACCACTGCCTTGTTCTTATAACCTTAGATGTCTTACCTATTCCTAAACCTACCAAACCTTCCCTTATTAACGGACCTATAGACTGGGACAAGTTTCGGACCTTACTAGAAGACAAACTAAATCTTAAGACTTTACTAAAAACCTTACAACAGATAGATGACGCAGTTGAAACTTTCACCCCTTACATACAACAGACTATCTGAGCTGCTACTGGACCAAGACCTCAAAACATTCGTAAACGAACTGACTTACCCTAACAAATAAAATTTTTGATCACAGATATACGTCGAACTAGAGCTAGATGGCACAGAACACGTTATCCTACTAACAAACAAACGTACAACAGACTATGTAGGCAACTGACATCTGTACTGAAACAATATAAAACTGACAAATTCAGAGACTACACTGAATCACTAACAACGAAAGACAAATCCTTGTGAACAGCTACCAAACAAATTTTATCCTATCGTTCCATACCCTCTCGCCTTCGTAACCCTGATGGTTCCTGGTCTATGACCTATAAAGAAAAATCCACATGCTTTGCCTTAACACTTATCCATGGTTTTCATTCCTCACCCTGATATCCTAGATCCTATTCATACTCTTGACTATTGCAGACAATCTTGACATACCCCTACAAATGACTCCACCTCCACCTGAATTTCATCCTTCAGATATCCTATAAACCATTAAATCCCTGCCCAACAATAAAGCCCCTGGACAAGATCTAATAACCTCCAATATTTTAAAACAACTTCCTAAAAAAGCTATTTTATTCCTGACCTACATTTATAACTCCGTTCTTAGGACTATTTACTTCCCCTCCCAATGGAAAAAATCCCTTGTAATAATGATCCATAAACCTTCAAAACCTCACCATTTACCTTCTTCCTATAGACCCACTAGCCTTATGAGTAAAATACTGGAAAAGCTTATTCTTCGTAAAATTAACCCTATCTTAGAATCCAAAAATATCCTTCCAGACCACTAGTTTGGGTTTCGAGCAGAACAATCTACTATCCAGCAGTGCCACCGTATTGTAGACGCCATCTCCTCTGCTCTTGAGAAGAAGCAGTTTGTCTCCGCGGCTTTCCTCGACGAAAGTCAGGCTTTCGATCGGGTTTGGCATCGCGGGCTCCTGTGGAAGCTCAAGAAAATCCTTCCATCTACCCATTACCTTATCATTCGTTCCTATCTAGAAAACAGGAGTTTCGCTGTTAGTCTTGGGTACTGTTATTCCGATTCCTACCCTATCCTTGCAGGTGTCCCTCAAGGAAGTATTTTAGGCCCTCTCCTTTACTCCATCTACACAGCTGATGTCCCTCAACATCCTTAGCTTCCAATGCTGACGATAAAGCTATTTTATCTACTAACTCAGATCCCATCCACGCCTCTGATTCCCTACAAGAACATCTGCAATCCGTTGAGAACTGGTCCAGGAAGTGGAGGATTAAGTTCAATCGGAAGAAAAGTGTTCACGTGACATTCACTCTACGAAAAGCCACATGTCCTCCAGTCTTTCTGAACCAGCTCCAACT
The DNA here is from genome assembly GCA_951217055.1 of Gerris lacustris. Taxonomy (NCBI): domain Eukaryota; kingdom Metazoa; phylum Arthropoda; class Insecta; order Hemiptera; family Gerridae; genus Gerris; species Gerris lacustris. Next base: position 91,098,555 of record OX578276.1, read on the forward strand.
TCCTATTTCTAACCATGTACGGTACCTAGGACTAAATTTAGATAGAAGACTGACTTGGAATTTACATACACGACTGAAACGTACGGACATGAAGAGACGTTACAAATCGCTACTCAGACTTCTAGGCAACAATTCTAATCTATCACTAACGAACAAACTGACGGTATATAATTATTAAATAAAACCTATCTGGACCTACGGACTAGAACTGTGGGGATCGACCAAGTCATCAAATTCTTACAAAATCCAATCTCTCCAATCCATTATCCTTCGTAAGATTGCCAATGCTCCCTCTTATGTAGCCAACCGCATTATCCACAATGACCTAAAAGTTCCCTTTGTCCAAATCCTCGCATCCCTCCGATATAAATCCTTTCATTCCAAAGTCACTAACCATCCCAATCCTCTATTCAATAACCTATCCTCCCATCATGTTCCTGGCAATCCTAGACGTCTTCTCAAGAGGAAATGGCCCCGAGACTTACTTAATATGTAACTTAATGTAAATCACGTGATAGGAGTACCTACAGTGGATGGCCTCTCCTTATCAGTAACTGTGTAATAGTTGCATCATTATGACAGAAGTCAGTTATTATAATTAATATTTGTAGTTGTGGCTAAATAAACTAGGCATCGCGTGGCTCTATCATTGAAGCGAGCGTATATTAATAAATATGTATTGAATATTGAAAAAATAGATAATCATGAATCATGATGAGTTGATAGATAATGGGTATAGAAGTAGTGCTTCGGCTAGTAGTAAGGGAACCCCCCCCCGCAATCTTACTATTCCTCTAACCACACATCTCCTTTTCAATTATTGAAGCGAGCGTAGCGAGCTTCCTACATTCAACGAAATATGCTCCGTGTCTGTCTGTCTGTCTGTCTGTCAGTAACGTTCACGCGTGTGACGATAACTTAAGTAAAAGTTGACCGATTTAGTTGAAATTTGGTATACATGTTCCTCTTACTAATACTCAGGCTAAGTTCGTTGGACAGCGTGATCCGTCCAAGAGTTCGCGCGCTACGCTCGCGTAAACGAGAGGTACAAAAATTAAATTGGAATTTAAGGACGGGAAAAGATTCTATCATCATCTATTCGATTAGACGAACATTTTTTTTGCAATACGCTCGCTTCAATGATAGAGCCACGCGATGCCTAGTTATAAAATGTATCTCTTTGCTACAAAAAATCTACTTCATGTATCAAATTGACATTTTGCATGCCTGTTTCAATTGTGCATTAGATGGTGTATATGAAGTTTTATTAAAATCGTTACGTTAGAACGTAAGATATCGGTAAAAAGGTTGTTTTCTCTATTATAAACTTTTAGGTCCGCTTTAATAGTTTTAGTGATCTTTATTAATTCATAGCGTTGTCGCTGTTGGTTTTACTAAAAAATGTTACTTGAAAAAAATGTTCTTCTCATCGAATAGATGATGATAGAATCTTTTCCCGTCCTGAAATTCTAATTTAATTTTTGAACCTCTCGTTTACGCGAGCGTTGCGCGTGAACTCTTGGACGGATCACGCTGTCCAACGAACTTAGCTTGAGTATTAGTAAGAGGATCATGTATACCAGATTTCAACTAAATCGGTCAACTTTTACTCAAGTTATCGTCACACGCGTAAACGTTACTGACAGACAGACAGACAAGATGCATAGTTTGTTGAATGTAAGAAGCTCGCTTACGCTCGCTTCAATAAATAATTAAAATAACTAGAAGAATGATCAGAAATAAGGAGTCTTATTACATAGATTTAAGATACACAGATACATAGATTACAATAGATTTTTTTTATTTAGTATACATATAAATTTGTAAAACGGTGCATTCTCAATATTGTTTCAACTCAGGAAGTTTCCAAAGAATAAATTATATATTTAATTGCGAGTGCAGATAACGGTTAACTTATTACCCATATTAATTTATCATAATTAATTATCATTGGTTAAATTATTTAAGTTGTAATAAAAATTATTGCAGATCGGTAATGACTTAATTTATTGATTAAAACTAATCAATCAGACATTTTATTTCGCAGAATACTGTCGTTGCATTTGTAGTTAATTTTCCTTTTTTGGAATTATTTAAAACTCAATAATGTAATTCTATAAAATACAAACATTATTGCTGGAAGGTAGACCTTCCTTTGGCATAAATTGAAGATTTTTTTCTTTCTTTTATTTTTTATTGCCGGCAAGCTTATATTTTACGCGGAGCCGCTGTTATTTTATTATTGTTGACATTGGGTTTCCGTGCTCGAGGCCAGTTTACAGCCTCGCCAGACGATAAATAAAGAAAGAGATTTTTGGACGGCTAACAACTTACTGAGCCGGGTGGTATCAAAGGGTTTTTTGGGGGCCCCGAAAAACGCATCGTTTATGTTTATAAATTATATCGTGCACGTTGAAAGGCACAATTAGTCGGTGTCCGAGGCCCAATCAGAGGTGAGGCTCTGAGACTGTAAGGGATTACAGAAGAGCTCAGCTTTAACGACCCGCTTACAAGCACGGGCACCCTGTCTTCTAAACCCTTGATTATGATGTGTGACTGTTAACATTCTTAATAGTAAAAGAGCTCTAGGAGCAAAACAATAATTCACACAACCAATATGTATATTATGTTCCATTTGGAAATTCACTATATCAGTTTAACGCTCCTAGTTTAAAATCTTGTTTGTTAGGATATCCCAACCAGGTTTCGTGAAGGTTATGTAATATAATATATTACACTTATTTTTAACCATTTCAAAATGTTAGAATAGTATTAACATTTAAAAAAATAATGGTTGTTCTGGAATTAATAATTACAATAGAGTTCGATTTAACATTTTTATTTTACAAAGGAAGAGAACAAAGTAATGTTAATAGAAAGGATATTAACTTAATATAAGGGATATTATTACTTAAGTATTCTACTTAAAGTTACTATTATGTAACCATTGTAGTTTTTCTTCTTTATATATACAACTAGCTGGATACCCTTGCTTCGCTGCGGAGTGTGTTATTTTTAATTGGATAGGGTTACCATCAAGAAACTTGTAAATTATTTTCCTAATCGAGAATATCTAGATTCTATTCCTCCCCTTATTTCTATACCCCCTCCCCTTTGATAATATAATTTGCAAATAACCCAAATTACTAATTAATTTCGACTACTGATGAAAAATTCTTAAATGTTAACTTTGGGGGAAAAGCAGCGGTATTTTCCTTCTGTATCCCCGTGTCTTTTCACAATTTTAAAATTGGAATTATCTTTAATTAATATATTATGTGTTTACATTCAAAATAGGAGCCCTTTCTCAAGTATTAACTTCCTACCTTTTGAAGATCGGTCTGGGCTCAATTCCCCTTAGTTTCTTATTTCGTACCTATGTTTCCCTTAGGAATAAAATTTTGTACAATCCCTATTGGAAGATATCAATACAATTTAGAAATTATTATACTACGTACTCGAAGATTTTATTTTACATACTTCTTTTTTCTTTTTGCTGTCCCCTTTGGTTCAGATTTTAATTTAAATATTCGATGAGGTGTCTAGAGGGGTAAAATAAAAAAAACCTGTTTTAGTTTTTTAAAACATCGGTTGATATTTCATCCCTATGTTGGGACATTCTCAAAACCTGAAATTTATTAATCCTTTAATTAGATCTTAATACATTTATTATATTTTTTTAATACATTTTTTTTAAAAAATGTAAATATAAATTTTAATTTGGGCTTCTATAAAATTAGTAAAAATATCGAGGCTTACATTATTAATTTTTAATCAGTTTAATATATTGATAAAAGAAAAATATTAGAAAATTATAAATGATTACCTTATTTAGAGTTCATGCTGTTCCTTTGTTATAAATATAAAAGTTAAAATTTAAAAAATGGATAGAACTTTACTATTTGTAAAGTAGTCATATATATAAATATATGGAACAGTCTGAAGTTGAGTCCACAAACTCCTGCAACTGACTGACTCTGACTAATGCACAGGTAATATTTATTTACAAAGATAAAAACTAACCCAGGTTTGTTTTCACTGCCTTGCTTTATATTCCTTTATACAGACTCAATTATATTTATTTACAATCTATTGTTAATTTAATATACAGAAAATTCATAAGTTAATCACATTCAAACATTAAATATTTTACTATGTACTTATATTTTCTAACTAAATACCTAGCATTCTATTAAAACTTTTCTAAAAATTTAAAGACTATTATTTATAGACAAATATCAAATTATTTAATAAATAATAACATTTTTTTAAAAACACAATCATATAACAACCATAACAATACTTTTTAATAACATAACAACAATTTAACATTATAATAATTGAAATTAATTAATGATGGTAACACTATAACTATACTTGTTTTATAATATAATAACAATTTAACGATGTAAAAATTGAAATTACTTGAAGGTGGTAATATTACTTCTATAATTTACAGAATATTTTTTAAATTATATTATAATATTATAAAGCTAATCTATTTTGGACTATTTTATAAGTCATGTTACTAAGAAAATTGTTCTTCTTTTAATTACTATGGTTATGTGTGGTTAATACTTATATAGTTTAGTATCCAATTTAAGTTATTTGAAAATTCCTGCGTAATATTTATTTAAGTCTTTAGTGTCTGTTTTAAAGTTGATGTTTTGGGGGCAATTTGATATTAGAGCAGCTTCCAACATTTTCCTCTTCGCATTGTTATTTTCTTTGTCAATTATTTTAGCTCTGTTAAAATCTATTGTGTGATTTTCCTCCAGTGCGTGAATTGCAAGCGCTGTCTTATTGTTCTTGCACCTTACATCTCCCTTATGTTGTTTAATTCTGTTATTAAATGTTTGTCGTGATTCCCCTATATATTTCTTGTTGCAATTTCTACACGGTATTAAATACACAAATCCCATTTCTTCTTCTTTGGGTATCTTATCTTTCAGCTTGCTAAATATCTGTGTTTTAATTTTGTTAGTTGGTTTCATGCCAAACTTGATATCTTGGCAATCAAATTTTTTGAAAGTATTCACAACTTTTTCTGTTAAGCCTTTTATGTATGTTAAAGATTTATATTTGTACATTATGTTTGCGTTATTGTCTTGGTTCTCTCTAACTTGTGTATTCATATGTGAATTTAAGGCTTTGAACCATAATTGTCTGAGTAATTTAATAGGAAACATGTTTTTAGTAATTTTTCATAAATGTAACATTTTGTATTAGGTAGATGGTTTTTATCAGTTAATACTATTGCTTTATGAATTATATTATATGCTGCATTTTTCTTTTGGAAGAAAGGGTGATTAGAATTAAAGTTTAGAAAATGTTTATTTTTTATTTCCTTCTCATACCATTTTGTTGTAATGTCTCCTTCTTTATTTTTGATGACTGTTACATCTAAGTAATTAAGCGCATTTCCTATTTCTATTTCTTTTGTGAATTTTATTTGATTGTTGTAGTTATTTAATTCATTAAGTAAGTTATCACATTGTGATTTTTTGATTATTACAAATATATCATCTATATATTTACATAAGAACTTTGGTTTAAAAGGGCACTTTGCCAGCACATTTTCTAGTAGTGAATTGACATATATACCCGCTAAATTCACTGACATGCTACCACCCATTGTTACTCCTTGTAAAACTCTGTATAATTCACAACCAGAAGATAAAAATCTAATCGACGATCGACAACCACGGAATTCTAACGACTTTTGGAGTGTTAAGAAACTTACCATTAAATTGTGTAAATTAAAATCTAAAATCAATGACCTACATGAACATAAAAATAACAACAAAAGCCCCCGACATATCACACAAGCAGTGAGTAGAGTAAAATATATTTTTGATAGACAATTCCTGAACAATAACAAAACACCTAATTTGATTAATAAAGTAACTGATAATTTGATAAACCTAGAGATAAAACAATCCTACTGGAAAAAACATAAATGAATGACTAATATAGATAAATATATAAATAACCTAAAATACAATGATAATACTACCTTTGAGTTATATAAACACTTTCTAGATAATTTTGAAATCAATTACTTGAAATTATTAAATACGAATTTAAAAAATAAAATAAAGAATAGAGATAATAAAGAGCAGGCCCAAGATAATAAAGATAATACACTAGAATTCAATCAACAACAACTCCTAAGATACAATAATCTGTGTAAAAATGACTGGTTCCTAAACCTAACTGATTTAAATTTACAAAATAACATAATAAACTTCCTATCACTCGACACAATTACAACCTCCCGTATATCAAAAATAACAAAGACATTTTAAAATTGGTGGTTGACATTGAAGAATGTTTAGGAAAGATAAATTCTAGTGATAACCACAAAAACGCCCTTCGCAGCCACCTGATAAACAAAATTATGAATTTCCAAAAGAGTACCGAATCCAAAACTTTTCCTACAGGATCCGTACACGTACATAAACAAATAATAATAGACGCCATCATTACAAAAAAAATTCTAAAACAGAACAGAAATATTATAATAACTAGGGCAGATAAAAGTAACATAACAGTGATCATGACTAGAGAGATGTATGATGAGAAAATGAATAATCTGTTAAGTGATAATAACCTGTATAGAAAAATAAGATGTGAACAATAAATTAGAAGGCATTAAAAAAGAATACAAAAATATAATCCAAAAACTTCTAGACAAAAAATTTATAAGTAAAGAAGAAAAAATCAAATTAAATATAAATAACTGTAAGTTCGCCAAAATTTACGGCCTCCCAAAAACCCACAATACGGATGTCCCACTCAGACCTATAGTGAGTAATAATAACTCACCTACGGAAAAACTAACGAAATTAATAGCACCATCTCTCAACCCATTATGCAGAAATAACATTTATGATTTTAAAAATGCCATTGAAGTTAAAAATGCCCTGCAGAATATTGTCATTAATGAAGATGAATCCATTATCTCGTTGGATATAAAAGCGCTATTCGCAAGTATCCCACTTCAAGAGGTGTACAAAGTAATACAAACAAAATGGGAGCAAATTTTAACACACACCACCATAAAATGCAAGAACTCTAGCTTAGAAATTATAAAATTCATATGTGGGAACAACTACATCTTATACAATGGCCAACTATATAGGCAACTAAATGGAACTCCTATGGGTAGCTGTATTTCCACTAACATCAGTGGTATATTCATAAACGACCTCATAACTCTAACTATAAACCGACTGGAAATAAAACCTAAATTTATCGCTAAATATGTAGATGACCTTCCAATAATTACAAAAACCTCATACATAGACGAAACATTCCGAATTTTCAATGAACAAAACAAAAATATAACATATACAATGGAAAAAGAAATAGACAATAAGATAAATTACTTAGACATAACCATGGTAAAAGAAAGTAACGGTGAATTATCCACCGTATGGTATGAAAAGGAAATCAAAAAGAGACAATTCCTTAATTACTTCTCAAACCACCCATTCTATCAAAAGCAAAACTCCATTCTTAACCTAATTAAAAAAGCTATAGACAGTACAGACAAAAAATACATACCCAATCTAAAAACAACTATATTCAAGAAATTAATAAAAAAATAACTACCCCATCAATATAATAAAGAAGGCGTGGCACTCTGTAATAAATAACAATCCTAACCCCAAAGATCCAACAAATAGCATAGAATATTATAAATCCCTCACGTACATACCTGGCCTATCAGAGCAAATCCAAAAAACTTTTAAAGCGTTTGACTGTGATAAAATAAAATTTGGTTTTAAACCGACTAGTAAATTAAGAACTGTATTCCACCAAAATTTAAAAGACCCAACGGGAGAAAAACAAAAAATCCAACATAATTTACAAAATTAATTGCAACGATTGTGACCAAGTTTACATTAGTGAAACTTCACAAACGCTGGAAAACCGGTTAAAACAACATAAATATGATATAAAGGCCAAAAATGATAAGACTGCCCTCGCCATACATACTAGAAGCAACAACCATCAAATAAATTTAGATGTAAAAATATTAGACATGGAAATAAAAAAGGAAGTACCTAGAAGCCTGTTATATAGTCATGACAGATAACACCGTAAACTTTAAAACGGACTCTAAAGACATTAATAAGTACTATTCTGCAGTCTTAAAGAAAAAGTAACCTTTTAAATAAAAATTCCCGCCACAACAAAACAAATCGTAAAATTAAGTTTTCAGTTAGTACAATTAAAAAAAATAACTAATTTAATAATAGGAAAAAACAAATTCTTAAAATAAAAAAATGTTATAATTTTATTATAACAAATTCTCAAAATAAAAAATTTTAATATCCGTCTTATCAAAAAAATTAGGTGTATCGTTTCTAGTCTCCTTACCATATGATATAATGGAAGGTAAATGTTAGGTTATACCTCATAGTTACCAGGTTCTCGTCCGTAGTTTTAATTCAATTAATTTATTATGTTATTTGTATTCGTTTTATTGTTATATGTTAAATTTATTAATGCTGAAGTTTCGAGAAAGTGTTGAGAGTAGTATGTAAATAAGACAAATGCAATTCGATTGGAGGATATTAGACGTTTTTATCTCACCTATGTGAAACCTTAATACAGCTTTTACCGGTATGTTTTTTATATAATAAAATTAAAATACTAAAATGTAGATACTCATATCAGCTATTTTATAGTATTGTTCTCGATCTGATATTTTGTTATTATGATGTTACAGGCACGAATATGCCTCGGAGAGGCGAAATAAAGCCGTTTTAGATGAATATCGTTTAAACATTTCTTTATTACACTGAAAAAAATAGTATTATTTTTACAAGTTTAAGCTATGCTTGTTTCGTCTATTCTTGCGGCAGTCGTTATAATAGTTGTGATAATGAATTTGTTCTTGTAGCAAGAAATTATGCTTGTTAACAAAATAAGCCTATTCTTGGTATTAGAAAGCAGTTATACTTGTTTCAAAAATAAAATTAAACTTGTCCTAATAGGTAATTGTTTGAAGTAATATTAGCTATGGTTGTTAATAGTATTAAAATCAACTTGATAGTTATACTCGATACAAAACTAAGCTAAACTTATGGCAAGAAGTAATAGTTTTATAAAATATTAGTTCGTGTTGTTGACAGTATAAAAATCAGACCGGCACTTGTACTTGTTAGCAGTATTTGGCTAAATGCTGTAATCGAAATAAAGTATGAGTAATAGAATAATAATATTAATATTGGTTGTTTATTGTAACGATTTCTAAATAATAAAAAAATAAATTATAAGCTTAGCTATAAGTCGTCAGCTGGGAGTTGGAGGCAGATATAACATAATACATATATCATCATATATAAAAATAGTAATAACCAGTGCAACATTTAAAACACTTTTAAAAATGTATCTAAATTACAATTGATTAATATAATATTGTAACAAATAATCTAGCGAATTATATAATAAGATACAATAAATTAATAATTATGATCGTACCGTACATTAACTATACATTATTTTATTTACACAATAAACACACACATGCAATCTTACGCATACATGCAGTAATATTACTAATGGTATTTAAATAATAGTAATTTTATAATAACTACAAAATAAATAAATAAATAATAACAAAATGAACAAACAAGTATACAAATTTTAACAATACATTATTATATTTATATACACACGTACAGTACATACATGCACACATACATACATGCATGCATACTCAGACAAATATTTTCAAGAAATTAAATTTGTTTGTTTAGCCATCTCCCTCCCTTTTTTATTTTAATCATTAAACATTGTATTTGAGTTTTAGGTACCTTATTTTACATTTTTGTATATTCATTCATTTACCAATCAATTTTTTTTTTTTTTTTTCGTCTTTTCTTTTCCCCACAGTACTGAAGGCCCAAAACTATAATTTTTCGATACGAATAAGCTGCTTTTAAAAAACTGGCTAGTTTGTCCCAGCCTTTACTACCATTTAATAAATTCAGCACCTCGTCTCTTGGTATATATTGCTCACCTAGGTATATTTGCTTTATGTTTTTAAGCGCAGTGCAGTTTCCTATAGGAAGTGAACTATATCTTCTCTTCTATTCTCCCTAAATATATCACTAATATATTTATATCTAAGTCGATTAGGTAATGAGAAGCTTAATAAATTAATTAATAAAATATTAGTAATATTAATAATATTATAGCTTTATAAAATATTTGTTTAAAAACTAATTTAATTGAGCTCTTATGAAGCACACATTTGGTCCGTTTAAAAAATTAAAAATTTTGCTCACAAAAATAATTATTAATAGTACATTACAAGTCAACATAGAGAGGAATGTGATAAGGAGAGGTCACGGCTTGAAGTAAATCAACTTAAAAAAGGCAAAAATAGTTGAAATAAAATGTAAAATATGATTGTTTCATCAAGATTCTCACTTCCTAGGAGAATAGAATTATTCTATTAGACTAGGGAGTGAGAGGCTATAGGGAGTGAGGATTTAGTGGAAAATAAGATATTATGTGAACAGGGATGACTCCAGGTTGATCCAGCTTATGTCCAAGACTGTATTCTACAAACTATACTATAAATTAAAAGCAATACTAAAAAAATCACTTTTCTTCATTCAATTATAATGGTCTAGGGAGTGAGGTTGAATAAAAATACTCGTTAACATTCAGTACTAAACCACCATAAAAATAAGAAGCCCTGGATTGTAACCTAATAAAACTTAATTCTATCCAGCATGTTGAATTAGTTTTGCCTATTTATGAAGCTAGAGCAACAAATATTGCTTCTCTACAAGTTTTAAAAAATTCTAGGGAGTAAGGTACAAACCTTGTGACACATATAAAATGTGCTTTTTATTAAGCTAATAAGCAGAAATTAACCCTTTTGGATAACTTTATGGAAAATACAGGTAAACACTCACAACCTCTCGTATTGTTATATTAAATTTTTGATTCTAGATATGCAAAAAAAATTAGGCGAACTTGGCCACCCCATGCTTGTGACAGGCTAGGGAGTGAGAAAATAGCATATATGTATATTATTAATTCCCTAGTAGTGGACCCCAGCCTGTCAAAAATTAAGTAGATGTGTTCCCTTATGTTCTTAGGTAATATTTAAAAAAGAATAAAAACTTTATGATAAACACTTTTCTTTTTATGACCCTGTGACACGAATTGTACCGAAATTTTGAAATGACCCTAATATTCTTTCGTTACTATTGTTTATAATTTGGAAGTGAAAATGTCTACTTGTGCGATCACCGATTTCTACCTCATTAATTGGTGGTGAATTTCAGCTTTATATCTTTATATATACTTAGGACACCCAATATATAAGGTAAGTATGTACGTACTTATTTTTATGTTGCTATTCGTTGTTATGTAGTTATTTATGGTGTACCATATCATATTTTAATTAGTTCCTGAAATATTATCACGTTGTTGAGATTTTCGGTACAGCCTTACAAATATATTTGACAAGAATAAATAGTTTAATTTTGTATAGGCATGATATTTTGACTGGTGGAATTAACAAACATATCGTTAGTCTTGAAACAAGTTAAGTTATACTTGAGGTCAAGTATAAAAAGGGAGAACCCAACCTTAAGTTTATTACTGTTTCCAGAATAATTTATTTTTGTGATAAGAATAAAATGAACCAGTATTCGTTCTACAAACTTATGTAGAGTAGTGAGAACAATATTAAGTTCCCTGATACATCCAAGCTTTAAAGGAGTAGGGATAGGTTTGAGTAGATAGCGGCAGCGTCCCTTAGGTTCAGTTCAACACGAGTAAACTAACCATACCGTTCACACCTTATTTTCATGTAAAGTAAATTTTATTAATTGTAAAGTTAGTAACATGTCTCAATTAGAGATAATTTTGACTGAAAAAAATTTGGCGTACTTAATCCCAATGTTTAAAGGTAATTAATTGTGTCATTATAAGCTATAAAATAGGTACACTGTTTTACTTAGTAAATATGTTTATAAATAATAGCTTTGAAAGAAATATATTATTTTCTTATAAAATTTTACTTTGTGACTTATAAAGGTACATACTTTATAAAAAAAAAAAAAAATAAATAAGTAAGTACATAATTGTTTTTTTATAAAAAAAAGTAATATATACAATTTTTTTTTTTAAAAAGTAAATTTTTTTTCAAAAAAATGTACATAGTTTTTTTTATAAATGATGTAAATGTATTTATATCAATTATCTATACATACACTTTAATTTGATGACTAACTAGCTTATTGTTAACTTTTCTTTTTATCATTTTTACTTTTTGTTTAAACAGCTATTTAATTTATTGTATTTTTACTTTGTTTTACTTATTATTTACTCTAAACTAAATTACTCATGTTTTTACTTATTACTTTTAATAAATTACTTATTTTTTTACCTGCTTATTGTACAAATTTTAAATTGTTTTTATAAATAAATTTAAACATTTAAATAAATTAATTAATTTTACTTAAACTTTTTATTCTACTCCATAAGAAATTTTTAACAATTGTAAATATTTTTTTTTTGGTTTTTGTTTTGTTCTTTTACTTAAAATGTTTATTTTTTTGTATCATAAATAAAATAATATAAGCTTTTTCAAATTCAATTACATTTTACTTCTTTTTAAAGAAAAAAAGTTCTCTCATAAGAAATGTTTAACAATTGTAATAATTTTTTTTTTTTTGGTTTTGTTTTTTTAATTAAAATGTTTATTTTTTTGTATCATAAATAAAACAATATAAGCTATTTCAAATTCAATTACATTTTACTTTTTTTTTAAAGAAAAAAGTTCCCTCAGAGAATACAGATTAGAATTTTAACTTGTACTAAAATTATTACCCATGCCAAGTGGTCTTTGCATCTTTATCATGGTCATTTCTTCAGGAGGAAATGTTCTGGGTCTGTAGTAAATTTTGAAATTGCTCCAATGGAATTACTAAATGTTGAGGAATCTAATTTCACACTGTCTACTTTTTGTGTACATGCATGGGATGGCTTGTGAAATTAGATTGCTCAATAAGCAATCTCAAGGTTTGCTATAGTGAACCTATGATATTACCTGCTGTAGAGGTATGCAATGAAGTGTATGCAAATACTACTTTAAGTGTAATAAAGGCAAGTACAAGTATAAAAATGTTTACCGTATTCTCCTAGGGAACTTACCTCAATCCCCCATTAGAACATGGAGGTAGGTTTGGGAAGTACAACTGTGGCATGAGGAAACAATAAAATGGTTCCTACAAGTATAACGAGCTAGTACGAAGAATTTAAGATTTATAACAGTAGCACCCTATACTAGTATCGACAATAATAAGGGTTCAATTCAATTCTATGTTACACTTCATTCAGTAACAAATGTGATTAAAGGAAGTACAACTGTGGCATGAGGAAACAATAAAATGGTTCCTACAAGTATAACTTGAGCTAGGAAGAAGAATTTAAGATTTATAACAGTAGCACCCTATACTAGTATCGACAATAATATGGGTTCAATTCAATTCTATGTTACACTTCATTCAGTAACAAATTTGCTTAAGCAGAGTAAAGATAATTCTTGGTTGAAGAATAAAAAGTCCAGCGGCAATCTTAATTTAGTGTAATGTCAACCCCAGTAAAGTATATTTGAAGTGAATAACAACTATAAGTTGTATATGCACAAGAAAAGTTATCCTTGTCACAAGTTCAATTAGGCCTTTCTAACAACCATAACAGTTGTTAAAGGTAAGGATACTTAAGTTTTATGCTTATTGTAAGAAAAAAAAAATTAACTTAAAACAACTCTATTATACTTGTCACAACAAAAAGTCTAACAAGTATAACCCTATTCTTATCGGGACTCTACAATTCTTGGTTCACAAATAACCATAATTATAACTTGTGACAACGCTATAAGGATTGTCATCAGTATACATTTTTTTCAGTGTACCCTTACCGACCCACACCTCAACAAACTTGATACTAAAAAGGGACAAACTAACAATCTATGTATAATTCATTTTTCACTAGAAAATAATTGTTATTGCAGCAAAATTTAATTGTTTCTAAGTCAGTATTTTTGCATTTAATATTAGTGAAAGGTTCTATATTATTCCAATTTTTAGGGTTTTGTAGATACTTCTCAAAACCCTTATGCCGAGGGTGATGTGTCCGTCTGTCCGTCGCTCTTTGGTTCATAGGGCCCGAACCGTTTAAGCGAAAGTGCTGAAATTTGAAACACTGGTGCAACTTTTTGACCCAACCACAGGAAAATTATATAGAAGTTCAAAATTTGATATGCGCATGCGCAAGTCGAAAAAAATGTGATAAACTCAAATTTTTTTATTTTTTTTTATTTTTGAGTGGGGTATCAAATGAAAGCTGCTGAAGAGTAGGACACAAATATATATATATATATGCTTCTTTAAATTTTGCATTCCTTATTGGTTAAAAAAATCAAAATATTCCCAAAAAAAATGTCCTCCCCCCAACCACTATAGATCGACTGGTGCTAAAATTTCGAAATAATTCATGCTAATACCTTATTGTAGCGCGATGAAAATTCCTGGAGTGCATCCTAAATTTTCAAAAATTGCCAATTTTGGGCGCGAAAAAGTGAAGTGTGCCCAAAATTTTATTTTTTGAAAATTTTGAGTTGGGTATCAAATGAAAGCTGCTGAAGAGTAGGACACAAATATATATATGCTTTTTTAAATTTTGCATTTCTTATTGGTTAAATAAATCAAAATATACCCAAAAAACATTCCCCCCCCCCAACCACTATATAACAGCTGGTCCTAAAATTTCGAAATAATTCATGGTTATACCTTATGGTGGGGCGATGCAAATTTCCTGAAAAATGTAATTTATCTTGTCTTTATTACTGAAAAAAAACATTGTGACCCCCCGGGGGATCGAACCCGGGACCCTTGAGTTCAAAGACAAAAAAAATCATAATTACATAACGGGTTTGCTTACTCATCTACAAAACCCTAAAAAGTACTTGGACGCAAGTACTTCCCTGTGATTTTTTATTTATTTTTTGTTAAATTATTTTGTATAAATCTGTTAATGGGATGCTGGTGAATAGTGATTGAATGTCAAATGATACCATTATTTCATCGTTGTCCATCTTTAAATTTTTTAATTTTTCTTTAAACTCTATGGAATTTTTGCAGTCATATATATTGTGTTTATTGAGGAAATTTAATGTGGGGTTTAAAAATTTTGTTAACTTTTCTGTGGGCGAATTAATAGCATCTACTATAGGTCTGATGGGTTTATCCTCCTTGTGCACTTTAATTAACCCGTACATTTTTGCAAATCTGCAACTATTAATATTTAGGTTTATCTTTTCTTCTGTTGTAATGTACTTCTTTTTTAATAATTTTTGAAGTAACTGTTCATACTCTTTTTTGATGTCATTAAGTTTATCTTGGTGGTTACTCCTCACTTTTCTGTAAATCTGGTTATTTTGTAAATGTTCTATCATTTTATCCTCATACATTTTTTTTTGTGAGTATTATCATTAAATTACTTTTGTCCGTTTTACTAATTAAAATGTCTGAATTTTCTTTTACAATTTTTTTTGTTTCATTCGCATCTAGCATTATTTATTATTATAGCTATTTTGAAAATTCATTATATCGAATAAGATGGCTGCGTAACGCATTTATGTGGTTGTCGCTAGTTTTAAGGGACCTTAATGTATTTTCTACATCTACTATAAGCTTTAAAATTTGTTTATTATTTTGATAATTATGTAAATTAAAATTGTGTCCTAAACTAAGAAAATTTAATACACTAATTGGGATTTTTTTGTTAGTAAGATTAATTAACCATTTTTCTCTAAATAAATTATTATATTGATTTTATATATCTGACTCAGTTTTGTTTATTTCTACTTTTTCCTTGTTAAAGTTATTTTTTTTTGTTGTCTATTTTTCAATTTTCAATTTAATTTTTTATGTAAAACAATTTTATACGCGTTTTTAAAAGATGTTAAATGGGTTAAAATTTCCTCACTAACCAATAGATTGATTTCTTTCAATTTATTCATTTCACATTCAAATTTATTATTAAGCTTGTTTAATTTCCAGTGAGCTTGTTTGTGTTCCGTATTAATAATATTGTTTGGTAAATTCTTTAAAAACCTTGGAGTTCTGTAACTATTAATAAATTCCTTATCATATAAATATGTAACTTTCTTAACCATATCATTGATATGTTTTGATATTATGTTTTTGTTTTTGTTAACTTTTATCTTTATAACAAAGGAACAGCATGAACTCTAAATAATCATTTATAATTTTCTAATATTTTTCTTTTATCAATATATTAAACTGATTAAAAATTCATAATGTAAGCCTCGATATTTTTACTAATTTTATAGAAGCCCAAATTAAAATTTATATTTACATTTTTTTAAAAAAATATAATAAATGTATTAAGATCTAATTAAAGGATTAATAAATTTCAGGTTTTGAGAATGTCCCAACATAGGGATGAAATATCAACCGATGTTTTAAAAAACTAAAACAGGTTTTTTTTATTTTACCACCTCATCAAATATTTAAATTAAGATTTTATTTTAGTGTTTTAAACAAGCAGTGATAATTATGTTAGTAAAGATTTAGGCATGGTAAGGTGTGATAGCCCTCCGCCCCGCCAAGTCAAAAAGTCAAAATTTCACAAAAGCTGCCAGTGTATATGTATATATACTGTAGGTGATAAACTAGGGTTTTTGGGAGTCTCCAGCGTGAAACCTGAATAATGTTTTAATATCATTGAAGGCCGTGTCCTGTAGATTAAAATAAAATAAAGGTCGAAACCGGTCAAGTAGTAGTAGAGAAAAATAGGTTTGAAAATGGTAGTTTTTATACTTCTTATTCTTATTCTTATTCTTCTTTCATTTTACGTTGACGCACCTACAGCCTAACCTACTGAACTGATTTTAATGAATGAGGGCATTTTGGATTCGTCTAGGACCCTAGTGCACCCTCCCCCCCCCCCCTCAACTCATTCCTACGCTGAATGTGGAGCGAGAAACCAAGCTAGCGAACAGTCTAAAATGGGTAGAAACCAAGTAAGCGTCATACGAAGTAGTGAACCTACTATATATATATATATATATATATATATATATATATATATATATATATATATATATATATATATATATATAATATAATCATAACAATAAATATAAATCTAGGTGGCCAAATGCTGCTAAAAATCTTTATATGCTCCTACTATCAGAATGTTATGTTCTTTCAATGTCATCGGTCTCGTAGTTCTCCAATCTCCATAGACCTTGTCAAGGTCTTAACTTCACTTTTATTTACTCTAATGTGTGGGAATAAACAGTTCAGAGAATTCTTCCTTAGGAACCGTACAAAAAGTCATGAAATCTAACCAAAAACCACTTGTGTGGTAAAAAAAACACCCCGCCAAGTCTGTGGTCCAAAAAAGTTGTGAAATCAACTTTCTTTCCCGCCAAGTGATGTTGGCACTTTCTCCTGACCCAACACTGTCAACTTAGTTACTTATCAGCTTCTTCTCCTTGGCGGTGTGCCTACAGTACTACCCACAAAGTTAACTGGTTGTATTCCACGCATCCTCTGCAAAGAAAGTTGTAGTTGCATGGGGTCATTCCTTGAAAGCTTAATTTGTATATTACTTATTTCTATTTTATTTTCTTTTTGATAATGGGAAAGATTTACAGAAATGATCATTGTGGTATCGAGAAGAGCCTTCAACAACACTGTTAAAAGGCTTTCCTCTCCAATATGCGCCTGCATATAATATTAGTACTAGTTGTCTAGAACTAAGACTATGAGGCGATCAACTATCTTTCCACACAAACGTCATGTGGCAAACGTGAAGGTGAAACAAGAAATTGTATTGGTGTCTGAAGAATATTAAAATTCCAGTTTCAGGAAATGGCAAGGAACACCGCCAATGAGAAGAAGCTGATAAGTATCTAAGTTGACAGTGTTGGGTCAGGAGAAAGTGCCAACATCACTTGGCTGGACAGAAAGTTGATTTCACAACTTTTTTGGACCACAGATTTGGTGGGGGTGTTGTTTTTACCACACAAGTGGTTTTTGGTCAGATAGCTTTGATCTATCATAGCGTCCGCAATTATTAACTGATTTTATTTCTGATGTGATGACCCAAATCTGTCACTATTGTTTAAAAATTTGGTGAATGTACTTTTTACCAATTTGTATAGTAATATTTAAATGCAAAAAAATAGCACCAGAATAAAAATAACATTTTCTGAATTACTTTTTGTGTGCTGAATCCGAATCTGAAATCCAAAAAGAGCCTTCAACAACACTGTTAAAAGGCTTTCCTCTCCAATATGCGCCTGCATATATTAGTACTAGTTGTCTAGAACTAAGACTATAAGGTGAACAACTATCTTTCCACACAAACCTCATGTGGCAAACGTGAAGGTGAAACAAGAAATTGTTTGGTGTTTGAAGAATATTAAAATTCCAGTTTCAGAAATAAGTATCTGATAAGTATCTAATAAGTATCTAAGTTGACAGTGTTGGGTCAGGAGAAAGTGCCGACATCACTTGGCGGGACAGAAAGTTGATTTCACAACCTTTTTGGACCACAGACTTGGCGGGGTGTTTGTTTTACCACACAAGTGGTTTTTGGTTACATAAACTATTATTTTAATACTTAAAAATAAATCTAAATACTTTTTGATGATTTATAAACTATTTAAATAATATGCTTAAAAAAATGAATCTAAATATTTTTTGACAGCGATTGAACAGTTCTGCCTAGAGAAATTTCCACAGAACCTAAAATATTGTCTGTAGCTTCTTCTGCAATTTTGGTTAAATTCATTTTTATAAAAATTAAAATTGGAATTTTGAAATTTATTTAGAAGCCCGTTCTCCGCCCCATATAAAGCTACCAAAAGGTTTTATAGCCTATAACACCCACAGAATTGAGCTTAGCATTGTACCCAAAATCAAACAATATCTGTTCAGCCGTTTAGACGCTATTGACGCACAGACAAACAAACACAACATTTTCTAAACTTAAATTCGTTATCAAACTTCATTTCGTGTAAATACAATATTTTAGCCCAATCGGATAAATGTACAGGCACCACTACTATCTTATATATTTTTAAGATTAATAAAGATGTAATTATTTCGTAAATAAGGAATGTAATTTAAAGGCTTAAAGCTTTCGCAATGGTTTCTTAATTACTTTATTTTGCTTCCGAACTTACCGAAGGTAACTTAAGCATTGTGTTCACTTTTGAGAAGGAAAAAATTTATGTCTCCAAATTTAAAAATTCCAAGACAGAAATCAATTTCAGACATCAGGGAACATTTTTGGTATCGTGTCTGTCTGTGTGTCCGGGAATCCTGAAACGTGCGACGATAACTTGAGTAAATGTAGACCGATTTTGATGAAATTTGGTAGACATGTTCATTTTACCAGTGCCCAGGACGAGTTTGTTAGACAACGTCATCCGTTGAAGCGTTCACACGCAACGCTCGCGTAAACGTGAACTTCAAATTTAAAATTGGAATTTCAGGTAGGGGAAAAAATCAAACTTCATCTATTTAATGAGACAAACATATTTTACAAATACAATTTTTTAGTAAAACCGACAGCGACACCGCTAAAAAAGTGTTAAAGATCGCTAAAAACTATTAATAGTTTTTACCTACATAAAAATCAATAAAACTATAAAGTAATCCAACTTTAATATAATAATAAAGTACTTGATAGGAAGCTATGTGCCACACTAATTGGCAGTATATTTTAATATTTAATACTGTTTTTACTTTGTCATATAAAGAGAAAGTATTGTGATGGCGCGAAAATTCGATTTTCAGATTTTGATTTACACATTTTAAGTCTGAGTCAAAAAAAGTGGTTTTTAAAAAATGTCTGGCTGTCGTCTGTGCAAACGCCTGGAGCTTAAACTACTGGGCCGATTTTGACAAAATTTGGCATACATGTTCAAAAAAATCATACCCCGAGGCAAAATCGAGAAATGAATTTTAGCTCTAAATTTGGGGGCACTACCCCCAAAAAACTTTGAAAAAAAAATCTCTCGAAAACGGTTTCGACTATTTTGATTAAAAAATTCTAATATGTAGTCCATTTAAATACGGATCCAACGATATAAGCAATTTTCCCGGGAAAAATCAGTTCCTTAGAAAATAGCTTAAAACGCGGACGGAGAGATCCCGGGTTCGATTCCCCGCCCTGGAGAAGTAATTTTTATGGTATATTTTGATATAATTTTCAATAATAATTAAACGTACTTACGAAAACTAATAAATGGAAAACATTGGCTAAGTAATTATGAACTCGTACCTATATGAGAAAGTTTGTCTGAGTTGTCTGGGACCGTTTTTTTTTTTTTTTTTTAGATTTTAATAAATTATATTTGATGGAGCCTCTCCAATTCAAATTGAGATAGTAAAATTATATCTATGCCATTATTCAACATTTAAGATAAACTTTATAGATATGTTAAAGACAAAATATATATGCTAAAAAATATATAGCTCTTATAATTATAATATTAATACTAATCCTTTCTTATCACTTATTACTTAATATCCTCTCAATTTAATTTTCTTCTCTTTTATACTTACTCTATACACGCACATTTACTTTAATATTAAACTCTTACTTTAATATTAAAAGTTTTAATTTCTATTATCATTTTATTATAATTCTATATCATTTATTATCTCTATTAATATTTTATTTTAATTCTATAATATTTATTATTTCTATTATTTTTGTAAATCTAACCATATAAACAAGCGCTGATATATATTATAAGGAAATCTTATGTAATATATAGTATAATAGTATTGAAAATGTTTATATAAAAATTGGGTATATGTGTGTGTATAGAGTATAGATGTGGATTTGTACTCATACGAATCCATATCTATATGTACATTTATATTTCTAAAGGTGAAAACTGAGCCGCGCTCAAGCTTAGGCTTATGCGGCCAGTAAGCAAATCTAGTTCTAAGGCTCTAATTCGCTGTAAGATTTAAGATGTAAAATTGTATATTATCCACTGTATTTTATTAAATAAATAAATAATATATATATATATAGATTGCAATATGTAATTCATTTAGATATTTTTTGTAACGAATTATTTTAAGGCATTCTTTGTCTGTTGATTGCATATTTAACTTATCCTAGCGAGTGATCTTAATCAAGTCGAAGTGGTTATATTGTGTACGCCATGTGTGAAATTTCCAGTTTCAACACAAGGGAAATATTTTAACAAAATAATTATTAGGTTTTTATAATTATACTATATCGCATGTTAATTAAATATATCCTGTTCTATGGAATTCATCCTTAATCACAGGAACAACATTAGTAGTTATAAATAAATATTATAAGAAGCGTTAGAAATAATAAGACAGCCTTTGAGAAAGACTTTTTTTTATTAATTCCTATATCTTTAAAAGTATTGTTTCCCGATTTGAAAGAAATTTGTTGAAAGTAGCCTACAAATGGCCCCATATTAATTGCTATGCCCTGTACACATTTAAGAATAAAATAAATGTGTTCCCATTGGAAATCGAATCAGGTCCAACAACTACACTTTTTAATTTCTAGTGAGGTCACATAATCTTATATGGGCCCTTCTTCCAATAATAGTAAGCGGTTACCGCCAAAAACCTAGAACTCAATTAATTATTGCAGGGTGTTAAAATATTTGTTAGTGAAAGAATATGAGATCATGAATATTCTCCAAGAGAAAAATTGACAATTTTAATGTAAAAAAACTTAATAATTTTTAAAAAACATTTTAAAAATTATTGGGTTTTGTTTAACAATATGATTTTTTCTAAGTACCACAAAATCTCCGTCAAAACAACCAATGAAGTAAAAAAACTTCTTTAGTATTAATATTCTTATCTAAGGGTGGTACTAATGTATTACGTTTTTCATTTTTGCGGATAGGAAGAATCAACTTTTGCGAACCTTATTTTATTTTTTTCTTGTAAGTGTATAAAAGATTTAATAGTTTATTTTTTAAAATATGAAATAAATTCTTAATGGAAAATCAAATAAGGCTCTTTGTAGTTAAACGTATTTTATTATTTTTTCGTTCCTTTTTTAATAAGCGTACAAGTTAAATAACCAAGATGCTCTACATTTACATGCTTTATTGAGATCGGTAGATCTTAATAAAGATACCCTTCTGTTTATTTGTCCCTTTTTTGTATCCCGAGAAAAAATAAGGTGTTGTGTTGATAGAGGAGCGATAGGGTCCCTGGTCGTCATCTCTAATTAAGTTTAGGGTCGAGAAAGAACTTATCGTGGATCCATCGGATAAGTCATACGGGACTGGCTTATCAACAGCTCATCAGATAAGTCTCTTCTATAAGGTGCCCGGTGTAGATTTAACACGAATGGTTATATAAACCGGGTTCTTGCTATCGGGGCCGAGCCCGCGGCTGGATAAGGAGGACCGCCGCCGCCGCCGTCACTCCTGCCGTGAATTAAAAAAATGTATAAAAAAACGTATAACTTGAGGAAAGATTAAAAATAAGGGTGGAGAGATGGGAGAGCTGTGACGCTTGTAAACAGAGCGGACCAAGAACAGGCAGCCTCCCAGCTCCTTTCAATTACCTGCCGCTCAGACAAATTCTCCTCTTATAATTATCGTGTCGCTCGTTTTTCACCCTCTTCTAACCATAAATTAGAGCCACTTAAAATAAACAATTCCCAATTTCGAACAAAAATATAACGTGGCAAGGCCTTGGAAAGCCGAACGCTTGTAAAATGTATGACGTTTACGATTCCGACTAAATTAAATTCGATATTAAAATGGCTGGTGGTGATACGACGAGTTTTTACGCTGTAAGTTCTCCTCGGCTTGCTTCATAGCCGGCCCCGCATTGCAATCATAGAGTTTATTACTTACCATCTTCCAAGCTCAGCTGAAGCTACTCCCTGAGACCTCCTTCCCCCTAAACCTGCATCTATCCCCAACTAACCACTGCCTTATAATATATACCTTATTTAATTGAATTTTATACTAATAATTCTCTCTCCTTGAAGGTAAAAGCTTCTCTCTTTTGGCTAAATTTGTATGTCTACCTGTTATAACCCCTTTTTTCTGTTTTATGTATATATTGACCGATTTTTTTTGTTAAAAAAACACACTGATAATTCGAAACACAAAAAAAAATATACACACACTGGTGGGACGAAAAATAATGCCTCTACAATTTACCGATAAATCTTTTCGGCTCATGAAAAGCCGTGTTTTCCTGTTTAAGCAGGGCCGGATTTAGAGCATGAGGACTCCTAGCTGGGTGAATGATGTGTTTTAGCTTTACCAAATATTGGGGGATCAATCTAATGGGGGTCTGAAAATAGGGGAAGGGGGTTATTCTGGTAATTTTAAGAAATAAGGACTTACACATATTTCTCTTCGTACCGATTTATAATTTTGTAGTAGGTTAAAGGGTTTAAATAATTTTTTGATATTAAGTTTTTTATTTATATGTATTTATTAGTTAAATGAATGCCCTTATGTATTGTTTCTTTTTTAAAAATATAATTTTGGTACCTCAGAGTACAGGGGTACAAATGTTAAAGTTAATCTTTATAATATGATGTATATCGTTGAAAAGCTCTTGCATAGTAGATTAATTTTTGTTATATTCTATTTTGTGTTATTTTTAGTTTTGAGGGGGGTAAAATAAAAAAAAAACTGTTTATACAGCGGTTTCTACGATTTGGTTGCAGTTTTATATTTGTTTATTAAATTAATATATGTGAGCTAACCTTTGGTGCTTGTTGGAGGCTTTGGTTCTCCAACTAATGTTTAAATTTCTTCAACTTTTTTAAATATATACTGGAACAGTCCCACGCCGTTCCAACTTTTTGATTATTTTTATTGAGGTATTTTTCTTAATTTGGTCCTTTCTTTGCGAGGAAGCTATGTGCTACATTAATTGGCAGATTATTTCTTTTAATTAGTTTCTATGAAAACAAATGCAATAAGGAATGATTATTATTTTTTAAATTATAAGTAGCACTCTTACAATATATATAATATATATGTTTTCTGCATGGTGTTACCTTGTCCATGGCGGAGCCCTCGCTCTCGCTGGATAAGCTAATGAGCTACTCTCACTATGTTAAAATACCAAAAGAAAAAAAAAAAAAATGAAGAAATATTTGTAAGTGTATGCAAAGAGGTATTATACAAAATGTATAGATATGTATAAAAAAAAGTTAATATTGTAAAAAAAAATATTATATTTAGAAAAAAAATACGCTAACGGAAATAAAGATTTATTTATTTATTTATTTATCTCTATCACAGCCCACAGCGGTTCTGGACCCCCAGGGGTCCACTGCCTATTTACTGGGGGTCCATGGCCAAATTATAATATAATTAATGCTAAGTTGAAAAAGAAATGTAAATTAGTACACAAAAAGAATCGTTAATTTTTTCATGTAATTAGAATTACATGAAAAAAAGCACCGCGGCAACGTTTCAATATTGTTTTTATATAAAAAATGTTGTTCTCAATTGGAAGCACACACAATCCTACCGTTCCTCAATGATCTAATTACCAAATTGCAAGGGACTTATATAAATTGATTCTATGTTGAGGACAAAATTGAAGCAACTATTCTAAAATTGGAATAGTGGCAAAACAACTCATTGGTGGAAATGTAGTTAAAACTTGTCATGGGTTTTAGAACGTCACCAGAAGGCTCTATCAAAAGTACAACCTCGACTAATCATGCTTCGTTGGCAAAATCTAAGGAAACTTTTCCGTGAATAATTTCCCTTTCCAGATAAAATTAAGTCATGAATTCGGGATTCTCTGTAAAGAAGGCATGCCAATGGAAGTTAAGGAAGATGATTTAATTGACTTTATCGCCCTCCTTTTGTAAGCATTCCTATCCTGAGCGGTAAAGTTCCATTTTACAGCCCTGGGGCCTGTAAAAATGCATGCGTTATCTTCACAGGGCCGCTAGTAGTTCGAGAAGTGGCCGCTTCCTGGCCGGGCCGTGGCGTGCAGGAAGCGCTAGTAGTTCTCAGCGTCAGCTATTCAATTACAAGCAATCAATATTTTTATATAACTGCGGTTTGTTTTGGTACTAATGTAACCTTGATGTATCCATTTATTGTTTTGAAGATTACGGCAAAATAGTTTACATGTGGTGGGCGATAAAATAGTGTACGCACCACGAGCAGTAAGCGACATGACAGGCCTCGGGCGTTAAACGCACTCGTGCTATCAAACTTCGCCCTCGGCCTGTAATAACGCTTACTGCTCTAGGTACGTAAATAGCTATTAACAGCCGCGGCTCATGAACAATACTTTGCAAACTTTGATTCCATTCAACTGCTTACCTCTGTGAGCAATATCTTTCATCACTGCTCCAGGTAAAAAAAAAAAATAATAATTTGGGAACGCGAATGTCAGTGATACAGGGGTAATTTTAGTGCTACAACAGCCTGAGTAATTTTTTACCGAAAATGCAGATTTTTGACATTGGTAGTTTTAGGATTAGGGTACAGATTTGTGAAAAAAAATTGAAACTATTTTCCAAGATTAGGGCCTTAGCTTCCCCTCAGAACATTCAGGACTTCATATGTTCAATTTCAAACATTAATGATCTATATAAAAAATATGCCATTTATCAAAACCTTTCTGATATAGTTCCGCAATGTTTCCTTTGTTAACTGGACTAAGATTCCCTTCCAATTTCTGAGATTACCAAAGTTAATGGAAGTATTAAAAAAAGAAAATCGTTGGTGGTGCGGGCTCCAAGCGGGCCGCCTATGTCGCCCATGCCTAAATCCGGCCCTGCTGTTAAGACCGTAAAGTTTTGCTTTATACCTAATTCCCCCGAATTATTATATTCTACTCGATGACTCAGGGAAATCTGAGTATCGATTATTTCACATGAGGAAATTTTAGTTCACCTTTCTGCAAATAGCCAATAAATAATATAAACGTGAAGGATACCTGCCGCACAGACAAATTCCCCCGTAAGTTTAACCTGTTTAATTTCCTGTAAGGTTAAAGCTGTTCGTCTCTTTTTCAGGCGAATAATATATTGCTCGTGTTTACTAGGTGTCCCTTGTAGTTTGTAGGGTTTTCTGCATGTTTCTTTTCTATATGTTTATCTTTATAACTCAGTTATCATCAGTGTAACATATGTTGAAACTATACTATACTTTTTGTTATTTTGGTATTAATAAGCTTTAATTAAAATATATATTCGGTTTTTTTTTTTACAGTATAATAATGAATAATTAATTGAAAAGATGATTTCTTGATACGATGAATTTTACTATATTTTTACTACGGCTTGGTTTCTTGGCGATTCGAGATCTTACTTCCACAGGATCACTGGTGTAATTATGTAATATTAGTTAGCGTCATCTCACAGGGTTATTCAACCACGATGAGAATAAAGAGTCCAGGTTAGCACATTATGGGCACAAAATGTCATCCGAATTCGGCTCTAAGTAAGAAGAAGATTTAATATAGAATTTTTATTATTGGATCAAACAGCATTAAAATTCAATAACTATTTCCATAAAAAAAATGTCCGTAAAAATAATAATTCGTCCACAAATAAGTTCACATGTTCATCCGAACAGTTTGAGTGAAGGTTAAAATATATCGATATATTATAGTAAAATCGCAAAATTGCTATTCCAATGAACTTTGGCCGTATATCGTTCTACGTTCTACCGAGTTTTGGACTTCGTTTGAATAATTGAGTCGTACTTTGGTTGATAAACTTCCGAATAACCCTCGATTTTTTTTTCTCAGTGTACTTGTCTTGGATATTTATTTAAATCTCCTGTGGATATTTTGTTGAATAGGTGGCGCCTTTGATGAAACTTCTTCTTTTAATAAATATGTAACATTATTTCCAGAATCACAGAAGAGGAAGTTACATTTGTTTTGTGATAACAGCAAGTGTTTTCTTTCCTGAGTCTAAAGAGGGATTGTGTGCATAGAGGGTATTATAAGGGTCGCATGGTAGCCGCCTATTATATCAGGATTGTATCCATAGCAGTTATTAGGAATCAAACAGCTCTCCTGCTCTTCTTATACTTGTTATACACGTAAATAAGGAGAAGAGGCAAGGAAAAGAATTTCACGCGTTAACAAGTTTCTCCTCCGATATAATTGGGGTTGATTATACATAATACTTATGGAGTGTTGGAGTTGGGTGGTGGGGGTGTGTAAATTACTGCACGCTCCGAGCCCATGTAATGGAACCCTGAGCGGAGTAGGGAGCCCGAGCGACGCCTCATCCACAGCCCCCCGCAATGTGTATTTGCACTTAAGCCACCGGCACCGTCTCCGACTCAAACTCACGGAAAAACCCCACACCCTTAGTCCGCTCAGAAAAAAGACTAAAGTAGCCTCGGGTGTAAAAGTGAAAACTCGACTAAAGTGATTTTAAGCGAAAACCGGAGTGAGTTTAAAAAAAAAAGCTGAGTGTTGTTGGAGCTCTCTATTCAAGTAAAAAAAATATTTTTAACCAGAGCTCTGCTTTCTGAAATATAAAATATCAAGCAGGAAAAACCCTTTTTATAACCACAAAATTTTAATACAAAAAACGATATTTTGGCAAAGCCTTTTCTCTCCTCTATATCCTATCAACCCTTACTTTCTTGTTTCATTATTTAGTTCCAGGAAAAATGTACCTTATTCTCGTTTGCAATATTCATACCTTAGAAATGCTTTTGACTTTATAATATATTGATGGGTTTAGAAAAAGGTTAGACACCTGCTATAAAAATGAAAAATAAGAAATAACTGAATTTACTTGATACGAAAGTGCAGTAGTCGATAATATAGTTGTACGTTATACAACAAATCTTAATATGAATGATGATGCGGAGTTCTAAATGGAATTAAAATTATGTGATCCTGTCTAATATTTCTAACACTCAAATTATAGTTAACTTGCTCGGTCAAAATCGAAAACTTTGGAAAAAATGTAATTATCCATCGAGAAGTAATAAACTTAAGCGTTATTATTTTTCTTAAAAACATTATGAATTGAAGCTAATAATGAAGAAATTGAAGTGATATTTTAAAATTATTGTTGCGTACAGTCGACTATTCGATTTACATGATTTGATGATTATTTTAATAGTATTTTTAAGCAGCTTACTTTTAAAATTTTTCTTTGTTCCTTCTTGATTTAATACGTTTGTGCAACCTTGGTTAGTTTAATGTACCTTTTAAGTCAATAACATATATCGATCGAGGAAACACAATTATTATTTTAATGATTATTATTTGTTGTATTACATTTACTTTGGTTTGCTCAATCAACGAAGCAAATGCCAGGTTGGCTCCATAAAAGTCGGTCACAGCCGCATTAGGAACAAAATAACCTTGAACAATGGTATTATAATAATTACGTTACTTTTAATGATCGCAATTACCCTCACTTATGTTAAATTTTGCCTATAGCAAAATGATCATTTTTACATGACCAAAAAAAAAAAAATGATCATTTTTTTTTTTAATGATCTTTTTTTTTTTTTTTTTTTTCATGTCATTTTTACTTTGGTAACTCTGATAATATTTTATAAATGTTCCAATTTTATTATCTAAGAATCTAACGCTATTGGATTGGTTGGAGCCTTATAAACTTTAAAACACACAATTTAGAGTGAATATATCCGCTTGTAACAACTTCAATTTAAATAATACTTAACTCAAGGCCAATATGTATTAATAAAGCAAATAAATAAAATAATCATTTTTACATTCTCATATGTATAAAAAAGAAATGTGTTGAACGTACTGAAATTCACGTAGGTACTATAAATA
The DNA here is from genome assembly GCA_951217055.1 of Gerris lacustris. Classification (NCBI taxonomy): domain Eukaryota; kingdom Metazoa; phylum Arthropoda; class Insecta; order Hemiptera; family Gerridae; genus Gerris; species Gerris lacustris. The sequence goes on from OX578276.1 coordinate 91,127,441, forward strand.
AGATTTTGATGGATTTACACGTTTTGAGATCCCCTGAGTCCAAAAAAGTGGTTACCGTCAGAATGTCGTCTGTTGTCTGAGTCGACGCGTGGAGCTTAAACTATTGGGGGGATTTTATAGATAAAGCGTATTATCCGTTAAGCGTATAGTTAAAAATTATAATTTTACTGTTTTCATTTATTTACCTTTTTACTGTTAACATGATTACTATTGTTGTTGTTAAATTGTTATAAGTGTTGTTCATTTAAAATTAATTAATTACAATTATGATAATAAATGATGATAGTTAGTATATTACTTATTAGTTATTAGTTACATGTTATATCCGATGGAAATTGGCAATGTAATAGAGAATTTATTTAAAACCATCCAAATTTTTAAAAAATCAGATGAATACTTTTAAAGATATAGGTGTTAATAAAGAAAACTTTGTGTATTTGCAGAAGATGAAAACCATAAAGTGCAAAATACCACCAAAATTTCATTTAAATCGTAAAGTAGGTTTTAAGATATATTGGTTCGCAACAATTGAACTACAGGCATTTGACCAAAAATGTATTCCCTGATGTTTAAAACGGATTTCTGTCTTAAAATTATTTAAAAATCGGAGACATGAAAATTGTTCGTTCTTTTGAACAATCAGCTTACATTACCTTTGGTAAGCTCAGAAGGAATAGCCTGTCAATTAGTGTGGCACATAGCTTCCTCGCGTCCTATCGCGTATAGTTTAATGTCGTTAAAATTAGAATGTCAATTATTGTTAAACAAATTTTCTTGAAATAAAACCGGACATGCATAGTCATTATTTCGAAAACGGTTCCGACGATTTTTATAAAAATTCAAAAACGTAGTCCATAAATGAGATATGATGGAATCTAAGTAGAGTTTTAACAATACTTGGAAGTTTTTCTGAGTTCTGATATTTTATTTTCATGCTCAAAAATCAATAGAGTACTATCAATAATAGTTATCGAAATTAAAAAAAAAAAATTTTACAATCTTTCTATGTTATTATTTTAAAGTAATCAGGGGATTCGTCTGGTTTGTTTTACTTATTTTTCTTACCATTTTTATATTTTATCTTGATTGTCGACTCAACACACCTGTTTTCGTCTGTTCTTTTATTATTTTACTCAAGGACCTTCATAAAAACGAAAATCCTTGAAGTATTAATTTTCAGCTAGAAAAATTTCATTGAAAAAAAAAGAATGTTTTTCCCCTCTATATAATTCAAATTAAGACAATTATAAATTAGAGTATTATTAACTTCTAACAGTTGATAACCATTCAGCTTTTTCTAAATTGTAGTCCTTTTTTCTTTGTATTAAATATCATGTCTGTAGTATTAAAGCGTATCTTAGGAATAAGTCATTTTCTTTAACCTTAAATTGGCTAAGAAAGATCAAGTGTTCCATATCTAAATTCATCCCAAATACTTGCTGCAAGATTCGACCTTTAGTAGATCTTGCTGGCCTAGTTAGTCGCCTAATGTGACAAGTGTGAACAATTTCTTTATGGTACCGTTCCACTTGCCTGCTTATCTCGCATTTCATTTCAAAATAGTATAAGACAAGACGTTAAAAGTTATTTAGAAGATACTTGTCTGTATTGTGTCAGGTCGTTTCGGTTGGATGGAGATGTTATCTCGGGAACCTGCTTACTTAAGCTCTTCCTTCGTTCACCTCGGTATATGATATCTACGGGGGTTTCCTCAGGCTCTCCGAAACAGTAGTTAGTCGTATAATTTTTCTTTATCTTTTTACACTGCGCACCCGCTATTCGCCTCAATTTTTCCCCAAACGTGCCAATGTTCGTTTGTTCTTCCGGTGTTTTTTTTTAATCTATAGACTGCCTGAAATGCAACAATTTTAAGAGCTTTACGGCAGACACATTGTTCCTACTTTATATTTCATATGTGTTATCCGTTTTATTTAAATGACACTCACGTGGCTTTTATATAGAAAGATCCATCGAATGCAAACCTAGGTCTTATAACCATGTCCTAAATATGTTATGTAGGGAGAAAAGTATCAATGCCGTGCAAAATAAATGTGACAGATAATCAAATAATTGCCTAAGAATAAAGGTATTTGATTGGTCATAGGTTGCGTAGAATCTACTATGTAGTCCCCAAACCGACTGATTATCTCGGTATATTTTTGTAGTCGTTAAAATATTACTTGAATTATAGTGATATATATATATATATATATATATATATATATATATATATATATATATATATACAGTTAGATTCATATTAAATATATTATATATATATATATATATATATATATATATATTTATTTATATATATATATATATATATATATATATATATATATATATATATATAATATATATTTAATATGAACCTAACTGTGTAGGGGTCATATAGTAGAGTAATATTTAGTATATGTATATGCGAGAGTCAGGGAGTTAAGATAATTCTCAGGACTATATGCCGAAACTGATGCACGTATAAACCGTCTAATTATGGTGGGAGGACAAACCGCAAAAACATTCAAAGGAATTTATCTCTACTAACGAGGAGAGCGAGCCAGGCGAAACGGTCACAGCGGTTTGAACTCTGGTTAACTGGCCTACGGTCACATGTATCTAAGATACCTGCGGCTATGAAGATACCGAAACTGGACTTTTTTTTTTAAATTAAACAAAAAATCTAAGATTTTATACCTCTTGAAGCGCACATGTATCTAAGCTGAAAAAATATATCCAACTATAACAGGCACTAAAATCACTTTCTCCTAACAAAAAAAGGTTAAACCCTTATATTACTAGTTAAGTCGAATTAAAGTTCTTCCGAGCTTCGTCCTTCATAAAGTTATATAGAATAAACAAGTTGTTGCACTGTCTAGGTTTGACGTTTCAAATCTCGGGTCGAAAAAAAGTCACGCATTTTTATCCCCTAGAGTGCAGGCCAAACAGTAAACCCCCATACTGTTTGGCCTGCACTCTAGCGGATATTTTTACCCGCTAGAGACCCCTAGATGTTATGACAGGGTCTCGTTCTTTTCTCTTGCTTTTGTATGTTTTCTTTCATTTCTAAAATTACGTCAATTTATTGAGAATTGTTTAAGAAAAGGATTAATATGAAGACTTGCTTTATTCCTTTTTGTAAAAGTGGTTGTAGGCCAAAAAAAAAAAAAAAATGAAGAAAAACTTAGCCATCCGATTAATCTCTTTTCTAATTCATGTAGACAATGATTATCCCTTGCTTTGAAAATCAAATGTGTAAATTTTTACATCAGAAAGAAAAACGGTAGATTTGTATAAACAAAACACAAACACACATACATATATATACAAATATATGCACTTATACGTTGACTTTCATATATGTAGATAAATGAAACATATTGTCATGAAAAACTGTAGAAAAACTTATAATAATTCTACACTTATTTCGTATTATATTTCAAAAAGTCTTCATACATTAATTTATAAAACCTCAAATATGTTGAAAAATTCGGGACAAATCAGCATCTGTATACGAAAAAAAAAATTACATGACAACTAGTTGAAATTCGGGACTGTCCGTAAAAAGTACGGACGCCTGGTCACCTCAATTAAGTTAAAAAAGTTATAGTTTGTAATATAGTTGTGTAGAAAATTAGCCCCCATACAGATTGCACTGCTGCGTGGTGGGCAAAAAGTAAACTAACCTCACCAAACGAAAAAAAATAATCCAGTGCAACAACTTGTTTATTCTATATAACTTTAGTCCTTCAGCATGCAAATTGTCACTACTCGTTGTTACGGAAATCGAATTCTCTTAAATCGATTATTTATTTTTTTATTTATATACGTCAAAGAGTTTTTTTTATTAATGCAATAATAATATACTAGCCCATTAAAACTAGGTTTTTTTTTTATAAATCCTTTATATGTATTCATGCATTGGTTATGTGAGTCATCGGTACTTTGCTTGTTTCGCTTAGAAAATTTTCATAAAAAATCACGGTTATTTATTTCTTACAAGCAACGTCATTAATCAGTGTGTTAAAGTGGGTTTCCCTAAAATTTTATAAAAGGTTTTTTATTAGAACAGAGCCTGTGATCCAATGATATTTACGGGAGTTAAAATAATATAGTCAAATTTTAGTTGGCCGTAACTATAGTGACCCAAAATTTTTATTTTTTCTTAATTAAAGTGGGGTATCATTTTAAAGGTACTGAAATTTGGATCATAAATATATATCGCGTGCCCAAAATGGGGACCTTTGTACCACCGAAATTATTAAAACAAGACGCAAACAAATGTCCCCCCGCTACCCTATAAGGACAGATTCTAAAAATGAGGAAAACATTAATATACATTATACATTTTTACATTATACATTACAAAATTTTTATCTTTTCTAACTTTTTAAGTGGGGTATCATCTTAAAAGTATTGATATTTAGATCACAAATATATATTGCGTTTCCAAAAATGATGGCCATTACCCCTAATAGAACCAAATAGGTAAGTGCATACCTTAGATGCTAAAGGATAATATATGCACACCTTGCTTCTTTAAAGTGCATTTGTTTGTACATACTTTAGTAATATATATATATATATATGTATAATGTACGATACATACATTTTTATGACCGAAGAAATCCTAAAAGTTATTTTAGTTTTAGTTGCTGAGAGGATTTTCTTTATAAGTTATATCTTCGCCGTCGCAAATGGTGCCGAAACCCGAACAGAATTAATAAGAGTACTTATATAAGAAAAAAGAATAGGAGTAAATAAGATGACATTAACTATATTAGATTTAGAATTAATATGAAAAAATAATGTTTATAAAAAATAAAAATATAATAAATATTAAATAGAGGCCGTTAAATCGCCTAACTAAAGATGTTTTTATGAGATTTGGTAAAAAGGGGTTACCAAAGACTTGAGGTGAAATCCAAAAAAGAACTGGTAACTACTCCAGCTGAACCAATGTCTAAAAGACAAAGTAGCTGAGACGAACTTCTTGTCGAAGGAGATACTAGCAGATGTACTTAAAAATATGCTTGATTTAATTACTGACGACTTAAAGATATTGGAAAACTGAAAATAGTAGATTTGAATAAATATACAAGTACACCCAAATTAAACTCTAAGCTTTAAATATTTAGCAACAAATTAGAAGGCTGCCATATGTTCTGGGAGCAATTCGAAATTGCTATCGACTATTATTCTCGAATAGATCCTATAAATAAGTTAGTGTACTTAAAAAGTTGGTTAAGAGGAGAAGCTCTTGAATTAAAGGTATCATTTCCGTGGAAAGAATAGGTCTAAATAAATCCGGATCAAATTTTAATCCAGAAATAATAGGTCTATTACTTCGGTTTAGATTACCAGGCTGAGTTCGAACAGGTGATGGTCAACAAGGCTTTCTGCAGTTATTGTTAAAAGGAGAAAGATGATCGTAATGCTACAACATAGATGTGGTATGACATGCAAAAAGCTGAAGAATGGTTAGTTACGAAAGAAATTTAAAAAAAGTATAGGTTTAATAGACTACCATTCGGATTAACATATGTCCTTCTATGCTCGTAGCATCCATAAGAAAGACAGCAAAAGATCACAGAGACAAGTACCCCAAAGTAGCTGAAATTATTAAATAAATTCATATATGTTTATTTCCACCATATTATATCAACATACATATTTAGAAATATAATTTAAATTATTGCCTGGTGAGGGCCTTCAGTAGAAAGCGTCGTAGCGTCGTATTAACAAGAGTATGTACGTTGAGCATTTCGGTGTAGAGCAAATGTATCAAGAAGTTACTAATTTAACTAATACTATGCAATACCTATACTAAAACTATTCCTATACAGAACTAATACTAATTTCAAAATACCTATGCAAAAATGGTGTTCTAACTGTAAAAAATAAAGAAATTGTTGAAAGGTAAACATCCAGATGAAGAGGAAACCAAAATATAATTAATCCAGTAAAATTATCTTTATTAATAGTAGAATATTAATAAAGATCATTTCTGTATCTCACATATGAAAATAAGGTAATGAAGTTAAATCAACTTAAAAAAAAAAACTGTTAACGGAGCTAGCAAATATTTAAATACAATTATCATAAGTCCTTGTATCTTTGAAGGGTAAGAAGAAAAAGAAAACTAGTGCTGTTTCATGCTAGATGGCAACGTTTCGGCTACACGAGCCGAACGTCGATTATTTTAAGTATAATATTTATAAATTAAAAATTTAAATATAAAATTGTCACGGGAAATATTTTTATTTCAAGAATCGTGGACTAAAGAACTAAACTGAGACGAATCTATACCAACAAACTTAAGCATAAAACACGAGTTTTTTTCTCGTAGTTTTAGTGAAAAGCTAACCTATAACAAAATATAATAATAATAATAGTTTATCAGAATAAATATGTGTCGATGCATTCTTTGCCCAGCATTTATAAGCTATAAAATTAAATGGATGCAGAAGGTTGAAACTTATATGGGACTAACAATGGGCTAATTATGACCTACCTACCAATTTTCATTAAAATCGGACGAGTCGTTTTTAAGATATGCTAGTTTGCAATAAATTGAGCGACGACAGACACAAAACCAAAAATGTTCCCTGATGTCTAAAACGGATTTTAGTCTTGGATTTTTAAAATCGAAGACATAAAAATTTTGACTCATCAGAACGATCACATAGCTTCCGTTACCTTCGGTAAGCTCGGAAGCAAAACTATTTTATCTATAATGACGTAGATGAACAAGGTTATGATATATTAAAGGGGGTATTTAAAAAATATTTTTGAGACTGAAGTAACTATATTCGAGGCACGTTTTGCTTTTGAGAGAGCTTTGAAAGGATAAAAGGGAAACATTTGCACAGTTTTTTTTATAGGTAGGCGTAGTTGTTGGTAGGTAAAGTTGTTATAATTAGGCAATACAGTAAGCGAAATATTAAGAGATAGATTTGCCTTAGGAGCCGGCTCCAATTTGTAAATGGGCTGACTGGGATAGAGCTCAGGGCGCTATATTCAGGATGGCTTATATAATTTGTTTTGCATAATATGTTTTGCCCAATTGTAATACTTTTTCAATCTTAAAGGCAAATGACAAAAATAAAATCTCAATATCAACGCAGACAAAAGTAAAGTGTATTTATGTGACATACCCAAGGGGGGGGGGGGGGGGGGGGATGCGAGGTGCCAAAGCTGTGTGCATGTGCAGCCCAGGGCGCAATTCACTTAAACCCGTAGGTGTTAATATTGATAAGTTTGAAATTAAAATTCGTTAAAGATGGCCAAACAAAGTTGATGGTTGCAGCTGCCACAAAGCTGGATTGAAATACTTGGGTCGGGAAGACGGAAGAGGGCTGTCAAAAGAGACGAATTATAAAGAGATATCTATATATATTTTTTTTAATTAACTATTTGACACCCACTTTCTATCATAAAAAATAGAAATTACTTTACTACGTGAACTGTTTTCATTGATTTCTCCCTGAATAAATGTTTCCAGGTCTTTTGTTTTTATGCCATTTTTTTATATAGAGATCCATATAAAAGCTCAAATTACGTTAGAGCTCAAATTAAAGCTAAATGAATGAATTTCAAATTCAATAATTATGGCTCTCCTAGTTTGATGAGTAAATTTTCAATTATTTTACGAAATGCGTGTCTAAAGTGAAAATGTTTCACTTTTTGGTACTAATGCCCAATTTTGGAAGAGCAGTACTTCTATGAAATATTTGTTATAATTAAAAGTTACTGGTACACATAATTGGTTATAATGCGATATAAATATAAGCTTATTTCAAAGTTTACATGAAGATAAATAATAGTCCAGGAGATAGCCTGCAAAAAAATGTCTGACTAACATCAAGCTTAGAATTTTGTATACAAGTCAATCTTTTAGCGCCTTTTAAGAATATGTGGTCTGCTAAGTTCGTCTGCGGGACATAGCTTGGCAATAGGCATTTGAAAAAAACAAACCGGCGGAGAGCGGCCATGTCTCGCCACTTATGGTGGACAATGTGATTTTCATGATCCTGAGTACAGAATTAGTTAGTAGACCAAAAATCAAGTCGATGTTATTTTCACACTTGATAGGTTAGTTATTCAAATATTATAGAAAATCAACGTGGTCACCTGTCAAGGAACAACACAGCAACAACTTGATTTTTGGTCTACTAACTAATTCTGTACTCAGGATCATGAAAATCACATTGTCCACCATAATTGGTGAGACATAGCCGCTCTCCACCGGTTTGCTTTTTTCAAACGCCTTTTGCCAAGCTATGTCCCGCAGACGAACTTAGCCGACCACATATTCTTAAAAGGCGCTAAAAGATTGACTTGTATACAAAATTCTAGCTTGATGTTAGTCAGACACTTTTTTGCACGCTATCTCCTGGACTATAATGTCTATTGTTATACACAGATAAGGTTACAAAAATGATAGAGTAACCTATAGGAACGAAAGACTAGGTGGATGGTCACGAAGCTTTGCTAAAGCACAAGAGACTACAAATACAGTAAAATAGCGAGTAGGATATGGGCAATACAAAAAGTTTTATAGAAGGATGTGATGCGAAGGAGAGAGAAGGATAGGGTAAGGAATGAAGGAATAATATATTGCAAGGAGAACCAGAAAGATAAGTCGGATATCAACAAGGAATCTCATAGTCTGTCCAACATCAAATTAATTCCTAGCAGCGAGACCGATCCCACAAGATCCTTTTGGAGGATCTGAACAGGGAAAGTGCATTTGGGACTGGCCTCTGGGATTGTGTTTGTCTCATTTACTCCTACTTCGAGCATAGTAATCTCCATCCTTGTCAGGAGTCTTTTTCTTATCTCATGACAATACTGAACCATCCTTATAATAAGTTATCGTCTCAAAATCTAAAAAGTCGTTTTCTCGGTGGACGCCCACTGTCCTAACAGAACCGACCCGACCACTTCACACTTCGTCACATCCAACATACCAACCCTTACGTACTGGATACCCACTTTCCTGCTTCTGACCGCTTCCCGCTTCAATGGTTACTTAAAAATATTTTTAACACTAGACACATACATGAGCTTCACAACTTCATTTAATGCAGGGAAAATATTAAGTTTAACTTTGAACTTAAACATTTTTTTCTTCTATTAAACGCTCTGTGTAGTTTGTAACCAAACTATCTTGTTAGTTCACAACTTTGATGTACTCATTGTTTTTATGTGCTTCTTATTTTCACTTATAAGATAAAATCAACATTATTATGAGCCTAAGAAAAGTAAAGAATAATTAATATTTTTCTTAATTAAATTAGATAACATTTATTTACTATCTCCTTTTCTGTGCGGCTGACGGAAATATCGAAACAAAGGTGCCGACAAAGAGAAGGCAATCAACTATATATATTTATATTCTTTATTTTTGTAGTTAAATTTAGCATTGTGCAGCTTATATTTTTTTGTGTGTGTTGATTTAGACTAGGAATTAGGAACTCTTTTTATAATGATTGAATGTGGAAGTATTTATTTGTAGACTTGAGAACTAATTTATTTTAACGGTTATTTATTTCATTAATTTATTTAATTTTCTTGGTATAGTCATTATTTATTAATCTAATATCTATAGTCATAGTACAGTAAAATTAGGCTCCAACCCTTACATCCAAAAAAAAAGTTCTACCTCACGCCAAATTGTTCTATGCCCTCCTCGTTGTAAGTGGTAAAAAGTTGCACGAGTGCAGCGTCGGGTTTGGCGGGGAGGGGGGTGAAAAGGGGGGTAAAAAGGTATTTTTAATCGTTTTTCGCAAATATCTCGAAAACTATGAGATTTAGGGCTAACTTTGTTATATACAAAATATTTACATAAAATAGTGAACAAATATGGAATTTTGCATTTTTGTGCTGAAGTAAACCATTACGGAGTTATGAAGGGGTAAACATATCACTACTTTCCGATATGGTTGAAATTTTTTTATCGTAGTTAGGACCAGTTAGGGTAGTGTGAGCCTAAGTTCGAAGCATCTAAATACCTTTGCAATACCTGCGTATAATACGTGAAAAACTGAAAATAAATAGGACTTTTTTAGTTTTTGCCATATAACCCCTTAAACTATGTGTTTTTCGGTATTAATCGTTATTACTATTTTTAAATTTGCAGCAGCATAAGCCTGATCCCAGCAGCTCTATACAACTAATATTTTCCGAGATATGACACGTCAAAAATATTCAATTTTTTCAAAAAAAATTAAAATTTTAAGTATTGCTCTCGCTTCGGGCTAAATATCGGCATAAAAGCGCTCAACAATGAGAAAGGCATAAGGAATTAAGTTGTAGTAAATTTAATTGAATTCCTTTTACGTCTAACGGCAACTCTGTACGTCCAATAGTCACCGAGATATGACTCTTCAAAAATTGGTAGTTTTTCCCAAAAAATGGAATTTTTAAGTATTGCTCTAGTTTCGGGTCGAATATCGGCATAAAACCTGTCACTTACGAGAAAAGTTATAAGAAACGAAGTCTTAGTAAATTTATTTGGCTTTTAGACAAGCACAAAATGAAGCCTGTAGACAAAATTGTTCTCATGCAATAAAAAAACCCGGAAAATTCTATGTTAAAACCTAAACCACTTTAATAACAACTTTCGGGCATTCGACGTTTCAACCTTCTGCGCCTATTTGTTTCTCTTCCACATGCGCACAAAAGCATAAAAGCAATAATATACGTGGATAGGATGCGAGAAAGCTATGTGCCACACCAATTGACAGCCTATTTTTCCCTACTGCTTGTTTACTTCTAAATATTTTTTTTACACTTTTACTTATTTATATATTTATTAGGAAGAGCACGGAGCTTTAATTATTTTGTTTTATTAGGTTATTTAAATAAATGTTATTGTTATTTGGGAAATTATATTTAGATTATTGTGCACTTGTTTTAACTTTTTTTTGTGTTGTTAATTTAAATATTGTTAATGGTTAAATTTGTATAGTTGTTTATTTATTATAGGAACCTACATAGTTAATAGGACTTTCATCAATTATTAAGATTTTTATTGCTTGTTAATAATTTATTCCAAGTATTTTTTTAATTATTTAGTCTTAACCAATTTATTTATTAGCGAACAGTTTATTTATTTATTGATGGATTATTTATTCATGTTACAATTGTTATATTTCCTTGATCGGTTGTTCCGAAAAATAAAAATAAATAAATAAATGAAATGGATGTGAACCGCTTAGCCAAAGACGAACTCACCATTCGAGGAATGAAGGAGCGCTGTACCGTACCGTAGCCGATATGCGGATAGCCTTAAGGAGAATCCTGAAGTTAGAGTAAGAGGGCAAATTTGTGGTGCGGTCACCTACCAAATTAAATGTAGTGGAGGAAATGGAAGTGATTCAGAAGAAGTTGGAAGATTTCCTTGCGTTTATAGAAGTCGGGGCCGCAAAGAAAAAGCTAAACAACATGTTAACCCATCTTATAGGTCGGCTTTATTGGATTGAAGGGACGGACGAAGATGCATCCTCCCGCAAGGCGGAACTCCTCTAAAAAATCCTAGCCTCATAGGAGAAGATCGGAGGTGATACTAGTGCCGGTACTCTAGACATTCGGGACACAAAAAAGTCGCCTTTACCATTGCTCCTCTACAACTTTAAACACGCACTCTTTTAACCCCCTATTTACTAATAAATATTTCGTTTAACAAGATAATAGGTTAAAAGATTGCTTATTACATGGAACAATAATTTGTAAATTGCATTGTCTTTACTATCTAGTCTTCTTTAATCATTATGAACCTACATAAAGACTTATCATAAAGAAAACTAATTTATCTTTTACGCTTTTATAATTAGACCATTATTTATTTATTAGATCATTATTTATAATTAGATCGCTTGTATTAGATGTTTTAAAGCATATTCCATTTTATGTATATTTTAATCCACTACATTATTATAAATACATACTTCATATTGCCAATTATTAATATAATGTTTATGAATATGATAAATAATAAACTGAATACCTTACATATTTAACATTATTTATTATTTAATTTCAATTTTTAATTAAATTTTAATTAGTCTTTGGTGTACCCCAGAACATAATCTGCGATAACGGACCACAATACGAGAGTGCTCAGTTTCGCGACCGAATGGGCAAATACCATGTTCAGATTCATCACACACCCTACTACTCAGCTCAATGTAACCTCACAGAGCGGATCAATAGCGCCATTAATACCGCTATAAGTTCTTACGTCAAAGAGAACAATCGTACGTAGAGTAAGCATCTAGCTAAGATTGGTTTTGCTCTGAACTCTGTTGGACACGAAGCGACAGGCACGCTCCAGCCTTTCAAAACTTCGACAGCAATATGACACACATTGGTTCAACCGGATGACACGGACGCTACTCCAGAGTGGACCTCGGAGATCGAAACTGTCAACCACATCAGAAAGGATATAAGAGCCAGGCTTGCTGCTGCCATCTGAAGAGAAATCACAATTACAATCTTTGTCGGCGCTCTGGTTCCTATGCAGTTGGAGACACGGTATGGCGAAAAACTTACAAGCAATCCGACGTGGCCATCCATACAGCAGCAAAGCTTTTACCGAAGTTCGAGGAAGCGAAAGTTGTTCGGAAGATCTCACCTCTGGTCAACGAACTTACAAACATTGACGGTCGCAAGGTTGGAAACTGGCATATAAAAGACCTCAAGAGTGCACCCAGAGATGATGAGTCACGAACGTAGAAGTCCCAAACATCCAAATCCCCAATCCTATCCTTTCCTTAGGCCCTGAGATCTTCTCCTAATCCAATTCGTAATCTGATCCAATCCTCTTTCCCTTAGGGGAGATTTTCCTGTTACGGGTAGAATTTATATCGATTCGTAATAGTTGTTAATTGTATATTAGTTAGTAAGGTTTTGTAGTTAATACTATTATTTCTGTTAATTGTAAGAGATAAGAGATAAGAAAAGTCAGAGTCAGCTTAGGGAAGTTATATTTAGGTCGACTCTTGACCCTAAACAGGTTCAACTTATACGTGTATAAGGTCTGCTCTATTTTTTTATTTAGAAAACGTATTTTATACAGATCATTTCTAATTTTGTACACTCTAGTTAGGAGTGTTAATCCGATCTGAGGTACAACGTATTCTTGGGTCTGGAGTTTCTCAGTAACGAGAATTATTTGTCATCTGAAGGATTTTTAGGGCATTTATTAGAAAGATGATATTATGTTGGATGAAAAATACACCATCAGTGTTATATCTGCATTACCCTCTTAGATTCCAGACATCGAAGAATCAAATATGCTGATAATTTTATGAGACTTAGTAAAACCGCTATCACATTTGTTGTATAATTATTTTACCATTGCTTTTCCAAAATGATTACTCTTAAATGCAGTTTAAAAGCACTCTTAAATTTTGTTGTTTTTACTTGTTATATCGTAACAATCTGATTAAATGTGAGGGAGTTAGTGAGGTACGGTCTAAAGAAAAAACTTGTTTACCAACTAGTTTCGTAAAATATACTCCACTCTCAAAGACCCAACTCCTCTCACAAACAAATCCAATGTCATTTACAAAATTAATTGTTCTGAATGCGATTCATCCTATATTGGCCAAACCTCCCAGTACCTACACAAGCGTCTATACCAGCACGAATACAGCCTCAAACCCAACTGCCCCAACCCAACCGCCCTTACTAATCACTTCTATTCCACTAACCACATGTTTGATTTCTCGAATCCCATAGTCCTTGCTCAAGAACCTAATTTTTATAGAAGAAATGTCCTTGAAATGTACTATATATCCAAAACTAATAACACCATTAATTTTAGAACTGACACCAATAACCTCAGTATCTGTTATCATAACATTATATCTAATTTTTAATTTGTATATTCACCTCTCTTTTCCTTTCTAGTCTTGCCTTTAATTGTTAAAAGAGTCATATTTATAGTTAACCACTGTGCAATATATATTTTTGTTATTTTAGTTTTTAAGTGTTTGTTGTAATATCTTTAAGTTAAGGCAACCCACCACCTTTTTACCCTTACCTTAACTTGCAACCTTTACCTGATCACTTACTGTTAATCCTCTCATCTCCATTTTGTTCCCCACCCTTGTGTTCCTCTAACTAATCCAATCCTTAAACTCTGTTTTCTCCAATCTCACTTATTCACATTCCAAACTTTACCATAGAACTTTCTTTAAGTCTTGTATTGTGTTCATAAATGTTACCCTGATGATGTAAATATATTTTACGAAACTAGTTGGTAAACAAGTTTTTTCTTTAGACCGTACCTCACTAACTCCCTCTTATCTAAGTTCAGGTTGCTAACTTCATCTTAATCTGATTAGATGCATTAAGCCGTGAAGTTGTGTAAGAAGATTCTTGTTTCCCTCTTATCTAAGTTCAGGTTGCTAACTTCATCTTAATCTGATTAGATGCATTAAGCCGTGAAGTTGTGTAAGAAGATTCTTGTTTGTAGGCTCTTTCTCATGCTCAAAGTGAAAGACAACTGTTTGTTGGATTGTACTGGAAACTTCACGGTAAATACGGACCAGAGTCTTGGAAGTAACAGCAGAAAAACGACTTGGGCTCCATTGTCAGCGACAGAGCTCACCTAATCGGTAATCACTGGGCACACAATGCCTAATGGCTCTGGAAACACCACGCGTACTACAACCCTCTCAGCTACCGCCAAAACCCATCCATATAATTGAAATTAAATTATACCTGCCTTCTTCTAACCTTTGAAATCTATCTGTTTCGAACCGCTTCTATTAAAACTGTTTTCCATTTTTTAAAATTTTTTTATATTAAAGAGCAACAGGTTGGAGATTGTAATTTTGAGTGGTTATCGAAATTCAAGCATAATACAAATAGGCATATTTTTTTTAGGTGCCGTTTTTCGCGTCACGAATAGGATTCCATTGTTAGTTTGTTTTTACATAAGTAATAAAAAAAAACCGGTTTACTATACTTTAAAAAGCTATTTTATACTTAAAGCTAGCTTATGATGACTCCAGCTGCAAGATATTCGTCGGATTGAGTCACATTACAATTTTTCTGATGATTTGAATCTGATTTATATTCATGGATTCAATCTCTGAAACAGATTTGAAAACGAACAGACCTAAGCAGCTGGGACTTAAGTTGTTCTCTGATGTTCAATAATCGAAAAATCCGTTTAAAACTTTTTAAAAATTAATAACATATAAACCATAGGTAAATGCTTAAAACAATAAATAAGAGATAAATCTTTAAACCCTAGAGATAGTAGCTAGCTATATTAAAGTAAAATATTAATATTAATTAAACTATAATATGACACGAATATCTTGTATAGCTTCGTTTTATGCTCCACTTAACATAACCAGTAGCAATTAATACTATGTTACCTTTTTTTTATACCTTTTAGGTAACAAGGTTCAGTTTTTGATCATTTCTGAGAAGAATTTTCTAGCCCGTGCTAAGGTTACAACGGTCGTGCAAATCTAAGATGATACAGGTTCGATTTTAAGACATTTCCAGGTCCAGCTGTCAATATACTATCTATGATGTATTATTGCATACTATAAATCAGCATTTCCCAACCTTTTTGATGCTGAGACCCTATAAATTTCTCCTTAACATTATCGCGACCCTATATTGAATATAGTGTGTTGCATATTACATACTCTAAGGATTGCTGGGGATATACATTATACATGGTCCCAAGAGCCTGAATTCTACTAAGATGGTTACTGAATTAGGGAGGTGGGACTGTATTTATTTTTTTAAAAAGAACTGAGCACACTCATCAGCTTAATACGGTTAATGGCATTGGTTGATTTGTTCATTTTTTTACTGTGTCTCTTTTTAATTATATCAGGTTTGTATTACCTATATATAAAGTGCTTAATTCCTGTACTTATGTTGGCGGGCTGATTTCTAAAGAAAAGAGATCAAAGCTTCAAGGAAGGTTTATCACTCCTTGGTGCAATACTGTTTATTTTTGGCAACCTTTCAATTATTCGTTTTTATCTTTTCCTAATGCATTTATCGATAAATAAATTTATAATTTTTACTTTATTAAATTAAATTTATATGCCTAACATATTTTAACTCCACGAACTTATTTGTTTATTGTTTTTGCTTCCGAGCTTACCGAAGGTAACGGAAGCTACGTGATCGTTCCGAAGAACAAAAAATTAAAAATAATTTAACAATAAGTGAAAGTTAATGGCAAAATGTACAATAATAAATTTATACATTTTAGGTTATTAAAGTATTTTATTATTGTATTATTATAGTATTGTGTATAATCGTGAAGTTTTGAGAAGTAAATATAATTTTATGTCGTGGAATTCAAGGTTTTTAGTTCATTGTTAAACCGCTAGATGCCAGGAGCATCCAAACTCTAAACCTACCTCTATATCTCTTTCGTGTATCAGTTAAAAGCAGAGGCTTACCTAATATTTTCAAACAAAAAATCATAATAATAATCAATAACAATAAATAATAGACATTTAGATTGATATTGACATTTAGATATTTAGATTTGATATACCATTGCTTCCCAATGTTTTTTTTTTATTACTAAAGTAAATAAACTGCTAAAAAGTGGGCGCAGCTTCCTCGCGCCCTATAACGCATACTTCAAAGATTTTATACTTTTATAACCCATTATTGTCAAATTAATTACTACGTCAAATTATCTAATTTTTACTACGTTTTTATTAGCTTGCTTTCTTGTTTGTTTGTTTGTGCGGTACAAATCTGACAATCGATTTCTAACTAACTTCCCGAATAGGTAGACATTTGAAACTTTTAGCATAGCTCAGAACACGATGACAATGAATTATTTTAATACTTTTAGCCATCTTTCAGCAGAATTTATTTGGTTTTCAGCACATTTTGCTGTATGGAAAGTTAGTTCGGAAAAAATCCGCAAGTTATTTTATTTGTTTTTCCATGCCATATTTACAATATTCATTTTGACGGGTTTCAAATTTGTGATTTTTATAAATAAGAGAAACATTGAATGACAGCAAAACAGGAAATATATCGATTATATTATTTCAAATAAATCGATGGCACGGTTAGCTAAGTGCACAATGCATGGTTAGCTGAGTGACGTCATTCTAAATCCAATATGGCGGAAAGCCCAACATGGCGGACTAGTTATTTTATAAGCAATGATTTTATCAAATGAAAGGGCTAGCTGAAAGAATACGAATAACAGCTTCTTTTTAACAATGTTTCTTTAATAAAATTATTTATATTTATTCTTGCAGATTATTTTCGAACTAACTTTCTAGACAGCAAAATTTACTTAAAATAAATTTAATTCTGCTTAGAGATCGCTAAAAGTATATAAATAATGCATTGTCATCGTGTTCTGAGCTATTCTAAAAGTTTCAAATGTCTAGCTAGTCGGGAAGTTAGCTAAAAATCGATTGTAAGATTTGTACTGGACACACAAACAAACAAATAAACAAGAAAGCAAGCTAATAAAAACGTAGTAATAATAGTGAGGGAGTGACATATTTATTGATAAATACACAAGCGCGCGCACACACACGCATGTGTATATGTATATATAGGGTAGGTGGGGGCAAAGTCCGCACTTTTTGGTTTAGGGCTAATTTTGAGCATTTGCTTCATTTTAAAAATTTCCAAATTACCTGTGAATTTTGACCAACATCTAACAATCCCCCATCTCTCATTGCTCGAAATATTTCTCAACATTTTTGGGGCACCATTTTACCAAAATTATGATTTGTGGACGTTTTGCCCCATTTTTTGGGGCAAACGTCCGGACCGCGGACTTTTACTCCATTTGGTATTAATTAATTAATAATTGACGAAAGTGAAATAATTCATAAAATAACATGCATATTGATCGATAAAGAAATCATATTGTAGGTACAATATAAAGTATAGAATTAAAAAACCACTGAACGAGACCCCTTTTAATTAATCATTCCCATCATCCAGGATCTGCTGGGTAAAGGGCACAAACAATATCTCTTTCTCTTTTACACTTTGGAAATTAAAAACTAGTTCTTTTACCAAATGTAACTAAAATAATTAATCTTTTTAAATGGGAAAAGAGTCCACATTAGGACCCCCAGTGCGCGGATCTTTGATCCATTTTATCAAATCATAAAAATATTGTAACCCATCGAAGGTAATTACATATGAAGGTAAAACAAGTGCCTATTTCTACACTACTTTAGCACCATTTTGGTACAACTTTATCAAAAATATGAATATAGATTTATAATAATTAATAATAAACTGCCAAAATTCTATAAAAGTTAGATTGAAACATTAATAATTACAAGATAAAAGTCCAGTCATGCACCATGACTTAATGAGCGAATTTTCAAAGAAATCCGCGTATTATTTGCTTATGATAATATAGGAAAATTTTGGTTTAGAATTTGCATGTATTTACCCTTCACGATGCATGTCGTTGGAAAGCTCGTTAAGAGTACAGTAATTGTTGTTATGTACACTTTTATCATATATTCACATAAAAGGGGGGTAAAATGGAAAAAAACGTTTTTATGCTATTTTTGACCCTAAATTGTAAAAATTTGACCCCTAAATGAACTCCAAAAAATTCTGGCCAACGAACTCATCCTTTCTTTTGATATTATTGACATTTTAAAATTTATTTGAAATGTTTAAGTGCATCCTAAGGGGAGATATCGTCTGGAGTGACACATATATACATACATACATAAAAAAAAGTTTTAAATTTTAGGAATCGATTCAGAATGGTCTAAAACAGATTTCCATGGAAAAATTTTTAAAAAATTCGCATTTCAAAAATTTTGAAGCTATTGCAATAGCGTAATTTTCTTTGAAAATTCGCTAAAAGAACTTTTTATATTACGTTTTTAAATTTTCTGTTGAATCATATGTAATGTTGATAATATAATCGTCATTGTTATATATAATGTTAGTGAAAAAAAAATGCATTCCCAATTTATTTACTTCACATAATAATGACAACCATCTAGAGAGCTGATCTTAAACTTATAAAAGGACAAATCTTTGTACAACGGCTCTCACCAACACCAAATCTAAACCGTGTCATTGATATGCCCCTGTGTAGGGACAGTAAGAGAAGAAAAATGTGTACAAGTAAAGAAGTACAGATGCAGAAAAATTAATCCTATAAGTAGGACACAAGTGTAAACAAACCTTGGTGTCACACGTCGATTAATTTATTTCTTTGTTTACTTTTCGCTGTCATTCAATGTTTACCTCTTAATAAAAAATCATATATTTGAAACCCGTCGAAATAAAGATTGTAAATACTATGGGATATGTCAAAACAAATAAAATAACTTGCGGATTTTGTCCGAACTAACTTTCCGTACAGCAAAATTTGCTGAAAACTAATTAAATTCTGCTGAAAGATGGCTAAAAGTATTAAAATAATGCAATGTCATCGTGTTCTGAGCTATACTAAAAGTTTCAAATGTTTTGCTACTCGGGAAGTTAGTTAAAAATCGATTGCAAGATTTGTACTGGACAAACAAACAAACAAACAAGAAAGCAAGCTAATAAAAACGTAGTAAAAAATAAACTTACCTCATGTTTCTTGGCAATAGTCAAAACGAAATCAAGATATCCTTACAGGAGCAAAGCCTTAAGCCGGGGGTTTACACGATCCAAGTGGACTTGGACCAAGTCAGATTTGACGCTACTTTGATCGTGTAAACAGGCTATCAAAGTGTACTTGGACCATCCAAGTTGAGTTGGATGGCCCCCAACTTTTTTTGATCAAAGTAGACTTGGATGGAAATAAAAATGGCGCCCACCTGCAAATTATGAGAACGAGCTGTCAAAAATGACGAGTTTGTACCGTTTGTTTACAGGAAGGTACAGTTTGTTTTGTTTGGTTTTTACAGTTATTTTTGTATTGTTGTTTTATTTCATTTGCAAAATTATTAAAATTTATGAAAAATTTGAGTACCAGAATTATGATTTTGACAGTTTTATTCAAACTACTTGGATCATGTAAACCCAGCTTTAACTTAAGGAATGAGTGTTACCAGTCCCACTTCAAAAAGTAGTTTCCCTCCCATTTTTAAAGCAGTGCGGACATTTACCCCATGCAGACCTTTGCCCCCACCTAGCCAATATATATATAAATATATATTGTTTTTCACTATTGATGTAGAGTAGTTAAGTATCGTAGATACGGTTGAATTCTGAACAAAGATAGATATTTGTAAATATGGTTAACTTAAGTTCTAATGTTTATTGTGATGAGGTAAATTCAGGTCGGAACTTAATAAAAATATGAGTTTATTTAATCATACTGCTTTATCATGTTTACCTTAATTTAAAGGTCCATTAAAGACTTCAGTTATTGTATTTCGATAAATGTGGAAAAAGTTAATTTCTAAATATATAATATATAGCACATATTATTATACTATATTTTAAGTAAATATGCGATGCAGTTGGTTTTTTAACATGTCTTTTCACGGTAGATACCGTTCTTACCTCACACGTCTATAGCTGTACTCATTACATAGTTAGATAAGGTATTCCAGAATATTTCATGTACGAGTATGTGTGTTCCTTTCGTCCAATAATAGTTTTGCATGTTTTCCTCTCTCTTTCTTCACGGTACGTATTGTACTGGCTTGATTTTCCATTTTATTCCTGGATGTCGGGACAAGAGATAGGGGGGAAGAAGGAGGGGCGTGTCTTTCCATTCATGTTGCTTTCCTTTTTTCATGCTGATGTTACGCCAGGATTGTGTGGGATTAGTATTCAAGGCATGCATTCAATATTCAGCCAGACTTTATGTACCCTGGTTGTCTGAGTCGTCCCCGTTCGTTATTTCCTTTTTTTTTCATTTATTTATTTCATACTTACAAGTTCCAGTATATTTTAGTAAAAAGTTCATTTATGAACACAAAATGTTTATTTTATTTTTTAAATTTAAATAAAACGTCGCAACATCCTTAGCAAAACTTTGGAAAGAATAAAAAAAAATCCTTGTACAAAGGTTATATTAAATAAATACGAATTCTCAAGATAATTTTGAAATTCATATTAAATTGCATACGCTTTAATTTTATATCAATGCAAGTTATTTTGCCTCCGAGCTTACAGATGATAACTGAAGCTGTATGATCGTTCTGAAGAACGAAATTATTTTATGTCTCCGGATTTAAAATTCTTAGACAAAATATCCGTTTCAAACATCAGATGTCGTATCTGTTAAATTTTGTATGTTGTCTGTCAACATTTTTGCCATATTGACCAACAATGGGCTAATTACGACCTACAATTAAAATTTAATTAAAATCGGACGAGTAGCTTTTAAGATATGTTGGTTCGCAAAAATTGAGCGATAGACAGACGCGGAACCAAACATGTTGTCTGATGTCTGAAACGGATTTCTGTCTTAGATTTTTTAAATTGGAGACGTAATAAATGTTTGTTCTTCAGAACGATCACATGCTTACCGAAGGCAGCAGAAGCGTTGTGATCATTCTAATAGGCAGACTATTTTGTAATAGATTATTAATTTGTGAAACTTGATTTATCTGTGATATGCCTCCAAGCTTCTTAATGTTCCTATATAGTGGTCTTTAAATGTTTTATCTGTTCTTGACATGCAAAGGCACATGATGTTATTTAGCAAGTGTTGATTAATATGTATAAATTACGCATTTCTCTAGTTCGTCGCATCCTTAGTGTTGGAAATAGTTGCCGCCGGTTATAGAGTTTTTACAAATATGTAAGCCGGTAGTTACTTCCTCTTGATTTGGAGGTCAAGTCTGCAAAATTTTGTCAAGCTCGGAATGAAATTGTAGATTTGGGGGAAAAAAATAAGCTGATGATATTCTTGTAGATTTAAGTTGAATTGAAATTTGCTTTTTAAGAAGTGTTGCTTTTTTACAAATTGAATTTAGTTTGGCAATAAGTCTCCCTCTCTTAGTTCCCCCTTCCCCTGAAAGAATGCATTTTTGATCTGTTTAGGGATGTCAGACAGTCAGATGTGTTAAAGGAAATTTACAATGGGGCTAAGATACTTCCTTGGGCTACACCTGGTTTTTTTATCAGCTGTATGCAGCTTACATAATATCAAAAGATACTTATTAAAGAGCATTTCTGGACATGTTAGATAAAATTAAAATTTACAAATAATAAAATATAATTTTTATCAACTGGAAAATTAAATTGAATAAGTTGCCTTCTGAAGCCAGATATATTTATAATTTTTGTTAATTTAAACACCGAGTTTGAGATGGTATGTTTTACTGAAAATTTTCCGTAACTTGGAGCTTAGTCTTTTTTAAATTTTAATGCTATGTTCATTATATCGTTATTTATTATGTCAACTTGATAACTTCGTTTTTTTTGTTAAATGGAGTGATTTCAAAAGGTTACATTAGTGGATTTGAAAAGCGTGAAATTCCTTAAGTGGTTAATAGTTTGCCGTGTTGGAGTGAGGCAGAGGGCATGTTGGTAAGACCTTATTTTGTTGGGAAGAGGGACAAAGTTTCCCTGTGAAATATGTTAGTGGGAAGTTTTATGACAGTCCTGTTAGGAGGGAGCCTGACCTCGGTGAGGGGACCGAAATAGAGGGAGAGAGTGAGCCGAGAAAGAGAGTTTTATTGAGAATGGCAGAAAGGAATAAAGTTTGTGGAGTGGGATAGGAAGTGTAAGAGGAAATATACTGGTTCTTGCCTTAGGGTCCGTGGAGGATAATGCTACCAACTTCATTAAGGATGTTTCCTTAAATGGGAATAGTTGTGGGACTTAAAGTCAATAGAAAGGGTCCTGTGTGTCCGGTCAGGTACCAGTAGTAGAATTCCGGTCCTGTATAATTGTCCCCGTTGGTCTATTTATGCTGATTGTCCCCAGGACCGCACTTAGTCCCTTCCTTCAATTAACCATCACGGTCTACAGTATCTCTCCTTTACTACGAATCTTCCTCTGCTGCATTTGACCTGTCCTTTTGGTTATGGTATTTTTGAAACTCCAATGAAACTGCTATTTAAGTTTCTTGTCTGTTAGTAGTGGGAACTATCTTAAGCAGAATGATCAAATATTGGTTTACATACCTTAAATATTTGCATTTTACTTATACAATTATTTAAGCAAATCATGGCCTCATTTCTTATTTAAAGCAACTATGGTTTCCTTGACTATTGAAATAAGCGAATAAGTTTATCCAAAGTGCAGCTGAGTAAAGCTGTATTTCATATTTTTATGTATTTAAATGTTTTTTTTTTTTTTAAATTTTATTTTCAATGATATACATAGGTGTTCATCTATTCATAAATAGGACTTAATTTTGGTTTAATAGCTTAAGAAGATTCACTAACACCATAAGAAAGAAGCTTTTAAGGTATGATGCAAGCCTTTATCTCACGCTGCAAAACCTGACTCTCGAAACGAACTTCGTGTATGACAATTGGCCAATATTCTTTTATTATATTTAACTAGCCTTAACCCCGCGCTCTAAGCGGGGCTCATGCTAGGTATTGGTGGCTATGTTGCCTATTGTCATGTAGGCCTAGCAATTAAAGAAGTCATAGGATCAAAGTTGTAGATCTCTTAAAATCAGTTACCGCTTGTGGAATCTGCTTTTCGATAGGACTTACCGTTTAGCCGCAATAAGCCTCCAAAAAAACTTTAAAGTTGCGTCCGCCATCATTAATTTTTTAAGGGAGGGGGGTTTTTTAAACTTTTCGGATTTTTCCAGTCGGTTTTGGCCAATTTCCGACCAAACGCAAAAAACCGCGAGTTTTGAGGAGGTCTAGAAGTACACAAATATTTTGAATAGCGAGTCTGTGGGGTTTGGTTACGGTGGGTGAACCTAATTTTTTTAGGTTTGTTTTTTATACATTTTGTTTTATAAAATTGTTAATAACATTGGTTCTACTCAATATTTTTAGATGAAACCAACCTTACAAATTGCACAACATGTTTACGCTCACCTCTGAAAAAAAAATTAATCGATATCGTTTAGCGAGTTGTGCGCCTATACAGTTTGACTGTGGCGACAGACACACATACACGACAAAAGTTAAGGCCGGATTCGGTTTTCGAAATGTATAAAATGAAGAAGTATCTAAAAGATTTCAAATCTGACCTATGTACAGACAAAACTCTAATTTTATATGTATTAACTTTATTAACTAGTTAGTATGTTTAATTTGAAATTATTATTTTATCACAGTACGGCTTTGTAAAAACCCTTTAAACAGGTATCATCTTAGTTACCATGTACTTTTCAGTTCATGAGGACTATTTTAAGAGAGAGAATATTTAAACATGGAATTATAAAGATGATTATTGGATGTTGGATGTTCTACTTTGTTGAAATAAAATAATGTGGGGTTAAGTAAGTATTAATAGTTAGTAAGTAAGAGACAGTATTAGTTTTCGAAATATGAGAAGTGCATATAGGTGACCGATTTATATGTTTAGGTAGCCTAGTTGTGCTTGCAGATTTAGTATTCTCACAATAAACCTCAGCTGAGTTGTTTTGTTAGCTCTGCTCTTTCTTATGGACTGGAGAATAGGTTTATACTATTTGGAGTAACGCCTGTTTAGAATTTAATAGAAGTCATTAAAGCCCTAGTTTAAGGACAACGGTTTGAGGAATTCTCTTCATTTCTAATTTTGAAAACAGATGGCTTAGTTTTGGTTGTGAAGTCTTGATTGTAATAAGTCATCCTTTATGATTGAATTTAGTTGAATATCTGAATTTCGAGCTGATAAATTCCGTTCTCCTTTTGAATTTAACTTGAGATGAGTTCTCAATGTCATTTATTGAACATAATGCATTTAAATTTATAAATTCCATTTCGCAATGTCCTTTGACAGAAGCTTGATTAATTAATAATAAAAGACTTTACATTGTCCTTTTTTATATAGGATCCGTAGGCAAAACCGAGGACCTTTATAATTTCCTGCGTTTGTCTGTCTGTCTTTCGTTAACGACTTGATCCCCGATTTTGAAACTCTGCAGTTATGTTATGTGTAATCCATAAATTGGAAAAATTAGAGAAGCTGGCGATGAAAGTTTAAGAGGTTAAGATTTCTTTAAAATGGAATTTCATTATATTATATTGTGTGTTAAATGAAAGTAGAGGACGCCCTTTGTATAAATATTTGTTTGGTTTCGTTTTTGTATCAAAATCCTTGTCCTGTTTATCCTTAAACATGTCTTTTTGTGCCCTCCTCCTCTATACTCTTAACAAATCAACGAAAATATGTAAAATAAATCATAGTTATTATTTCTCAAAAAACTTGTGCTTAAGAAAACACAAAAATAATCGTCCACGATGTTCAGATTTAAAAGGTCTGAGCCAGGCTTGAGCCATTTTTTTTAAACCAGACCACACAAAGTATTTATTACATTCACATTCCTCACAATAATTGGCTTACAGATTTTTGCGTGTGCTGAAAGCACATTATTTTCTCTAATAGTGTGCTTTTTTATCAATTCATTCCATAAATAAAATAATATTAGATAAATAAGGGAAGAATCTATTTCATCCCCCTTTTACCGATATCTTACGTTCAAACGTAACGATTTTAATAAAACTTCATATACACCATCTAATGCACAATTGAAACAAGCATGTAAAATTTCAATTTGATACATGCAGTAGTTTTTTTGTAGCGAAATGATATATTTTATAATAATTGAAAAGGAGATGTGTGGTTAGAGGAATAGCAAAGCCTCGGTTTCACGGAGCGATTATTCGCTGCTATTCAAGTAGCAGCGACAGAAATTGCTTTGTGTGACAGCTTACTCGCCGCGACTGACTCGACTCGCAGCGAGTAAATAGTAGCGGCGATAACAATTGAACATGTTCAATTCTGGTCGCCGGAAACAAGCGAGTAGAACGGTCACTTGACCTAGTCGCCGCTACTCAGCGCTGCTGTCGCCTCGTCTGACACCTCTTATCGCTAGTCGCGGTCTTATATCATAATATCTAGGGTCTATCGCTACTTGCTAATAACACAAAGTTATTTCCAGTTTGACGTTAAAAGTAGGTATTGAATTTCTCATTAGTATGTATATATTTTTTCTCAATTAGAGTAATTCTTTAAACTGAACTTCAGATTGCCGAAGAATATTTCCGTGGGCAAGTGGATCCTCCAAAGATAGCTCTTTCAAGAGCAAAGCAAACGTTGTTTCGTCGGTTTATCCAGTCACGAACGCGAATCCATTTTTAGGGTCCGTAGGAAAAACCAAAGACCCTTATATTTTCCTGTGTGTATCTGTCCGTCCGTCTGTCGCCTGCTCTCACGGCTACACCTTTCGTCCGATCGCTTTGAAATTTGGCATATATGTGTATAGTACCTACCCACACATTTTAAAAATGTAGCGACTTAGGAATTTTTTTAAAAAAAAATAGGGTACAAAAAACTTAAGGGTTTAAAAAGAATTTTTTTTTTGAAACTGTGTGGGTATCATAGGTACGTTGAGCTGATTATAAAAATATATAATTTTTGGTTATAAGCATTGACAGGACGAGAGTAGACGAGTTTTAAGTGGGTGTAAAAAGTGCCCCCCCCCCTTCTATCTCGCTTATGTAAAGTGCAAAAAATTTGAAAAAATTCCTTAACATTCTTCCCCCAAATGTAAAGGTGCCACTTTTTGGAAATGTCGATTTTTTTTTTTTTTGAAAAAATACGTTTTTATTATAATTATTCTCTTTTTGGTGTATTTATATGTTTTTAGCCCGGTTCAGTGGCAAAAAATACTGTATCAGATGTTTTTTTATGTGTTTTGAGAATAGGATAGTTCAAAGTAGGCTTTTTAGCATTTTAAAAAGCACCATCAATATCAATAGGTGCCTACAGCCTACAGCCCTCGCTGTGTGCAGACTAGCACACACTTAAGCTTTTATGTTTTATTACGAGGTGTCTGAATTTCACTTGATAAGAGCTTAGCTATTCGTTTTATATAAATGTTTTTAATAGTTGACTTTCTCGTATTCATTTTATAAGCACAAATCACTTCTCTATTCACGTAGTACTAACTACTCGTCGATACCAGTAGCTCCGTGTGACTGTTGTAGTCGTTGCTACTATACCCATTATCTATCAACTAACTCATCATGATTCATGATTATCTATATTTTCAATATTCAATACATATTTATTACTATACGCTCGCTTCAATGATAGAGCCACGCGATGCCTAGCTATTTTCATGGTCTCTCTATTAAGCCCCGTTTCCATTACAACAAATTTGTTCCGCAACATGTTGCCGGCACAAGTTCCAGGATTTTGTTTAAATGGAAACTGTCTGCAACATGTTGCGGGACATGTGCCAGGGACAAAAATGTGCCGCAACTTGTGCCACGGGCAATGGAAACACTTTGCAACATATCCCGGGAAAAGGCGCACGCGCAGTGCAGTCTATACCCGCTGCCCAAACCATAATTAAACCTTGCTCCCTACCTACACGTGCTCTTTTGTTTGTGGTTGATGTATTTTCAGTTTTGTGTTACTGAACTGTTGCAGAACTGTTTCCAATTGCACTTGTCCGCAACATGTGCCAGCAACTTGTAGTTGCGTTTTCTTTTGTAGAAAATGCAAATATATTAATTAAATTAAACTTTATTTCTGTATTTAATACTATGAAATTATTCTGTGGCTCTTTATAATACCTGAAAAATAGGAATACGACTCTCATTGACCTCATACGTGCCCACCCTGTTATATAATAATTATTGATTTCTACAGATTAAAGAAGTCAACTCTGCAACTGAATTCTGAATTATATATATATATATATATATATATATATATATATATATATATATATATATATATATATATATATATATATATACATTTTATTTATTTTCTTGTAATGTATTGACTTTTTAAAGAATTTAATATACTTATAAGTGAATTGGATTGTGATCATTTAACGCGGTTTTGGGTTGTGGCGAGGGGCTTTGTGACTGGCCCATTGTTGTTAGGAGCATTGTTGGGGAGGATTTCTCCCTTCATTCTTCTATGAGACATTTTCTAATCTACTTTGACCCAGTTTTCCTAGCTATTTGGTGAATCCCTTAAGAAAAGCTAAACTGGAGGATAATGCTCTTCTCACGTGGTATTATCCCTCGAGAGCCCACCCACTCCTGATCAACTTTCCTCTCCTGTGCTTATATATTTAAGAGAACGTTCTTTTATATTTTGTGAATTCCTTTTTCCCACCCCATTAGAGCGATTCTTGGGGTTTTAGAGAAAAAATAAATCGCACGAAAATGACGATAAGGAGGAAATAGTATGGAGGTTTACCGCTCGTTTCTCTTTGCCATTCTATACTTACTTCTTGGCTCTAGTCTTAAGTGTGATAGAAATCATTATTTCACTTTAAATAGTCTACCTATGGGATGCTGCTGTTATCATCTTTGGTATTGCATCATTAACTGCCTATATATATATATATATATATATATATATATATATATATATATATATATATATATATATATATATATATATATATATATATATATTAATATTTTACCATTTTGGTAGTATTCATACTACAGAATAATATATATATATATATATATATATATATATATATATATATATATATATATATATATATATTTATACTTGATATATGGTTCAATTTTATTATTTAAGTTAATATTGTTAATTAGGATCCGTAGGCAAAACCAAAGACCCTTATATTTTCCTATACGTGTGTCTGTCCGTCCGTCCGGTCGTCTGCTCTCACGGCTACACCTTTCGTCCGATCACTTTGAAATTTGGCATGAATGTGTCTGTACCTACCCACACATTTTAAAAATATAACACCTTAAAAAAAATATTTAAAAAAAAAATTAGGGTAAAAAACTTAAGGGTTAAACATTTTTTATTTTTTTCGACACCGTGAGGGGTATCATATGAAAGGGTACGTTGAGCTGATTACAAAAATATATAATTATTTGGTTATAACTTTGATAGGGCGAGCGTAGGCAAGTTTGAAGTGGGCGTTTGAAACGTGTCCCCCCCCCCTCTATCTCCCTTATGTGAAGTACAAAAAATCTGAAAACATTCTTCGACCAAAAGTAGATACCACTTTTTGGAAATTTCGAAAAAAAAATTATTTTATTTTTTATTGACAAAATACGTTTTTTTATGTCTAATATTAGTAGTAAAAGTACCCTCAATAACTAGTATAACTGTAGAGGTGGATCCTTCAGGGTATATAGAAAAACACAGGTTTATTCCATTATGTTTTTGGCAACGTTTCGGCCATATCCGGCCATTTTCAAGCCTACAACAACATAATTTATTTAATAATGTCATCGTTACATAAAAAATATAAATACAACACTTAGAGGACAATAATTGATAAGAAGTACCTAGTGATCTACACTTGAGGAAGTGTTGTCATATCAGTTGTAAAACATAAAAATATAGGAACTATACGGTTCCTCGTCTAATAACTTCCGAACCATCATCTATTACGATCTATTAAATTAAGAAAAGGTAACATAACACGTAAAACAATAGTAACAATGGTAATATTGAACAATAACATTAAAAATGAAATAACAGGATATCACAGAGAATTATTTTAACATAAATAAAAAAGGTAATCACAAATACCAAGGGAGTGATAACAGTAACGTCTCTAATCAAATGATTATCATATCGGCATGTACAATGCTTCCCTATTTAGGTATTATTTATCTTTTATTTATAAATTAAAATATAATAATAAAAAATATAAATTAGTAAATTAATACTGTTTCTATTTAATAAGGATAATAATTAAACGCAGCAAAAAGATTAATCTATTCTAGACAATACTTTAAGAAGTAAAACTACAAAACCCAGGTTTGATCATATTGGCCTAGACCGTTCTCCTGGGCGGTAATTATGATTAGATTTATTATAGTAAACCCCACTATAAAATTTGTTTAGGGAACGAAAATCTGTTTTAATGTTGACCGTGTTATCTAATTTGATAGCTATATTTAGCGCTTCTATCATTTTCCTTCTATTTGTTTTTTGTTCCCTCCCTATGATTTTTGTTTCGTCAAAAAGAAATTTGTGATGGGTGGCCAGAGTGTGACTGGACAGGGCTGTGTTAGAGTTGCCCTTATTTTGATCGTATTTATGCTGATCAATTCAATTTTTAATTAATTGGCTGCTCTCGCCAATGTAAGATTTGTTGCATTGTCCGCACGGTATTTCATATATAGTGCCGATGGTATTGTCAAAAGGGATTTTATCCTTCAAGTAGTGGTACATATTCTCCATTTTGTTTAAAGGTTTGTATCCAAATTTAATCTCGGGACAATCAAACTTATGCATTAAGGTTTGCACTTGGTCAGTCCTTTAATATATGTCATGCTGACAAATTTGGTGGGTCTAGTACTGGTATTATCTAAAATAATGTTATCATTGTTACTATTACTGAGGAGGGAGTTGGTGTGTTGGTGCCAGATTTTTTTAAAGATTTTAGGGGGGTAAAAATTATCTTTTAACTTGTCGAAAATCCTCTTCTTTACTGTTGGGAGGTGACTACGATCCGTGAGAGAAATAGCTTTCTTAATCATATTATGGACGCAATTTGTTTTTTGGTACAGGGGGTGTTGTGATCTGAAATTAAGGAATCTATTACTTTTCACGTCTTTTTCGAACCATTTAGTAGAAATAGACCCATTTAAGTTTTTAATGATTGTGATGTCAAGGTAATTCAAACAATTATTAGCTTCTTTTTCAGTCGTGAACATTAATCTGGGGTGAAACTTGTTTAATTCGTTCAGCAGTGGTCTGGACCACTTACAGAGCACTTAGAACTGACCCCACAGAGAAAATTAAAAAAGATTACAAAATATTGATTAAAAAACTATTCAACAATAAATACATTGACAAACATAAACGTGCCTGTCTGAACAATAATAACACTTATTGCCCTAGGATGTATGGACTTCCGAAAACACACAAAACTAACCTCCCACTCAGACCCATCATCAGTCAAATTAACTCTCCTCTAGAATCTTTTGCAAAATTTATGAACCCGTCACTTGATCATTTAAACAGAAACAACAATTACGATGTTGCGAACTCAGCCATATTAAAACAAAAGTTAAAAGACATCATTATCGAGCCTGATGAAATGATGATTTCCATTGACGTCACGTCTCAGAAAATACTGTTTTATGAATATGAAGTGTAAATACATGTTAATGAGACTACGCGAAGTGCACTTATCTAAGAAAATATTATAAGAGCACTCATGTTGCAATTTCATCTTCTGCTTACCAACTTCATTATAATTTCACACACGTGACATTCTACGGATTTTTTTTATTTACCATAAATATGAGTACCCATCCGATGTCTGTCATAATGCATTTGATCGTGTATACTCGTACAATATTTTAGCTGCTCATTCAGTTGCTTTGCGACTTACTACTTGTAACGAAGAACACACGAGGCGGATTCCTCGGTCGCGAGATGAGGTTTACCTCGTGATTGTACGTAGTTAATTATGTCCGTGTCTAAGATAAGGTGCAGTTGGTCTTCCGCGGCCCCTAGTGACAAGATGATCAGCGCCAAGTCACGCCTGGCTGATTGCCTACAGAGTTCTCAGTGATTGATAGACCTAAGTCAAATACTCGAGTCTCGGCCCGGCACCACTCGCTCACTTAATTGCCGTTACGCCTCTGCCGAGGCGAAGCTCCAACCTCTGCACCTTAAAAACCTATCAAAACTCCATCCGATAACGACTCACTCAACTTTTTAACTACTTCTGTGTCCGTTAATTTTGAACTAAGTTAGTTAACCTCGTTCTCCTTGCTGGATATCGACGTCTAGTCTCCTTAATTTGGAACTTATTTAATGGCAGTTCGATAAATTTTAGTAATCGCTTTCTTTTGGGAACCTTCCATGATACGCATAACAAAATATGAAATAAAAAGAAGATAACTTATTTTAATTTTACAATTAAGAATTTTACTTTAACATTTTTTTTTAAATATCTATCTCATTCTTTCTTCTCACCTCACAATACGTTTGAAAACAGTACAAGAAAGTAACAAAATATTAACATCGCCTTGCATAGTTATGACAGTTATGTAAATTATTTATTTGTGCTGGTACTTTAGATTTTCGTTCTAATTATTTATTTGTGCTGGTACTTTAGATTTTCGTTTTAAGTCCCTAAAGTGGTGTTATCATTAGTGGGAATATATGTTACCATTACCATTATTGAGAATATGAACCATGTCGTCATTTTATACCTCCGCCCTGCAATGTTCCACAATTTTATGAACGTCCGAGCTACCTCACCCGGAATAAAAGTAGCTCCCTTAAGCTCAGTGGAGTTGGGGTGGGTTTTATAAAACAAAAAAAAAAAAAAAAGAATTAATAAATAAGGAAAATGGCGCCACGTTATTTTTTTAAACTATGAATAAAACTGACTGGGAATTTCGGGTTAGAGAACATCCCTGGCATAAACCGATATTTTGTTTAATGAATTAATTTTCCCAATTCGGGCACAAGCAAAATAACGAAACTTGTGTTTCCTTAAAAAATAGCCAGAGATAGCCTCCAAAATGGTTTAAAAAAAAACAAAGTAAAGCAAAATAGATTTTAAAATAAAATATATAATTTTTTAGCGTTGCCAAGTAATTGTAGCGTAAAAAAAAAAAAAGCATACAAATAATTTTTACTACTGCTTTTTTTATGCTCGCAACAGAAGAATACAGTTTTACGCGCAAAGTACGTACACACGCAATAAAAATAAAACACGTAAAAAAGATATAGCTCAAAAAAACCTCGAATCGCGCTAACAATAAATAACGTACGAAACAACAACTAACAAAAGGGGACGCTTAAGGGAGTAACACGTAAAAGGGGGAAAAATGGGGAAATGTAGAGCAGGCTACAAAAAGAAAGGGAAAAAAGGTATAAAAGGGAAGTCACTTACAGTCTTATGAGGTTACCGGCTCGGGCACGTGACACAAGGCAAGTGACGTCTTGGAGTGAGGCAGTCAGATGCTACGCTGAATCCAGATTAAGTCTACGGCTACGGTAGGAGTAGCAATTGCGGGCTTCAGTAATTACGGGCGCAAGTAAAACTAATTGACTTTAGTTCCGCACTAGACCCAGAGATGGCGCGGCAGTTGCCTTCTAGGGAAAGGTATAAGTGTAGGGCAGGTTTGGCGTCAACAACAGTTTTATATATAAAGAATAAAGTAACTGGAGCTAACTAATAAATATAAATCCGTAATTTCCTACGGGTGGTCTGATTATGACAAAAAAAAACAAAAAAAAACTCTCACTCACAAGGAGAAAAAAAAATATCCTAAACGACGCAGCATGGATGCAGTGAAGAGTTCCTCCAGACAGAGGGAAGTCAAGGTAGGAGAACGTCCACAAACAAAAGGCAGCAAATTCCAAAATAGCACTTGGTACCTACTGTGTACCAAGTAGTTGAAGAGTTTTACTAACAAATCACAGATGTCCTGATCTTTAAGTTTAATTGTTCTTATAAAAAAACTAAACGTAACACAAGGGTTCACAAGATGGCGTCAACCCAACACCAACAGCCATTGGCAATAAGACGCAAGGCACAGTTGGTCCAAGATGGTAGAATAGAGAGGTGGGCTCATTCCCTAACAACCGAGGGTTCGAGTTTCTTCGAACATCTTCGTAGGCGCTCGGGTGTGTGACGTCAGTCGGCGACCCAAGTTCCTACCCTTTCTAATAACTACTATACAATTAAACTAACTTTTTATTAATTTTTATCATATTTAGTGATTTTTTTAAGTTAATTGCCCTCTCAGATCACATATTATGTTAAATAAATGTTTAAGCAAACCAAAACATACGTTAATATTAAAATTATCATATTTTAATTTAACCTTTTTATTGTGGATTCTATTCGAAGATTCTATTTTCATTTCGTCAAATGATAGTACGATTAGATATTCATTAGGCTGGAAAGTGGTTGAAACCATACGAAAACTTTGAAGCATTGTTTCTCTATAGAGTTGGGTATGATAAAATAAAAGTGAAATTTTTAAAAAAAACTTTGACAATTCTGAACCAACTGTGCTTTATTTAGACGCTGAACATCTATGTAACAAGAATATGTATGTGAAAAGGAACTATCGGGACAAGTATCTATCGTGACTTATAAAGTTATTATTAATGCTTTGAAGGGAAAGCATAATTTTTCTGTATACTATGGGGGTAATGCCTTAAATTCACTTTTAAGTACTAAAATTAATGGTAACTATTGTGACTTTTAATAAACGTACGCACCATGATTTTTGAAAAGAATTGTTGTGTGACATACCCCCTCAGTCAAACAGTGCAGCAAAATTCTTGGTAACTATTGTGAAGTAACTATCGTGACCGATTGCTGGGACAAGTTTTTTTATTAAACTCCCGACAAATTACATCGAAATAAGAAAGAAATTATATTTAGTATCACAAACTACGTTATATTTCTATCTAGGCTTATAGTTAGAAAGTCGAAGAAAAATATAGCATGATAACTAAGGTTAAAAGGGGCTAGGCACTATCGTGTACTTCATGTAGAATATTTAAATTTATCCTCCCTAAAAAGAATATATAAGAATCTGACCACACCGCAATGATGAATCTATAGAAAAATGTTTGTGAAGTCATAGATTTTTTAATTATTAGGAGTGCAAGAAATGTTTTTTTTTTTAACTCGTGTACAGTGAAAGCGTCACTTTTTTTTAACAAAAAAAAAAAAAAAAAAAAAAAAATCACCCATATTAGGATTAAGTATTTAAACAAGAAGATATTCCTTGAAAAATGGGAGTGATTAAAATCGGCTAAATAAATTTAACATAAATCACCTATAGCAACATTTATTTTGGTCTAAAAAAGAGCCGTACTTCGTAACTTACTTTAAAATAAATAAATAGATTGATAACGATAATACAATATACAAATCAAAATAAAATAAATAAATAGATTAATTAATAATATATACATATATTTGTGAAGGTTTAGATTTTTAAACACAAATCTTATTCTTAAACTGTTTTAATATTAAACATTTTCACTTATAAAATAAAATATACATACAAAAATCTTCAGAATTTAGTTACCTATACGTTAAAAAAAAAAAGTAGTGCTCTAAGTGCAAAATTAGAGGCATGAGGTTAAATTAAACAAAAATAGTCGCAAAAATAATGGTATTTAGATCATAGATTGTGGAATCTGGGCAGCCAGCCTACGTCACTACCACCCTAGAATATGGGCGTGGCCAAATCTACTAGGTTCTCGTTTTTAAGCCGAATGAGCCCACCTGTATTTCATTTCACCTTGCAGTTGGTCAACCTACGGAAACCTCCGTAGCTCGTGACGGGAACAACACTGAATCCCCGAGTCCTAACCGTCACCCCACCTCTCCAATCTCTTTAGACAACAATAAGATGGACTTTATGATATAGTGATATGACAACAGGAATATGATATAGAATATGGAATATACTGCAAACATAATACTCGGAAATATATAAACAATCACATCTACGTGAAGGCGTCCCAACTCGTAGACAGATAAATAGTAAACCAAGCAAGGTGCGTCCACCAAACTATGGTTCATAAATAAAATATAATAACTAGATAGAATATAGATAGAAATTACATTACCAAATAAATAAATATATATTAAACCAAAGAGACTAGAAAAGGCGAGTTAAGGGTTCTAACACTCAACAAAATAGATTTAAAAAAATAATGTAGATATTTTCTTGATATAAAAAAAAAATGCTACAGCCCCCCTAAAAATTTTCCTTGTTGTACAATTTCAATACAAAAGCCGGTTCAGTTTAATAAAAGAGCTTGAATGGTTTATTATATCTTAGGCGTTAGTCTAATATTTTATTTTCCTTTATTAATTTATATATTTCGGGCTGCATATTACACGCCACATTTGAAAACTTTTTTTTAAATTTTTAATCAAGGAATTTTTATTTTTTTATCTACGATTGATGCGAAATATAAACATTTTACCTCTGTTTAGATGTTTAGAAAGTAATTCTTTACGTACTTCTATTCATTGCACATGCGCGTTTCATAATTCCTGTGAAAAACAATGATTGATTTATGTCATTATGACGAAAATGAGGAGAATAATACGCCTCCCGAAATAATAATTCGGCACAAAATACTACTTATGAATAATGTCGTCTTTAACAAAAGAGAAATACGAACTTACATACAGGAAGTTTATTAAATAATTTTTTCTGTATTTATTATTAAAATTCAACAATCGTAGATAAAGTACGGTACGTAACTTGTGCGAAAATTGCATTTTGCTTTGCTCGTGTGGTATTACTACCTTCGCTGTCACTCGGGTGCAAACTCCACACTCGCATGCAAAATGCTTCTTTCCGCACTAGACGCGCAATGTACTATTATTTTAATTTCTTAAACTCGGTGTAGCAAAAAAATAATCTTCCTGTTATCCTGTTATAGGAAATAGAACTACACGTTGTAGTTCTTATCTGTCCCTAAGGTAAAGAAACGAACTAAAGTGGATAAATAAATAAAGCAATGCTGCATTATCCAATAAATATTAAGATCCGAGATGAAAATATTGGTGAAGGTTGGTTTGTGGGCGGGTCTGATGTTGTATGAGTTATCGGCCCAATATTTCCAGCGGGCTAATTGGTACGGGGTACCGCCATTACTCACCCTCACTCCTGATTGACTCACGATGGTTTTCTGAACACCGCACCGTTACAGCACATCCTTCAACACTTACACGCCCTAAAAATAACTCTTTAAAAGGTACCGGGTTCTTACAGAGAACTAGTTAAATTTAAGCACGCTCGCTTATTGTAGAACCCTCATCTTTACACGAAACTCTTCTAAAACAGGTTGGACAAAATTACAGTCACCGTTTATATCAATAAATTTAAACATAATGTGACACAGAAGTTATATTGAGATCAACTCTATTCTTAGTATTAAAAAAATCGGTGCTATAAATCGAACAAAACTTTTTATAGATATTGATATTGCACTTAATTCCATAATATCCTAGTTCTTCCACATATAACTAGATTCTCGGTAATTTTCGTTTTATATGGCTTGATATGTATTTAAATGGATTATCATTTAGTATTTTTTTAATCGAAATGTACTAAAATTGGAGAAAACAACGTTTTTACCGATATCTTACGTTCTATCGTAACGATTTTAATAATACTTCATAATCATCGTCTTAAGTACAATTGAAACAGGCATGTAATATTTCAACTTGATATAGGCAGTTTTTGTCTAGTGATGTGATTAATTTTATAATTGTTGAAGATGACATGTCAGGAGCGTGTAGTTAGGGGGTGGAATAGTAAGAATGCTGATGGGTGGCTCCCACTCCACTAGACCCTTTATTACAACCATACTCTTTAACTATCAACTCATCATGATTGTCTATTGTTTTCAATATTCAATACATATATTTATTTTATATAATAATTGTATAAACTTATTTAATCATTATAAATTAAATAAATAAAATTCTGTTCTTTTAATTTTACCTTAATATATACCTAAATACGAATAGTTTGCGTAGTATATCATTTAATTTTGGTTCTTTTGTAACTCCGCCATGTACAAGTACACAGTTAGGACGTATACTTAGTAGTGTGATATTATAATTAATATTTAATGAAAAGCGTAAGGAACGTCGTTCCTACGGGTGTCCCGCGACATTAATTTTTTGATTTTTTAGGGAAATGTAAAACTTGTCCATCAAAATCTCAAAAACAATTTTTCGCACCATATCTTTGTATGTATATACTATGTATATTATGAGAAAGTAAAATGTTATTTATTATTTTTTACGTTTGAGATTTAAAATAACCCTTTACAAGTAATAAATATCCTTACTGAGTATTTAACCAATTTATTATTACTTCATGAGAGTTAGTAGATAATGAATGTGCCATAAATATAATTTAATTTTCTGCATTATTCAAACTAAGTTTCGCCAGTTACCATAATATTGTTTATTTCGTATTTTTGTATGCTTGAAGGAATTAAAAGTTATTGCGATCAATCTTTGCTGTGGATTAACAGTTCGAAGGAAAAGTGAGAAAAAAATTTTAAAGAAAGCTAACACATAAAAAATTACTGGGTGCTTATTACTTCGAGTCAGACGTTCCGGGGCACAGACAAATTGTAATTTTACTTCTCTCTGTTGCCCTCTCGTTTATAAAGGTCAGAAATTTTAATAAAAGTAGACTTAGAAGTATGGACGGAGTTCTAAAGCGCTTCGTCGGATGATTGACTTTTTCATGCAGTAGCTCATAGAATACTTATTGGACTCGATGATCGAGTCCTGTAATTACTGCTCTATAAAGTCATTACTAATGGAGACGTGTATAACATTAGTTACTTACTTTACCCTATTCGTAACTCCAGAACATACTAAGATAACTTATCTATTACAATTCTTGTAAATGATTTTTTATTTACATTTGTGATATTCCTGGAATATATTACTAGAAATGCCTACTTCTTAATTTCTAGGGTGAGTCGCCCAAAAAGGGGTAAAAACTCTTATTGTAACACGCGCTGTCTTTAATGATTAAAATTGTTAAGCTTTTATTAATTATTATAAGTTTGAAGAGCTAGAAGAGATAATCTTTAAGAAAATATCTAATAATATAGCTACCGTTAATGTGCCAAAACTGTATTGTTTATGCCCGGAATGTCTTCTAATAGCTCAATTTTTTATCCTTTTTACAGGGCTGCACACTATTCAGTAAAGTCAGTAAATGTCTGTACTTTGAGAAAAGTCTGTATTAGGTCAGTATTTCATGAAACTGGTCAGTAAAGTCAGTTTTTTACACCTTGAAAGGCCTGAGAAACCGAGGATCAGTTTTGGTGCTAGCTGGGTATGGATGTGGCACATTGCGTGTGTACAGTTTTCATAGCTTTCATGAGCAGCTACTACCTAACAGTAACACTCTTATTTAATTTAAATTTGTTTTTTATTGCAGGTGGCATTAATTATTGATTTTTTAAGTTTTTTCTTTACTTCATGTGAAATTTACTAAGGTATTTATGAAAATGAGAAAGTTTACTTTACAACCTTTATGTTAAGTGAAATGGATAATTGCTATTTTACTTTTTGTTACGACGAAACTACCAATGCTGCATCCTATAAAGAGTTGAAAATAACTGTTAGGTATTGGTCGGAACCAACTAAAATGATTGTAACACTACATTTGAAAACATTTTTTATTGGCTCAGCCAACTGCTTAAGATTTTTTGTCAAGTTATGTGAGGCATTAAATAATTAAGGCTAAATTGCCACGAGCTAAATTTCTTATGTATTCTTCAATTGATCCCTTTAATTGCAAATTCTTCTAGTACATGGTCTATAGGGATTATAATAATTAAAAAAACAATTTTTTAATTATATTTTTTCATTTTGGCTGTATTTCGCCCAAACCTGGGCATCTTCAGGCCTAAAAATAACAATAATATATAATACTATTTATTTTAACAAATTTGTACCTAAATTTGTAAAATAATTCAAAAAGAATGGGAAAATATAAAACCCTAAACCAACATCCAATGTAAATCAACATATTTAGAATTAATAAAATTTTGTTGCAATAATACTTACTCACAATTTAAAGATAATATATTATATAGAATTATAAAAGGTGTACCTATGGGCAATAAAATGTCAGTGAATCTCAGCTTTTAAGGCTTTAGAATCATTAAAATTTAAACCTAAATTTATATGTAAATATGTTGACGATTATTTTATAATTGTTAAAAAAACACAATGTAAAGAATTGTTAGATACATTTAATAACCAAAATGAAAATATTAAATTTACAATAGAAGAAGAAATTCTTAATAAAATTAATTTTTTAGACTTAACAATAATTTGAGAAGAAGATGGCAAAATCAAAACTAAATGGTATGAAAAAACAATAAAAGATCAAAAGTTTTTAAATTTTAAAAGCAAACATCCAATAATGCAAAAGCATAATGCAATTAATAATCTTATTAATAGAGCTGTCACCTTAACAGATAAAAAGTACTTGAAATCAGTAAAGTTAGAAATTTTCAAAAAATTAACAAAAAATGTATACCCTCAAAGCTTAATAAAAAAAAATTGGTACCAGAGAATCAACCTTAAAAGAAACAATAAGCCAATAGAAAATACAAATATTAACCCATAAAAAAACATACAATTTTATAGTATGACTTATATTAACAAACTTAGTGAAAAAATTGAAGAAACTTTTAGAGAATTTGACTGCAATGACATAAAATTCGGATTAAAGCCGGTAAATAAAATTGATTAAATGTACCATACTAAACTAAAAGATAAAATTCCAACTAATAAAGAAATGGACATTGTATATAAAATTCCATGTCTAAATTGTCATAAAGTATATATTGGACAGAGCAAACAAACGTTGGAAAATCGATTAAGCCAGCATAAGTACAATGTAGAAAAAAAGACGATAAAACCGCGCTTGCTCTTCACGCCAGAATAGAAAATCACCAGATAAATTTTGATAATACAGCAATACTGGATAAAGAATTTGTAACTAGAAAAAGAGAATATCTGGAGGCTTCGTGTATTTCGATATACAATAATAATATGAATCATAAAGCTTTGATTAAGATTTGAATACATTTTATTCAGGTATTTTAAGATTAAAACATAGTCATTAAATGAAATAATAAATAGAAACGATAAATAAATAAATTTATAATAATGAATATAATTATAAATGTATAATTTGAAAATATATTTTTAATAAATAAAATGACAATTTTAATAAATGTTAAGACAATTCTTTAAACAAAAGAAAATAAATAACAACAATTATATTTAGATTATATATATATATATATATATATATATATATATATATATATATATATATATATATATATATATATATATATATATATATATAAAATAAAAATAATCTATATATATAAAACTAAGAGTGACAGTGACTGATCATCAAAAATTCTCCTACTTCCCATTGACCTAGAGATTTGAAATTTGGTACATAGATAGAGTGTACCATAAATAGGAAAGTGCGGCCATTTTGATTTCGATATGTGTCCGCCATATTGAATTATAGCCGCCATCTTGGATTTTTTCATCAGTAATTCTCCTACTTCCCATTGACCTAGAGATTTGAAATTTGGTACATAGGTAGAGTGTACCATAAATAGAAAAGTTCAGGTGTTTTGATTTCGATATATAGCCGCCATTTTGAATTATAGCCGCCATCTTGGATTTTTTCATCAGTAATTCTCCTACTTCCCATTGACCTAGAGATTTGAAATTTGGTACATAGGTAGAGTGTACCAATACTAGAAAAGTGCGGGTGTTTTGATTTCGATATATAGCCGCCATATTGAATTATAGCCGCCATATTGGATTTTTAAAACACTTGTATATGTTTATGTGTCGTATATCGTTTTAAAGGCCTTGATTAATACTTTAATGTTGTGGTATTTATTTATTTTTAAAATTTTTTGTACGGGTACATTTGTACCGATTTGTACTTTTGGTTCAGGTTAAGAAGGTGAAATAATTTTTTTAAATTTTATTTTTACATTTATTAGAATTCATTAGCCTAAATAATGATCTTATACATGGTTTGATTTTTAAATATATTTTTGGTACCTATGGGTACACGGGTACAAATATGCTTTTAAACACAAAACCTACTTTCATGTATATCGTTGAAAAACTCTTGAATAGGCCTTTTAATGTAGTTATGTAGTGTTTTGTGATATTTTTACTTTTTAGGGGGGTAAAATTGAAAAAAGTCCTTATATAGCTGTTTTTTGACAATGGTTCCTTAGGTTTTGGTTGAAATTTAAAACATTGTTATTATTTTTTACTCTCCTTTTCGAGACGTTTACGAATATACCTCATTTATTTTGTTATCTTCATTTTGACTTTTTCGGGTAAAAAAATCACAGGGGTGTGGCTTGACGATTTTTTGGTAAAAAATAAAGTTTGTACTATCTTCATGAAATTTGTCACGCTTATAAAAATGAAAAATACAAGACGAAAGTGCTCTTGGACTTTTTTTCCAAGACTCTTAGTTTCCGAGAAAAAGCCACTCAAAGTTCATATTTGGCAATTTTTGGGGTTTTCGATTGGCCATTTTTTGGGCTTTAAAAGTGCTAAATGGTAAACTGACGGCATATTCGTAATCTACTCGACGGGGGCTTTAAAAAAACGTATAGTTTGTATGGGGTTGTCGACAACTTTTTTTGCCCAAATTTTCCGGCTCAAAATCTGGGCCCAAAAATAGGGAAATTAATAAAAAATTAAAAATATGAGAAACATTGATTCGATTTGATTTAAAATTTGTATGCATGCCTTATTTAATATTAGGAACTCGGAAAAAAAATTAATACTTGAACATATTTGTACACATGTGTACTTTTGGTACATACGGTACCTAATGTGTTATTTTAACTTGAGATTTTATGTTGTGAAACAATGTGTTATTAGTAATGATTTTATTTAGTAAGCTTTATACCATTCAGTGAATTTAATTTGTTTTAATATAATGTTGGTACCTATATGAGGTACATGGGTACAATGATCGAAATGCTCGAAATATATCATATTATATATAATTTTACAGTGCTTGAAAAGTACTTTCATTGTTGTTATGTACACTTTTTCAAAATTTTAAATTTTAAGGGGTGTAAAGCATAAAAAACCGTTAATTTATCTGTTTTTCCGAATTGGTTTTTTAGATAATAATTTAAATGGAAAACTAATTAATAATTTTTTACTGCTCTTATCGAGACCTTTACAACAATACCAATTTTGATAATATTCGATGAATGAATAAAGCACTGCTGCTGCTCAGCAGAGTAAGGATTTTTTATTCGATAGACTGCTGCGCATTTGATTTGTTTTGGTTTTTTTTTTAGTTCCGTGAATTGTTGGTTGAGTTAGTCTAATTGTAGCCGTTACTCTTGGCGACAAGCTTTCTACATCAGTTTTCTGGTGTTTAATTTGACATAATATGACCAACCAATGAGAGAAGACTTTGAGAAAGGCTTGGGTTTGTCTTTGTGGGGGGGTGCATTGTTTTGTTTATTTTTGACACATTTTGACAGTTTTTGATACGGCGCGGCAATAAAAGAATAAAGTGTATAGAAAAATAAAAATATAAATTAATCAAATATAGATATATGTATAAAATTACAAGATAAAAAGAACTTTATATATACTACGTTTTTTAATTCAATTAATTTATCTTCATATTCAATTATTTATCTTCTTTGTTTAATTGGTTTACTTATTCTTTTTTGCTGTCATTCACTGTTTACCTCTTAATAAAAAATCTTAAATTTGAAATCTGTCAAAATGAAGGATTGTAAATATTTGGGATATGACAAAACAAATAAAATAACTTGCGGATTTTTTCCGAACAGACTTTCCATGAAGCAAATTTGCTGAAAACTAATTAAATTCTGCTGAAAAATTACTAAAAGCATTAAAATATTGTTTGTGCCATGCCCTAAGGAACTTCATTTAGAAACTAAACTTCAAACGCATTCTAGCGGTGAACTAACAAACTAAGACATACAAAACGTTTACCAACAACAGTTTTATGAGTTAAGATTTCATTTCTGATG
This sequence comes from Gerris lacustris, assembly GCA_951217055.1. Classification (NCBI taxonomy): domain Eukaryota; kingdom Metazoa; phylum Arthropoda; class Insecta; order Hemiptera; family Gerridae; genus Gerris; species Gerris lacustris. The sequence continues at coordinate 91,171,142 of OX578276.1, forward strand.
CAATAATATTATTAAATAAAAAAAAATTACACTGTTAAACAAAATACATTATCCACATAGTTAGTGCCAAGTAAATATGTAGGAAATATAAAAACTTATGGTTAAATTCATTTATAATGAAAAATATATTTTATATAAAAAAAAAGCAGGTCATATATTTAATTGAGATAAAATGTTTAAAAATAAGCAATAAAAAATAATAGGTACTACTTTATATAAACTAATTGCACTAAAATACAAAATTATTTAATAAAAAAGATATATTACTTATATTGTTTTAATTATTTTTTACACCTAGCGCCAACTTCTAGACGAATAAGGCACGCGAAGCGTGCCAATTCGGCTAGTTAAATATAATAGAATAGATAAGAATATGCACGGTTTTAATAAAATAGAAGGTTTGAGTGATTTAAATAAGAATAATAAAAGATCTGTAGACTGACCTTTATCTCTGCAATAAGAATGTTTGTGATAGGTATATAAACATATGATTAGACAGACAAAAATACTATAGAGTATTTAGTAACTATTGATCAATGAGTTAGATAGTTACTCAAAGTTGTTAAAAACCACATTCATTGTAATATATTTATCACATCACATGAAATATTCAGCTAAGGTAATCTTTTTAATAATTTAATTTTTATTTTAAAATTTTATTAATTGTTGATTTTTGTTTAAATTAATGTTTAAAAAGAAAATAAATTATAGTTTTGTCAGGTAATTTATAGATAGTTTGACAATTTTGTGTTAGTTTTTTTTAAACTGTTTTTAACCAAATAGAAAATAGTAATAAGTAAAAATTTGTTAAAATAAATAGTATTATATGTTATTGTTATTTTTAGGCCTGAAAATGCCCAGGTTTGGGCAAAATATAGCCAAAATGAAAAAATATAATTAAAAAATTGTTTTTTTAATTACTATAATCCCTATAGACCATTACTAGAAGAATAAATTGCTTATGCATGGTTATGATGGACCAAATGTAAACAAAGCTGTTACAAGACATGACCAAATATATAATTTTTTTAAAAAAGAAAAACTATGGGGACGTTGGAACCTGTAACATTCATGTTTTACACAATGCATTTAAACGGGGAATGGAAGTAAGAGATCATGCATCAAATCAATTTTTCCAAATGCACGATTTTTAATGGTTGGCCGTCAAAGTGGAAAGATTTCACTGAAGTTCAAAAAGGCCTAAATTTGCCCAGTCATAAATTTATTAAGCATGTATGGTCAAGATGGTTATCCTTGGAGCAAGCAGGCTAACGACTTTTAGAATAATGGCCAGCATTTGTTAAATATGTCCTCACATTTATCCCAAAATATAAAACTGACCTAATGAAATCTACGAAATATAAGAACATCGTTACTCTTTTAAAAATTGACACGATGAAAGCGGAAGTATCTTTGTTTTTATATATTTTCTGGCACTTGATTGCACAGCTCTTTTTGTTTCTTAATCAAAGATCAAATTTCATTTTTTACAGCTGGTCAGTGGGGAGAAAGGTGACCAATTTTAAAAAGAATTCATTAAAATTATTTGATTTGCTATTTTTTTTTTTTTTTTTTTTTTTTTTTTTTTTTTTTTTTAAATAAGGATTGGTGACAGTAATGTTAGTAGGTATTTAGTCAGTATTTTCACATAATTAGTCAGTAAAGTCAGTAAATTTGACCTTACAACCAGTTTGCAGCCCTGTTTTTAGGGTTTTGTAGATACTTACCCTTATGCCGAGGGTGATGTGTCCGTCTATCCGTCGCTCTTTGGTTCATGGTGCTGAAATTTTAAACACCGGTGCAACTTTTTTACCCAACCACATGAAAAATGTACAGAAGTTAAAAATTAAATATGTGCATGCGCAAGTCGCAAAAATGTGGTAATCTCAAAAATTTATATTTTTTTTAAATTTTCGAGTGGGGTATCAAATGAAAGCTGCTGAATAGTAGGTTAAATATATATATATATATATATATATATATATATATATATATATATATATATATATATATGTATATATATATTTATATATATATATATATATATATATATATATATATATATATATATATATATATATATATATATATATATATACCTATGCTTTATTTAAATTTTGCATTTTTATTGGTTTTATAAGTTAAAATATACCCAAAAAACACCCCCCCCCTTAACCACTATATAACGGCTGGTCCTAAAATTTCGAAATAATTCATGGTTAGACCTTATGGTGGGGCGATGGAAATTTCCTGAAAAAATGTAATTTATCTAATCGTTATTATCGATTAAAAACATTGTGACCCCCCGGGGGATCGAACCCGTACCCTTGAGATGGAAGAAAAATAATCATACACAATTATATTACGGCATTCTTAATCATATACGAAACCATAAGTACTTGGACGCAAGTACTTCCCTGTGATTTTTAAAGAATACCCTGACACAATATGTGTTAAACGAACGAACGTATTTAGCCGAATACAAATAAGTTTTTATATTATATGTAGTGATCTTAGGATACGTGGAGATTTACAGACCTCTTTCATTCCTTACTTTGGTCAATTTCTCATAAGATTATTTTTGTTCAAAGTAATTCTTAAAACGAGCATTACTTTAGATTGCTGTTTCCTTTTTAAGGGGGAAATTAAATAACAATTAAAGAACCAAATTACTTAAGAAATAAAAGCTTGAGGGACTCTCTGGAATTCTGGCTTCTTTTGAAACTCGAAAAATTTCCCGGGATTGAAGCGAAACGTTATTACTGGGCCGAATTAAAACAAGGGCTAGAAACTATAAGGAAGAATGGCCTCGTTAGGACGGAATACTTTCATTACATTGCCTGAAAACTTACTTCTTTTTTAGAATTACTTTTTTATTTAGTTTAACGAGTTTCATTTAAAGGTAAATGTTTGGGTTGTGGAATTAAAGCTGTTCTCCTACAAGTCAGTATTTAGCTAATTAGATACATTCTCAGTTTTTAACGCTTTATATATTTTATTTATCATTATTCTCCAGGCCTATTTCCTTTTGCAATGTTTTATAGTATGTTCGTTTTTATTTCTCAAATACTGAAGAAGAACTAAGTAAGTAGAGAAATTCTATTTCACAATGTTCATGTAAAGTTTTATTTATTTTATTTGAATACTGGAAACCAAATATTACTCAAATCTTTGGGGCCGACGCAACCGAGTGGTTGGCGTACTCGCAACTCCGCCTCCTAAAACCTTGGTCTAATTACAGACAAATCTGATGAGTTCGACTTTTTTCGCACGTACGACAACATTGAGTAGATGAATAAAGTGGCCGGATCCCATTTCCTATAATAAACTAATGATGTGTTGATCGGGAGTATCCTTTAATGAGCTCTACATTTTAAAGAAACTTATACTTCCCCTTGTTTTGTTGAAATATTTATATGTAATCATATAGGTGTGTATTTACCTTTTTATTGTATACATATAATAAGTGTACCATGTATTTGATTTCTCAGAGTGCTACAACCAAGCTGTATAAGTGGTTAAAGCTGAGATTGTTTGCTTATTCCCCTTGTAGGCCTTGCTACAAATCTCGATTCCGTTTCAGGGTGCCTATCCTGCCATTAGAGTTCTATTGTTGTTCTACTCTCTAATCCAAGACGAGGATTCCCTTCCATTAGCGTTCTCTGTGCGCAGTAGTCTCCATTAGTATTAATTACAGGTGCCCACGAAGGCTTGTCCCACTTACATATTAATCTCCCTCTCTTTCCCTTTGACGCTGTGCTTGCTAGTAGCATCAGGAGCGTATTGCTTCTCCCTCGAGAACCCTTAGACCTTTGCTAAAAAGTCCTTCTTTTCAGTCTCTTTCGGTAATATTCGGAGCTGAGAACAATCCTTGTCCTTAGTCCCTTCTCCTTAAAGTGCTTCGAGAGCCTTATACCCAGTTTTAAAATTCACTGAGACCTAAGCTTCCGCTGTCACTTGTATACGTTCAAGCCTCTTATCGTTTGTTTCTGCTCTAACAAATAATTTATCATAATTACGCATAACGATACAATAGGTCGACAAACAAACTGAATACTTTTTTTGGTATAAGGCGAATTCTTATTGAGAAATAATATCTTAAATAAATATCTTAATATTCATTGCTTGAAATAATTTTATATTCTAAAAGTAAAAGTAGTTTCTGATTTCCAACTTACCGTAGGTTACTAAAGCATTGTAGTCACTCTAAAGAACATCTTTCAAAATCCAAAACATTTTTGCCAACCCCTACATTTTAAACCTTATTGACCGATTTTGATGAAATTTGGGTGGTATGATGTTAACTTTATCGTGGTATATTCTGAAAATTGAAATAACCTAATGCCATTTGCCTGCAAGTGCTGATTCATCTTAATATCCGGTGAAGATTAACTTTGTTTACTTTTTCAATGAAACATTGTTTGCTTGTATCGTCCAACTTCTATAAAGCGCTCGCTTTAATCTTTAATCTTTTTTCGTTAACTTCTGTTTTTAAACTGTTATGAGGGTACTTTGTTATTTTAGCTCAGTTCTCTAATATGACGACGAAGCTCTACTTTTAGGGATTTCAGTAATGTGTTGAAGGTTAAGTCTTCGATATTTAACTTTAGGCCCTTAGCATAAATCTGCCTGACCAAACGGGCTTGTTACCAGGCAGCTAGCTGTAAAGTGAAACTTAGTGCTTCAGTTTACTTCATCAAAGTTTTAAACATAATTAGCCAGTAAATCACTTTTTTCCCTTGGGGTTCCTGCTTAAACTCTAATAAAATACTGTCCCTTAAGGAGCATTATACTACTATTTGTTAATTTATTGCAGATAAGTCTTAAACTTGAAAGTGTATTTTATAATGGAAAACCATTTGCTTTATCAAATATACACAGCTATTGTTTGCTTGGTTTATGATTTGTTTTAACCGAGATTTTGTTGAAACTTATAGTAAATATAAACTACCTTACAGTGAATATAATTGAAAAACCTAAAATTACAGTTTTTGGACAAAATATTTTTAGATACAAAATATTTTTAGATACTTTATTTCCTAATTTTATATGGTTATTTTCATTACCTCTTCTTCCTATTTAGCTGTTGATAAGAGTGGGTTATGTAATATTTTTAGGTTTTTTAATATTAAAGTTTCCAAATTAATGATTTAATTTTTTTTTGCTTCTGAGCTTACCGAAGGTATCGGAAGCTATGTGATCATTTTTTATGTCTCCTATTTTAAAAGTTCCAAGACAGGAATCTGTTTTAGACGTCAGGAAACATTTTTGCTTCCGCGCCTGTTTTTCAGTCTGTAGCTCAATTTTTGTCCGATTTTATTTAAATTTGGATGGTAGGACATAATTAGCCCATTGTTGGTCTATTTAAGTTTCTACCTTCTGCGCCAATTTGTTTCTTTTCCACATATATTTATTTATTCCTACATCTTCAAAAGAACTCATTTGATTTTTATGAAATTTGGATGGTTCGTCGAAAGTAGCCCGCAGATAGGCCCAGATTAATTCCAACTGTCTGCGCTCTTATATTTTGCTAAATTGATACATCTTGATGAACAAAAACACTAGTGTAAAAAAATAAGCCAAGTCTCGCGTGAAAAGTTGTGACATCATAGGTTTAGCCAAGTCTCCCACTGTCCGAGTAAGTTCTACTAGGTCTAATTTATCCAGTGCAAGTACATGATGTGTTGTTGACTGTTTGGGAGATAATTGTCATAACTGCCCTCCAATTCATGAAGAAGAAGATGAAGTTGATGAAGATATATCAAGTGATTGTGATGGTTCCTGATTTTTTTAAACAATTTTTTTTTACATAATTTACCATACTTTTGACGTATTTTTTTATATCTTATAATTAATAAAAAATAAAAAAATGCAAATAATATTAAGTGTTTTGTACTGTTATTAGCATAGGGGGTAGTTTCTAAGGATTAAAAAAGTTGCAACCAAAGAAATAACGTTTTATAAGCAAGGAACGCATTTTTATTGATTTAAATACATAAGAATTTTAATGTGTAAAAAACTATTTTTAACGTTGTAGTCGCCTTTAGGGGTGATTTTTAGGGGTTGAAAAGTTGAAACTAAAGAAATATCGTTTCATAAGCGAGGAATGAATTTTTAATGATTTAAATGGAAAATTAAAACATTTTAAACTATAAACAGGCTTTTTTTTTTAGTATTGTTTTGCATAAAGGGGTGCTTTCTAGGGGTTAAAAACTTGAAACCAATGAAAAATCATATCACAAGTGATTAATGAATTTTTATTGATTTTTTATTCACAAGTTAAGCATTTTAAAGCGTAAAAATTATTTTTTAACGTTTTTTTCGTCATAAGGGGTGGTTTCTAAGGGTTGAAATTTGGATTAAAGTACAAATTATCATTGAACATGTTTATTTTACTTAATACGATCAAATTTTAATGCATAAAACGCTCAAATACGTGTCTTCCTATTTTTTTCACTTAGGGGTAGTTTTAACCCCTTAAAATAAAAAAGCACACCTTGCCCATACATCACTTTTGAAAAGGAGGGTGAGACAAGCTTAAATCCAAATTTTCAGCCGACAGAACTCGGAGGTAATGCCCTTTTTTCCACCCGAATAACTGGACTAATTAAATATCTGTGACAATTATGTTCTTTATTTTTATCTAAGTGTTAATTGTCAATTGGTCGTTGTTAATTTTTAAAATTGTTAGTAGTTCAATGTTTTAAAATGTATGACCTCGCTCAGACAGATATTCAAAATATTTTAATAGTGACAATATTATTGTAGGTTGAGTAATACATTATTCATTACATTATTATTAATTACAAATTATGTTTAATTGAATTGGTTATTCAAAATAAAAATTATTGTTAATTATTTATTCAAATGTTTATTTAATTATATGAAAAAATGGAATTGTTACAAATTATTAATTAACTCTTATATTTTGCTTCCGAGCTTACCGAAGGTAACGGAAGCAATGTGTTCACTTTTGAGAACGAAAAAGTTTTATGTCTCTGATTTTAAAAATTCCAAGACAGAAATCCGTTTCAGACATCAGGGAACATTTTTGGTTCCGTGTCTGTCGGTTTTGTGTCTTCAACAATTTTATTTCATACACTGACAAATAATTAACAAAAAAACAAAGCAAGTCACATAAAAAATACGTCGCCTTAGCGACACTCCGCCCTGACGTAGCTATCCTCCTACTTCAATCGGATATAGTTTGCTAATTGGTCGGGTAATAGTTCCATCCTTCGTCTTCACTCGCGCTGATCTTATGGCTCCATCTCTGCTTATGTTTAACTCTACAATACGAGCTATTTTCCATAACTGTCGAGGGCATTTGTCTCCAATGAGCACGACATCATCAATTTTTGGTATTTGGATATTTTGTTTTTGTCCTTGATTAGCTCTCTCTCTTAAACTTAACAGATATTCCTCTCGCCATTTATTCCAGAAAGTATCCAGCAATCTCACACCTTTTTTCCATACTTCTAAAATATGTTGCTGACTACTACGAAGGTTGTTAATGTTAGGAGGAGTGAGAATATCTGGTTCTTGTAAATTTAAAAATTTTGCTGGACATAGTGTCTCACCTTCCTTTTCCCCAACATACACTAAAGGCCTGGAGTTAAGAACAGCCTCGATTTCGACTATTACGGTATGAACCTTATATGTGAAGTCTCCACATAAAAAGGTTGATACTTCACTCAAATTTTTATTTGGCGTGACATGAATTATCCGCCATTTACTAACGAAACCCTTAAAAGGTCGAAACGTCTCATAATAAATAAAAACTGATTATTATTTATATCATTACCACACATTAACTATCCTTCAACTTCATAAATAATCATTAAATACAAAAAGTGTTAATTTCAAAGTTTTTAAATATATCGATATTTTAATTCATGTAAAAAATCAAAACAATTTTGATATATTTAAATAAGGAGGGGGGGGGGGGAGGAATTAAATAATTTTGACTATAATGGGCTGTAAAGCATAAAATCATTTAAGTATACGAAATAGGACGCGAGGAAGCTATGCGCTTCACTAATTGCCAGACTATATTTTAAATTATACTCAACAACAAAAACCTTGTTGGTTCTTGAATTTAAACTATCAGGTTATATTTCATTGAAATCACCATATTAACTATCCTACATTTTATAATCCTGTATTTATTCACTTCGATTTTTCGCCAAGTTTTTGCAAAGTTGGTCGTTGTCAATATTTCAAATGTATTCTTAGGTAAAGAAGCAAAATACTGCTTACCAGATGCGATTTAAAACTTAATAAAGTTTATAACAAAAACGAAATGCAGGTCTGCTGTTTATATTTTACATATTTTGTAAAATTACGTTACTTTTTGTATTTACTCGATAAAGAAAAGTCAAACTAAAATGATTGCGTCTACATCCTTCCCGTTATTAGGTAGTTATCCCATTGTGAATGGGTCGTCGGACACGGTCCTTCTATATAACCCAGTATACTTTAAGGTTACATAGTGTATAAAAACTTGTCAGGTTGTTTGACTTGCGTACCTGTAGCCTAATTTAAGAGGTAACAAAGGATTGTCAGGAGTTTTTGTGTGGGTTCGTCGACCATGGTGACTAGGTTGGGGAAACTTTTTCCAAAGGATGTGGGTGTAATTTCGTGGTTGCCAAGGTGGCGTGCGGTCTGTTTTTGTTGAAGGCACACGACATCCGATGGGTAAGAAGTTGGTTAGTCAGGAATGGTTACACTATTGACAGCTTCCATAAAACATCTGCGGTATATCTTCTAAATCAAACACTTTTAATAAGATATTGCAGGAAAAATACTGTACTTACGATGTCTGTCGAATGTATTTAAGTAACAAAAATTGTGAAAAATATTCTTCTCAATTTTCTGAAAAACTTTGCTATGTGGTTTCCATTTATGCATACTAAATACCCTTCTCCTTAAGCTTTCTTGGATTTCAGTATATTGCTTTATATTAAATTTCATTCGTAATTAAAAATCCCTGAAAAGAACACACATTTAAGTATATTTTAAGGAGTTCAGGTTTTATTATTCAGGAGCAGTTTTTAGTTGGAAAATATGCTAATTGCATTTTTCCATTTTGCATATTAATTTTTTCTTAGGCGTTTATTCAAAATAGTATAAAAATGAAATAGTCAAAAATGGTTTTAACCTTTGAAGGAGGAATGAATTTCGACTTGAGTTAAGAGAAACTAGTAATGATTTCTATTGTCACTAAAAAAAGAAAATGGAAACTCAGATGAATTGTTAATGACTTTACTTTAGGCTAATTACGTATTAATTAAACAGACCAGAGCCGCCCTTAATTTTCAAACTTTGAATTAACCATTTTATTTTAAAATTAACAGAACTGAGTAAAAGAAAAAGTCGTTCTTGCGTGGTTCATTAACCTAATTACATTTTAATTTTTTCTTTCTTTTCAAATACTCGCTGCTTTTTTTTTTAATAAAGTTTTTCGTTATTGTTATTTTTAATAAATTATTCAAAGCCCCTTGGAAATTAATTACGAAAAATAAGTTGTAGTTGCTAATTCTAAATATTGGAAGGAAACTAAATTATAAATTTTCCATACTTTACGTGTTCTTGTTCTTTTTTGGAAACCTCAAAGGCTTTATTCTTCGCCTTAACTTTTTATACAGTGTTTTATTTATTTTTTTTTTTTTTACAGACTTATTCTGAGTTCCGGTAGTGACATTTTAATTTAAAACTTGAGTTTTTTTAGCTTTAATACACCATCCAATTTTTATATTTTTATTATACATTAGATTTGAAAAAAGACTAAATTTTGCTAAATTAAAACTTTAATTCATGAAAAAAAGCATAACACAATTTTGACAGATTTAAGAAACGGGAAGAGGTTAATTAAATAAATTTGAAAATAATGGGTTGTAAAAGCATAAAATCATTTAAGTATGTGACATAGGATGCGAGGAAGCTATGTGCCACACTAATTGGCAGACAATTTTTCTGTAGTATTATTTTTATTTGACGCTTTATTGATTTAAGTTAAATTAAAATAAAGCAAGAGTTATTTGTTGGAAAGTTAATGAGTGTGTGTAGTAAACCACTACGCTGGTATTTTTGTTCGGCTAGTTCTTTCAATCTGTCCTTTATACTAGTATACTAAACATGCTGCTTGCTGCTCCTCTCTACATATTCATCAACAGTTTTGGGCCTGGCTGTTAGTATGCTTCGCTGTTTAATTCTGCACTGACATCTATTGCCCCTGTCTATATTCTCTATAACTAATGGTTCGCGTCTGTCCGAGTCACCCAAAAACCACCCTATAATAATTTATCTAAGCCTTCCGTTCCTTTAGCGACTCCCCCTCCATCGGCTGCCCTACTTATTTGGACTGCAAATCCCCGATATGACCCTACCCTATCCTAAATCATTGCCCACATACACAAATTATTAAACTTATATCGTAATTCATGGCTTAAAGGGTTTGTTACTGTATGAAATACTCCGGTGGTGAAACAGCATGGGCTATATTAACTCTCTCATACAGTATGCGCAAATTATAAACACAAATATATATATATATATATATATATATATATATATATATATATATATATATATATATATATATATATATTAAATTCTATTTTTAGAATTACAATTGTTTTCGTTCATTAAGTCTAATGTCTCTTTACTAACTATTAAAGTAATATGAATTTATTTTTTCCCATGTCGGCAGCTTAATAAGATAATATATTTTTTCCGTTCACGTTAAAATTATATTTTATACACCTACTATTTTGTCTTTTTTTCCTTTTATCTGCCATGTTAGAGGGGGAAATATATCTTTGCGCTATGTATCCAATTTGGTCTTAAATAAATGAAGGAATTTGAAAAATGATAATATGACTTCATATTTTTCGTAATTACGACTTTTTGAATTATAATTATGTTTAACCTTAACAATTCAAAACTACATAGGTACTTATATTGTTCAATTTCAATTATACTAGCAGTTTCGCATCAGGGGGCTGTGTTTAATGGACATAATATGTATTTTCATGTATTTAATTGGACATTTACTAATATTGCAGAAGTCAATATTTTGTAATGATAAAATTTCAAATAAATCATTGTAAATAAGAGAAAAAAGATTATAACAAATTTCCGGCCTAACTATGTTTATTTTTTTGTTTTGGTGGGTGTTAGGCAGCTTAAGTCATAGTCCTTAATCGTTGTTTTAAACGCTTTTTTACTTGGACCAAGAATTTGCTATTCATAATTGAAATATGTTTCCATATCTCCAGTATCGCTTTTTGTTATGTATTAATTAGATACAATTTCATAATGACCGTAAAATCTATCTCCTGTTTTGCCTGTATAGTACATAAAGAGATCATTAGTCTTGATCTCCAACTATTAAAACTCTATTATGGCTTATTGGGTGAATATCTCTTACATTATTGTGGCTACAAATAACTCAAGTTACCCTCGAGGTGAAACATTTTTTCCCCTCCGGTTTAATATTTTCAGCAATGAAAGCGCTATAAAAGTCCTATCCTACAATGCGCATAATTTACCTGTTGGGACATAACGTAAGAAGCAATCTCATGACGAATCAATGTCATAGATAGTCTATTTCAATGCATTATTATTATGTGTGTATTCAATGTATTATAGATAGTCTAATTATTTTGAATATTTTATCCTAACCTGTATTTTTATTTGTTACAGTGAGAAATGGTTACTCTTGTGTTCCGGTGGCTCTGTCAGAAGGACTTGACATCAAACTGAATACTGCTGTTAAGCAGATTAGATACACAAACAGGGGAGTGGAAGTGATTGCCGCTAATGCCAGAACCAGTTCGAACCAAATTACTTACAAAGGTAATTAAAATCTTATACACCAAGTAAACTAGTTAATTTTAGGTGAAAGTTATTGTTTTAGATCAGTTTACTTACACACTTGCTGAATGGTGTTACGTATCTCACAATCCCTATCTATTATTTTCTTAGTGAATGCAAACCAGTGCAGTGCCTTTGTTTTAGCTTCAATGATCAAGATATTTGTCTTTAAGGCGCTCCCCAAGTTTATAAATTCTTACTTCATGTTTTGTCTTGATCTGTCAATTCTATCTTCCTAAATATTATTTAGATCGATTCTTTATTTAAAATTATAGTGTAATTGAAAGAACCACGTTAATGTATATATTTATACACTTTTAAGTATATTATTTTAATAAATAACTTTAATAAATGCTTTTTAGTAAATTAAGCATATACTTTTATACTCGCCATAAAAATATTGTGAAATAACATTTTTACTTTCTTATGTAAAAAGAAAGTATTGTGATGGCGTTAAAATTCGATTTTGAAATTTTGATGGATTTACACATTTTGAGGTCCCCTGAGTCCAAAAATGTCTTTCTGTCATCTGTTGTAGTCTGTCTGTGCAGACGCCTGGAGCCTAAACTACTGAGCCAATTTTGACAAAATTTGGCATATATGTTCAGACAAAGCAATATCCATTATTTTCTTCCTCTCTTTTTTCTTCAGTTAAAATTTACTTATACAGGGTGGTCCAAAAGTCTCCCCCCCCCCCCTCTTAACTTTTGAACGGTTTGAGATAAATTAATGAAACTTGGGGGATCTCTACCATGCAAAGGGAAGTTTGTTTTCATGCGATCACCCACTAGGGGCAACCACCCACTTTGCCCCCAGGCCACCCAACTTAAAATTTCAAATTTCAAATTGGAGTGTATATTTTTGATAGCATATTTGGATTCTACGGTGAAAAATATTAAACTTTTACTTGAAACTATTTTTTCTATCTCCAATATTTTGCCCCCTACAGGGGGGCAAAGATAGCAAAATAACCCTTACTATCATACGTTGTAAAATCTAAACTGTTAGAGATAAATTAATGAAACTTAGGGCATCCGTACCATGTAAAGGGAAGTTTGTTTTCATGCAATCGCGCAGTAGGGGCAACCTCCCATTTTGCCCCCAGAACACCTAACATCAAAATTTTAACCTTGAATGTATATTTTTGATAGCAGATTTAGATTCTACGGCAAAGAAGAAAAATATTTTACTTCAAACGTTTTTTTCTATCTCCAATATTTTGCCCCCTATAGGGGGGTAAAAGTATAAGAAGGGTAGATTTCAGCGCCTGGGGGCGAAATGGTGGTTGCCCCTAGTACGCAAGTGGATAATTACACACTTTTCTTTACATGGTACAGATTCCCCAAGTTTTATTTCTTTATTTCAAACCGTTTAGATTTTATAACGATCTTAGTGTTATTTCTTTACTACTTCGGAAGGGTTATTTTGCTATCTTTGCCCCCCTGTAGGGGGAAAAATATTGGAGATAGAAAAAATAGTTAAGTTAGTAAAAGTTTATTATTTTTCACCGTAGAATCCAAATCTGCTATCAAAAATATACACTCCAATTTGAAATTTTGAAGATGGGTGGCCTGGGGGCAAAGTGGGTGGTTGCCCCTAGTGGGTGATCGCATGAAAACAAACTTCCCTTTGCATGGTAGAGATCCCCCAAGTTTCATTAATTTATCTCAAACCGTTCAAAAGTTAAGAGGGGGGGGGGGGGGGGAGACTTTTGGACCACCCTGTATATTTTCCTTTCTTTCTCCGCGTATATCCTGAACCACGAGAGTGTGTTTAGCGATACCCTAACCTACCCTTTTTCCAGTTTTAAAATTATTCCCCCCTTCAGGGCCCTTCCTTCTTGTTCTCGTGACACTTAATGGTGGCTTTGAGCTGTCTGTGAACCCTCTCTATCATCCCGTTAGCTTCGGGGTGATACGCGGAAATCCTCGCTTTCTTACTTCCTATTGGAATGATATTACTATAATTGATATAAACTATTATATTTGTATAATTTTTATCTGATAATTTTATTTTACCATGTCTCAATATAAAGTGACTCAGACTGACACTTTTATCTTTATCCAAAGTAAAACAGGTTGACAATCAAAGAGGCCAACTACCACTATAGTGATTTCCAACACTCCCCCTCACCAATGTGTTGGTTGGGTTTTACCGTCATTCCCTGATGCTAACATTTTTGGGACCGTTCAGAAAGTTTTTTTTTTTTATTATTATTATTCCGGGGGGCTTTTACACCCCAAGACGCAGGCCACTTAGGTGGGCCCATTGAACAAACCCGGGTTAGGGACCGAAATCTTCACACTCGTGTGAGGATATGGTCGTTAACCATAACTCACCCTGGTTGTATTACAACCAGGAGTGTCATCATCATGGTTTCCAGGCTGAAACCTGGTAGGTACTCTTTCGCGGAGCTTCCTATTTGTTTAAACAATGCTGGGTGGACATTGAGCGAGGGGCCTGGTCCGGGAATCGAACCCAGAGCTGCGGTCACCTTCTGACCCGGCTCGATGCTGCTTAACTTGCGTTATTGCACGGCAAGTGCTCTAGCCTCTGAGCCACCCAGGCCCCCTGTTTAGAGACTTGGTGAGGATGTCAGCCTTCAGAGACTTATTGAGGATGTAGTCCATGGACTATAAGGAAACTGAAGAGATGGACGCTTATACACCAGGGAATTAACAAAGGATTTAACTGACCCTTCTTAATCCTTGCATATTATTAACATAATGTTAAAAATAAAAAAAGGTCAACAGTCCCAAACAACTCTGTGACAAACTTTCTCATATGCGAGTTCATAATTACTTAGCCTAGTGTTTTTCGCTTATTAGTTTTCGTGTATGTACCATGTCATGTACAATTAATTATTATTGAACTTTTTATCAAAATTTATCGTATAAATAACTTCTCCTCGGCGGGGAATCGAACCCGGCCTCTCTCTGTCCGCGTTTAAAGCTATTTTCTCAGGAAGTAGATTTATCCCGGAAAAACGTCTTATATCGTTATATTCGAATTTAAATGGACAACAATTTAATTTTTTTTTTTAAACATAAATAGTTGAAACCGTTGTTGAGAAACAATTTTTTTCAGAGTTTTTGGGGGATAGCGCCCCCAAATTTGGAGCTAAAATTCATTTCTCGATTTCGCCTCGGGTTATGACTTTTCTAAACATGTATGCCAAATTTCGTAAAATCGGCCCTGTTGTTTAGGCTCTACGCGTCTGCTCAGACAGGCAACAGATGATAGATGACAGACAGACATTTTTTTAAAACAACTCAGGGGACCTCAAAACGTGTAAATCCGTCAAAATCTCAAAATTGAATTTTAGCGCCATCACAATACTTTATATATGAGAAAGTAAAAACCAAAAATTTAATAAACAGATCAAGTGTGTGCTGGTCAGCACAAAGCGAGGGTCCGTACGCAACACAGAATTGTTTAAGTAGTACCTATTGATGGTCCTTTTTAAAATGCTTAAAGGCCTACTTTGAACTATCCTATGGGTCTGATATTCTCAAAACTCAATCAAAGTTCTGATAAAGTATTTTTTGCCACTGAACCGGACTATAAACATATGAATACATCGAAATGATCATAATTATAAAAATAAGTATTTTGTCAATAATAAAAATAGACTGCCAATTGGTGTGAGACATAGCTTCCTCGCATCCTATTCACGTACTTTATTGATTTATGTTTTTACAAGCCATATTGTCTTAAAAAAAAAAAAATTATCTTCTTTTTTTTTTAAATTTTATCCCCTCAAAACTAGAAATAACACAAAATAGAACCTAACAAAAATTAATCTACTATTCAAAAGCTTTTCACGAAATACATCATATTATAAAAAATTAACTTTGACATTAAATTTGTACCCCTGTACTTTGAGGTACCACAATTATATTTTTAAAAAACAAACATATACAAAAGGGCATTAATTAAACTAATAAATAAATATAAATAAAAAAACCTAATAAGAAAAAATTATTTAAACCCTTTAACCTACTACAAAATTAAAAATCAGTACAAAAGTACGTGTACAAATTTTTTTTTAATTAAACCAATAAAATAGCTTTTATGTACATATTCAAGGCCTTTCAAATTATATACGACACAATATTAAAACTTTACTTCTGGTCGAAGACTGCTCAGGATTTTTTTCAGATTTTTTGCACTTTACATAAGCGAGATAGAAGGGGGGGGGGGGGGCACTTTTCGCACCCACCTAAACTCGCCTACGCTCGTCCTGTCAAAGCTTATAACCAAAAATTATATATTTTTGTAATCAGCTCAACCCTTTCATATGATACCCCATACGGTTTCCAAAAAATAAATATTTTTTACCCAAATTTTTTTTAAAACAATAATTTTTTAAAATAAAGTCACTCCCTGGTTTACACAGGGAGGATTTGTTGACTGTTTTTATTTTATTTTACTTTTTTTATTTTAATTTAACGTAACAATCCATAGTAAGCAAATTACGTTTTATGTGTGTTTGTAATGACGAAGTTTTTTTTAACTGACAAAAATTGTGTTTTTATTCTAAATCAGACCATGTCATAGAAAGTATTAGCAGCCTGAATATGCCCTTAGTTAGGGCGAAATATAGCTTTTTGTTCTTAAAGAAAAGAAAAGGAGGAATAACCAATTTTTTTTTAACCCTTTAAAGATCCAAAGAAAATATATATTTATATATAGTTTTCTACATAAATAAAAAAATAATTTTTTGAAGTCGCTATATTTTTAAAATGTGTGGCTAGGTACTATACACATATTTCAAAGTGATCGGACGAAAGGTGCAGCCGTGAGAGCAGGCGGCAGAAGGACAGACGGACAGACAGACACACGCAGGAAAATATAAGGGTCCTTGGTTTTGCCTACGGGCCCTAAAAAGGGGCAACATATCAGAATAAAATATGACATATTTAAAAAAAAATAAAATAAAATAACAAGTTTTATAAATTTGGAAATATTCCAACATCTATCCCAAATAACATATGTTTTGTCAAAATTTGTCTTAACATTATTACTAAAGGTGGTTTTTCTAAAGCATATATTACATGCAAGTACGAATCAGGAATTTTTAATGAATTTGCTTTTCCCAACTACGCACCTACACGCGATACTGTTTTCTGATATTGCAAGTAAGTGGTAGAGAAACGTTCCAGGTTTATTCATTGCGAATTCCCTCTACTTTTAGTAAATGCGACATTGCGATTTCACTCTTGCATTAAACAAAATTTTAAATTGAAATTTTCAATTTCTCAAGAAAAAAGGTTTGCATTAAGCCAACCTGCATTTGCTTATACCAAGGATATGTAGGGGAATTTATTTATTTATTTTTGTTTTGTTGTCAAGTTGGATTTTGATGTGACAGGAGAAAAGAAAATATAATATAGTCTTGTTTTTGACTCACAGATTGTTGTTTATTACATATTAATATTATAAGTTTAAATTCACGTAGCTCGCCGTAGTAGACCCAAGATCTACGATACCAGGGCTACAGATATAAAGGGATTTCTCCATTCCAATTCTTCCTGGCAAAATTATAAGCAGACTTGCTTTTTCCTATTCTTACCGGATTAACTAACTGAAAATCCTTTCATATTCCCTATTTCCAAGCTTCTCAGAAAACCAATTTTTCAGGTTGTAAAAAAGAGCAAATCAGCAAACTTAAAATTCAATGGTAATTAGCATGATCAATGCTTATTTTTCTGAATTTCCGAAGCTTATAATGCACGAATAAAAGCTTCTTCATTATACAAACCCTCTACTTGCTTTTGAGCAACCGAAATTTTTCTCAGTGCAGCTGTGCTTTATTCCCGGAAATAGCTTCTCGAATAAAATGTTCTTTGATGCTAATATGTTTTGACTTCGACTAGATTAATGGCGAGATTCTACGCAGCCTGGTTGTCATTGTAGACGTTAACTGTTGTCTGTTGAAGTCTCATATCTTGAGCGAGTTGTTTTTGGTGTATGGCCATGTATTCCGCTTCCACAGTTGACAGCGCCACAGTTCCCTGTTTTTTTAACTCCCAACTAATGGGTCCTCCAGCGTGGATAAAAACTTAGCTAGTGTAGGATCTGCAATCGATTTTGCATGAAGCCCAGTCAGCGTCCGCCGGTCCGATAATAATCGGTTGACCTATCTTTCTGTTCGTTATGCATAAGTTCTTCGTCCCTTTGAGGTATCTAAGTTCACGTTTCGCTGCTGTCCAATGTTCATTGTCATGGCAAAAATTGAATTGGCTTAGATAGCTCACTGCAAATGAAATGTCTGGTCGGGAAAAAAGAAACAGCCTTTAAGTTAATCCAGGAAAAACTGTGGTGATTCCTTTCACAAAAAAGGGAAACTGGAAGGCGCTTGGACTCAATATCTGGGAGGAAAGAGTTTAGAGCTGTCAAATACAGGTAAGTACCTTGGAGTTATGTTAGATAAAAAACTTACCTGGGCTAGTCACTTAGAAAGCAAACTAAACAAAGCGCTCGTTGCTTTCTGGGCGTGGAGAAAAGCTATAGGCCACTCTAGGATTCTCAAACCGAAAGTTATACACTGGATATACACAGCCATGGTTAGACCAATCTTATCATATGCCTGTGTTGCCTGGTGACCGAGAATACTACTGACTACTGTAAAGAAGCATCTTCAGAGGACAGTATGTCTGGGAATACTAGGTGCGATGAGAACTACACTGACTCTAGCTTTAGAGGTACTGGTGAGACTCCCCCCACTAAACCTATACATTCGACATGAAGCTATGTTGAATATAGACTAAAATGCATTGGCCTATGGTGGGGATATAACAGCCACTTAGGCCATGCAAGAGCATAGGATTTATTAGCAGAAAGATGCCCCACTGCATTAATGATTCAAGATTGCAATTCAAGAACTCTTGGAGTTGTCTCTTCCCTACGATAAAAGATTGGGAGGATAACAGGACAGACATCCCAATTACGGGAATAGACGTGTCGTGCACTGACGGATCTACGGAAAGAGG
This sequence comes from Gerris lacustris, assembly GCA_951217055.1. NCBI lineage: Eukaryota > Metazoa > Arthropoda > Insecta > Hemiptera > Gerridae > Gerris > Gerris lacustris. The sequence continues at coordinate 91,190,014 of OX578276.1, forward strand.
AGTTACTAGGAGCTGGGATCTATTGTGTAGATCTTAAATATGAGATAAGCATAAGTATTGGAAGACACGCAACAGTTTTTCAGGCAGAAATCTATGCTATCCTCCCATGTACCCAAATAATTATGAGAAACATGCAATACCGAAGTAGGCGGATAAATATATATGTTCTGACAGTCAGGCAGCAATTAGAGCATTGACGTCATCCAAATTGGTTTCAGAATGTATACAAACCCTGGAGGTTATTTATGGAAAGAGCGAGGTACAGGTAATTTGGGTTCCGGGTTACAAAGCAATTGAGGGTAATGAGCAGGCAGATAGACTGGCAATACACGGCTCTTGTTCAACCCCTTCTACACCAGAGCCCCTTGTGGGCATCTCACGCTGCATTACAAAGACAGCACTGAAAGACTCCCTGCTCAGAGAATTTCAGAAAACCTGGGAGGAATCGGCCGGGATGAGGCAATCCAAATTATTTTTAAATGGACCCTCTTCAAGACTCCCCAAAAGTATATTGAGTCTAAATAAGAAATCATGCCAAATACTGACAGGCTTCTTGACAGATCACTGCTGACTAAATAGGCACCTACTGCTACCTGGATTGGCCAATGAACCAATCTGTAGGCTGTGCAGGGAGGATGAAGACACTCCTTTACATCTAATTAGCCGCTGCCCCAGGCTGCTAAATTATAGATGGCTGATCATCGATGAGGCAACCGACTGTGATGGAGCTGAAGAAAATAACCATTAACGAAGTGATAGCTTTGTCATCAGTCTGATCCAGCAGTTAAAGGAGTGGAAGTATTATTGATTAATAGAGGGATAACCTCTACAACCGGGGTATTTGTTCAAAGGACCCTATGGTGGTATATGTCGCTGGGACTTGTCCCCCCGGTTAAAAAACCTACTCTTCAGGAGTTTTTATTTGAGAACCTACTCGAAAATTAAAAAAAAAATTGAGTTTACCATATTTTAGCGACCACATTTTATGCGCATGTGCATATTATTTTTTTAACCAAAACTGTTCGGGTAATATGAACCAAAGAGCGACTGACGGGTACACAGTTTATACTTTTCGTTTGGTTTAGCTATCGAGCGATCCTTTAAAATTGATTTGTTGTATAATAATTACGTACGATATTAGGTTTGTTTTAAAAAAGAGGCTGGGAGATTTAGTTTGTTTACCTCCATAACGAGCCTAGTAAGTCTGCCAAGGCCTACGTCACCGACTACACGGCCTACTATGATCATGCTCTGTCTAAAACGACCCGGTCGGATACAATAGTTACAATTTTACTCACGTGTATTTCTGCGGGATCGGTGGTGATCCGATCGAAAAATTCCTATAAAGAGATAAATGCGATTGTTATTTACTTTGGGACCGTTAAAGATATCAGTGACGCACGTCATTCCACGAGCTGGCAGCACTCGGGGAAATTCTCTCTCTCTCTCTCTCTCTCTCTCTCTCTCTCTCTCTCTCTCTCTCTCTCTCTCTTTCTTAAAGGAAGACTATCGGGAGGATTGAAATACTGACGCTCAGACAGGGACCCGGGTTTGGGCAATAAATTTTATTAATTAATTTATTCATTTACTCAGAGTTCGTATGTATCATTTTACCATTTGTTATCTAGTCTATTTCGTTTGTTAGAACTTGAATTGGGGGGGGGGGGGGGGACATTATTTGGTTTAGTTGTTTTTTCAAATCTTATATTATAGATTATTGTTACTATTGTATTGTGTATTTCTTACTGAATTAGATTTATATGTTAGAGATTATAATGATTTATAAGTTAGAATTAGGAACGCAGGTGTAGCAACTAGAGTTAGTTACTGTCTTCCTGATTGGATAGTAGTTAGTCTTGCTAATTATTTAGGTTTAATTAATTAAGTTACACCTCGGTAGGATAAAATTAATTATATATAACCCTTTCTTCTCTAATTCAACTACTCTTTTTTTTTTTTTTTTTCTTTTTTTTTTTCTTTTTTTTTTTTTATAATTATGTATTTATAATTCTTTACCAACCACATTGTTATCCTACTTTTTTTAATAATTATTTTCTTTTCCTTTGACTCCCTATTTAAGTTTGAGGCAGGCTTGGTGATTGTCTATGCCCTGAGCTATCCCATCTTTCTTTTTCATTTTATCTCATTTTATAGTTACCACGCCTCATTATCTTGCTAATTTTACTACGTTTTTATTAGCTTGCTTTCTTGTTTGTTTGTTTGTCCGGTACAAATCTGGCAATCGATTTCTAACTAACTTCCCGAATAGCTAGACATTTTAAACTTTTAGCATATCTCAGAACACGATGACAATGCATTATTTTAATACTTTTAGCCATCTTTCAGCAGAATTTAATTGGTTTTCAGCAAATTTTTCTGTATGGAAAGTTAGTTCGGAAATAATCCACAAGTTATTTTATTTGTTTTGCCATGTCCCATATTTACGCAATCTTCATTTTGACGGGTTTCAAATTTGTGATTTTTATAAATAAATAAGAGATAAACATTGAATGACAGCAAAACAGGAAATATATCGATTATATTATTTATATTATTCCAAATATATCGATGGCACGGTTTAGATTTGGTGTTGGGGAGATCCGTTGTACAAAGATTTGTCCTTTTATAGGTTTAAGATCAGCTCTAGATGGTTGTCATTTATGTGAAGTAAATAAATTCGGATTTTTTTTTTTTTTTTTTCACTAACAATAACAATTATATTATCTACATTACATACGATTCAACAGAAAATTTAAAAACGTAGTATATAAAAAGTTCTTTTTATCTTGAAATTTGTATGTATGTGTCTAGTATAGATTAGTATATATCCGAACTTAAGTTAATTTATCAAGTAATAAATTTAGGTTATGTTTATAACTACGGGTGTACAGGTTGCATGCAACGTCAGAGGTATTTTGATTGATTCTGTATTATTGATAAATGGATGGTACTTATTTGGTATTAATATTTTTCTTGATTTATTCCTTAAGAAGGGCCCCGGGAAAATAGTTTGATTCTGTTACGAATAGCTTTATGTATTTGATTTTGGCTTATTATATTATGGTTAGTGAAAGTTAAATTTTTATATGGTATTATTATTTATTCTACTCCTTACTGCCTATTCTTATAATTATACCAATTTAATCACCATTATAGATCAGATAAACTCACTCGCACCTCTGATCCGATCCATCCTATCCATCCTGGAAGTACCTCTATTTGACCCTCCGTTCCTTCTCCTTTTTATTCAATTATGCTGGACAATTTCATTTTCTTTAAACCTACCTTACCACCCCTAACCGACTGTGTCCGGAAGAAAACAAAATGTAACAATGTATATTAACGTAAGCTTATAATAACTTCTATTTATTGAATTATTTCTTATCAGTTTTAGACGATATTTAAGTTCTTTTACTAAAACCAACGTCAGACACGTATTTATATAATATTTACTTAGTAATGCTTAAATTAGTTTAATTTTCGCTTCTCCTGCATCTACTTACAGCCTGTATGAACAACAAGACATCTTTTGTTTTGCTTCCGCGCTAAGTAAGTATTTTTTTAATTCTTAGATTTCAAAAATTCCTGGATTGATATGAGGGAACATTTTTGGCCTTGTGTCAGTGTGTCGTTCAAAATTTTGTGTTGTTTTTTGCTGAACAACGAATGAAAATTGGATTGTAGGTCATAATTAGGCCATTGTTGGTCAAATATAATGTTTAACCTTGTGCGCCCATTGGTTTCTCTTCTACATGCTCCTAAACACATACATTTATTTATACCTACTTTAAAAGTAATTTTTGAGTTTCGAAACCCTTGTGATATATATATATATATATATATATATATATATATATATATATATATATATATATATATATATATATATATATATATATATATATATATATATATATATGTGATGTGTCTGTCTGTCCGTCGTACTTCGGAGATTATTTTTATTTGAAAACTAATGAAAAATATGCTGTTTGAGGTTTAATGACTAAAGCAAATTTCTTACTTTTCTTATTTGGCAGAGTGCAGAAGTATATTATGTTATTTTTAGAATCGACAGCTAGTTGAAGATTCGGTTTAGAAAGCAAACTTATGACTGGTGTATGTAATGTATTTGGTTTATGAATATTCAAATCAGTAGCAAGATATTCGGTTCTTTGTTATACTACTGAAAATATGAGCCACTAAGGTTTATAAATGAATAATTCGGTCCCATTCCTTGCTTACCATTCAGCTGCTTACTCAATTCTTGAAGAAAGGAGGGAGGGGGACGGCGCTTCTGTTATAATCTATTTTATCAGATTCCACCAGCTCCGAGGAGTATATAGTATATATATTATTATATTTGTATGGCCCGGAGGTATTGTTGTTTGCCCGTTGATTGTTGGAGTGTTTCATGTGAAAACATTTGTATTTCATCTGCTCTTCCACCCTCCCCCAATGAAACATCTGAAACAACAATTACCTACATTGTTTCTTTTCCGAGGTGAGCTTTATTTTTGGACCTAAAAAAGAAAAACAACGATTATAGCGATGACGTCACATCTGGATAAACAACCGTGAGAAATTATTATTGCGTTTTATTTAGCTTTTCCTCTGTAAAATGGAAAAAAGATCTCTCTTTGAGTTTTGTGGATGTCTGGAATAAGGGAATACATCTTTATCAATAAAACAATTTTAGACTTTAAATGGAACCAACCTGTTCTCTATTCCGATAATGTATAGAAAGGAAATCGTTTTTAATCTCATCTTATACTAAATAATTTTATATATCATATTGCAGTATGAATTCTGATGTGATTAAACAGAAATAGAAAGTAATTAAATTTTAGCGGAGATGGATTGCAATTAAGAACCATTAAGATACTACTGTTCTGATCAACTAAAATGATTCTTTCTTTGTATTTTATAATAAGAAAACTCTAGGAATAAACTTAATCCGATGACACACCAAATGAGTGTATTTGAATATATGACATGATTAATAAAATTATTGATAAGTGTAAAATATTTGTGTTTAAATGATAACTGTTTTAAAAGCAATCTTCCAAGTTTTTCTATAATATGCTATATATTATAATCCAAACGATATCAACTGAAGACCTACAATTTTCTTTAAGCAATTTCTTTAGAAAATTAGGAAAATATTCTAATCCTTAAAATAGAGGTTTATACCCTTGAATAATAAGTAAAAATTTAAATAGATCGTTAGAGTAATAGTTTCATTTGCAGTTATTTTCCTTAAATTCCATTATGTAAAGAAAAAGTAATGTACAATATTAATTTCAATAGTATGGGAATATTAGTATTACTTAATTTCTGTTAGCTACAAAGGGAAAAAAATCTGGATTAAGTCCTGCTGTATATATCTTTCTCCAGCTGCGATTTCTTAAACCAGCTGGATACTCAGAGCCAGATCTGGGGTATAGAAAGGATGTTCTAACAATTCACAGTTTAAATATCTTTATTTTTCTATTACCAAGAAGGGTATTAGTTTACTCAGCTCCTTCCTCGCTTCCGAGCTTACCAAACGGAAGTATTGAGATCGTTCTGAAAAACAAGTTTTTCCATTTTATGGTTCCGAATTTAAAAATGTCTAGACAGTGTCAGTCTGTCGGTTATCATTTTTCGAACAATCCTATCTTAAAACTGATTGCCCGATATTAATGTAATTTTTATGGTGCTCATAATTTTTCTATTAGGTCCCATATAATTTTAAACTTTCTGCGCCCATTAGTTATTCTTTCTCATTTGCACAAACTTGTTTTTGAACTCCTGTATCTTTAAAAGTACTACTTATCCGATTTTAATGAAATTCGGATAATATGTCGAAATTATTAATTGACTCAAATTATGTTCACATTTAGTATTGAACGGAAATTAATGTATCCCTACATGAAATCGAAAGGATCACACTTTCAATTCCTAGTGTGATATATTATTATAACATATACTTGTGACCATTCGGTTAGTATAAGTCCTCTTGCCATAATAATTGTCAAACAGGTCAGAGGATTAAGCGTGTTGTCATAATTTTGAATTTGTTTGATTATGAATTCCCCTCTCGCAAATTTATTGTTTATTCAATTGCATTTTTTTTTTCGATTAAATTTAAATTTTGCACTAAAGAGCTACCTTTTTTGCAGTTAAGAGTGAATACCACGAATGTAAAGTTTAATATTTGTTACAGGTGACGCTGTATTGTGCACACTGCCTCTAGGTGTTCTAAAACAGTGCGTATCGGTGAACACGGCTGCAGTACCAAACACTGTTCAGTTTGTTCCTCCCCTTCCCGAATGGAAGACTTCGGCTATCCAACGACTCGGGTTTGGAAATCTTAACAAGGTGGTGCTTTGCTTCGACCGTGTGTTTTGGGATCCTAATTCTCATCTCTTTGGCCACGTTGGCAGCACTACTGCAAGCAGAGGTATGGAATAATATTAATCTAAAAATAATTTTCTTTACTGACGACTTTTATAAATTTAGCAAAAAAATTATAATAAACATCCAACACCCTTTTTTAAAGTCATACTAGCTATGTACTCTATTAAAATGTATAGTATTATAGATTTGATATGTATACTAAATTTAAATTTATTTCAATTGTTAATTATATTGAATTATAAGCATCTATTTTTTTAACATATGCAAGTAAATCTTTGTAGGCAATGCTTTCAACATAACGCCCTAAAAAAAAAAGTTCAGTCCTGCACCATGACTTAATGAGCGAAATTTCAAAGAAATGTGCGTAGACATTTTCTATGCTAATAAAAAATAATGTAGACATTTTCTTGAAAGAGAAAACAAACAAACAACCCCCCCCCCCCCCCCCCGAATTTGAGCAACATCGGTCTAATGTAGGAGCTGAGAAATCGTTGTTTTTGGAAATTTATTATTATATTATTTTGCGCATGCGCACACGTTGCTATTGGTAGGTACGACGGCAATAAAATTCTTAGAGGACCGTGTAGGGGCTAACTCGCTCAATCCCTGAACATTTCACCGATAATGGTCTATTAATTCCCGAGTTATGGCTGTTACAACAAATTTTATATTTGCGCATGCGCAGCTATTACTGATTCTAGGTGGCCTTATAGGAAATTTTGCGCTGATTCCGAATATACTACTTGTTAATATGTTTAAGATTCAAAAATGAAAAAAAAAAAAAAAAAAAAAAAAATGGTGCACAGGGGTACGGGGTACTAATGCCAAAATAGTATATACCAGTGTTTCCCAAACTTTTTTGACCGCGGCCCGGTACGAGATTTTAAAATTTTTCGCGACCCACCTTGAAAAAAAAAAATATATATTTTCAAAACAAAAAAAAATTAATCAAAATCAAGTTTTTGTTTGTTTATTCATACTCAAAAATTGCAAAATAATTGTATAATTAATTAAAAAATTAACAATTATATTTATAACAACCTGTAATAACCCTGGCAGTTGATCGGGACTAAAACCCAAAAGAAAAAAACAAAAAAAAAAACAATTATATTCATTTAAAACTTTAGTAAATGAAGTAAGCTTTGCTTTCCACATATATTGTCCTTAGTGCGAAGGATGATGTTGTTTGTCATCACATAACAATTTCAAATTAGGAGCTAATGATGTTAATTATATTCTCAAATTAGGTTCGACATCCAATATGTTTCGATACTTATTTTTTAAGTACACCAAGGTTGAGAACACAGCTTCACACGTATAAGTAGTGACAAAAGGCAATAATAATTTTATAGATTTTTCTCATACTCTTGAATACGCCTTTTGACAGCGCAACCAAAAATTATTTAGTGGTACAGTTTCAAACACTTTTTTCAGATCATTATCAACTTTTTGTTCACTAAGATTTGACATTTCTTCCTTTTCAATTCCGACAGAAAAAGGATCTTTAATCCACATATTATTTGAAGGAATATCCGGAAAACTATTTATTAGCTCCGAAAGATGTTCTTGAATTAAAACTTATAGTGTTTCTAAATGTAAATCTCGTTCATCATAGTTTGCATGGGTTTCAATAAATCTATGTTATGTTTCAAAAGATTTAAAATTTCTTCATTAAATTAATGAAGAAACTCATTTTTTTCTAAGATGGTTAAGGTCTAAGGTTTAAATAAAAATATCTATTGATAATAATTTCATTTTAATTTATATAACACCGAATTTTTAACCGTAAAATTGTTTTTCATGGTTTTACAATTTGTTTTCACGACCCGGCAAAATTTTTCTACGATCCGGTGCCGGGTCGCGACACACACTTTGGGAAACGCTGGTATCAGTGACGGATCTAGGGGGGGGCAGGGGGGGGGGCAGCCAGCCCCGGGCGCAGGGTTAGAGGGGGCGCCCGCGCCGAGCTAGCCTATATATATATATATTTATTTTTTATTTTTTTTTTAAACTGCAAAAAATAAAGTGCAAGTGCTAAAATTTACGCTAAAACGCCCCCAGAAAGGAAGCCAGACGAAATATTAAAAGTATTCCCTATTTCATTTTACTTTTCAATTTTTTAACAATTTGACAAAGGGCGCCATTAGAAGAACAGAGATTTGGAAAGTGTGTATAGCTGTTATTGTTATAGTCATACGTAGGGCGCCTTTTGAGCAAGGGCGCGAAGGAATATAATATTTGAAAAATAATTCAAATTGAATGGATTAATTTACTCCTTCTAAAGTCGACTAAATGAATTTGACAAAGGGCGCCATTAGAACAACAGATATTATCGAGGGCGCCCAGTATTGGAAACATGATTGGAAACCCATCTCAATAAATCCAGTAATTACTGAAATATTTATATATTCGTTAATACTTGCAAAGTGTGTAGCTGTTATTGTTATAGTCTTGCGTAGGGCGCCTTTGAAGCGAGAGGAAATATATAGCAAGGCCTCCAAGAAATAAAAAATGTTTGGAAAATAATGCTATTGATTGGGTTAATTAAACATCTATTAAAGATTACTAATTGAATTTGACGAAGGGCGCCCTTGAAGCAACAGGAAATCAGCAAGGGCGCAGCAGGGGGAATAAAAATGTTTAGAACCAATGTTTCCATAATAAATAAAATTAATATTTTATTTATGTATTCACTGTTATGTTTGCTATTATGCTGTTATGTTTTGCAAAGGGCGCCTTTGGTGCAATAGAAATCTACAGGGGCGCCAAGAATTAAAAATGTTTGGAACCCACAGTAAATTTATACATTAAAAGTCAAAACCTTGTATAGTAATTTCACATTTGCACATGCATTGAACTTAGAATTCAATGATTTTTTTTTTTTCAATTTTAATTTTTGATGTGACTCCAAAATGGAAAATTTATCAGAGGATTCGCAAAAAAAAGAAATATCATAATACATATTCTATATATCTTGGGGAGTGGGTGGTTTGAGCAGGTAAACGAGGTTGGGGGTATAAATCTGTCGGCGGTAAAACGGAGGAACTTGCTATGGTTGAGGAGATTAGAATAAGGATTTTATTACAATAGAATAATTCACAGAAAGGAAAGGATTACAATTGGTAAAGGGGAATTTCTAGTCACCTATTCGTGCAAATTATTTTCCGAGCAGGCTCTTTCCTATATGGCTAAGGAGGAAGGTCTCACGCAGTGGAAGAAGTTAAATAAAACAATTCCAGAACACGAAAAATCCTTAAGCTACAAAAAAAGTTTTTGTTCTTGGAAAACATTAGAGGTTTCTCTAAATAAAGGAGGAATTGACAAAGAATTACAGGAACAAATATCGCAGGAAGAGAATCGCTGGAAGTCAGTTTTATATGCCGTTCTTGATGTAATTATGCATTTGGCCTATCAAGGCAGTGCTTTTTGAGGATCGGATGAAAGCCTTGACTTTGGTGATCCCAGTAGAGGAAAGATCTTAAACAGCGTGACTTAATCTTTTTCTTAGCGGGACTTACTTTAAGCTCTTGAACACCATTGATTTACTCTCTCGATACCACACCCCAACTACGAGAACACATAATCCGCCCTAAAAAAGTTCAGGTCAGCTACTTTTCGCACAATACCCAACAAATTTTTGGATATCATTGCAACAAAAGTAAGAGGAAAAATTCTGAGTGACATAAGAGAAGCAAAGTATTTCTCTGCCATGTTTGACTGTACTCCTGATGTTAGCCACTTGGAGCAGATGTCTCAAGTCATTGGGTAAGTAAAATTAAGTGCGGGCCAGAGATTTGCGAGAATTTTATTGATTTTTTTCACAGTTAGTGAGAAGACGGGTGGCACTTTCTGAAGTAATAACCAAAAAACTCAAAAGTGATTGTTTGGATTTTAAGATCTGTAGAGGGCAGCTATATGACAATGGTGCTAACGCATGGATGGAAAGTACAAAGGTGTTCAAACCCGTTTGCAGAAAAATAATGCTCTTGCTTACTTCGTACCCTGTGCTGCGCATTCGCTAAAATTAATTGGGGTCAATGCTGCGAGCATCACTCATGAAGCAGAAACTAACTTTGGAGTTTTAAATTGTCTTTATTCATTCTTAGCAGCATCAACTAATAAGTGGGGAAGTTTTGCTCAAAAACATACCTATCTCTCTCAAGCTACAGAGCGGAACTAGGTGGTCAACAAAGCGGGAAGCTGTAATAGTTATTTACAAGCATCTTGGAGGAATTATTATTGCTTTAAATGATATGGTAGCATGTTTGACTTCAAGTTCTGAAACAAAACCAGAAGCTAGGAGTCTTTTAAAAAGTATTAGCACTTTTGAATTTGTGACATTTTCTTGCTTCTGGTTCAAAGAGCTATCTAGGTTTGGCATTGTCAACAAACTCCTCCAGAAAAAAGATATCGCAATTTCTCAATCAGTTCTCCACATTAACCGCCTCATACAGGAGGAAACTAGGGAAAATAATGCAAGAGATGCAGTCACTGAAGCTAAGACCATAGCTGGAGGCCTTAACATAGATCATCAATTTAAAGAGGTGCGTAAACGAAAAAAGAAAAGGATGGCTGATGAAATATGTAAAGATGAAAGTATTGAATGGACACCAGAGACGAGGTTTGAAATAATGCTTCTTCAAATAATAGACCACATCCTAAGTTCTCTCCAAGGATTAGAAGGGTAACTCTTACAAGCAAATATGTAGGATTGAGAGAAGAGTATGACGTTAAGAAGACAATAGAGTAATTCAAATTTCAATTTTTCCTATGATGTTGTCTTTTTCAATTAGGAAACAATTGCTTTGAGGGAGGGGTAGCTTTATGAATAATATGACTGGTTATTATAACATTTACGATTGTGGAATATTTATTGAAAAATCACCGTCATTTGGAGATCAGTGTTCTTTAATACATATTTTATTTTAAATATATTTCATTTTTTTTAATAGCTTTAATTGGAAGTTTTTTCCACTTCGTAAAAAAAACCTAAGCTGACGGGACTAAAATCACAAAAAAGGAGATCGGGGGGGGGGGGGGGGGGGCCGAAATATTCTTGCCCCGGGCGCCGGAAAGCCTAGATCCGTCACTGGCTGGTATATACCCTTCAAGATGCATGTCGTTGCAAGGCAAGATGGTAGAATAGAGAGGTGGGCTCATTCCCTAACAACCGAGGATTCGAGTTTCTTCGACTATCTTCGTAGGCGCTCGGGTGTGTGACGTCAGTCGGCGACCCAAGTTCCTACCCTTTCTAATAACTACTATACAATTAAACTAATTTTTTATTAATTTTTATCATATTTAGTGATTTTTTTACGTTAATTGCCCTCTCAGATCACATATTATGTTAAATAAATGTTTAAGCAAACCAAAACATACGTTAATATTAAAATTATCATATTTTAATTTAACCTTTTTATTGTGAAATATATATAATATTTTCTCGGATACTTATTTTTTAACTTAAAACATACTAGTACGAATTATTATTGTTAATATAAGTATAATACATAGTGTAGAGACTTGGTAAGAAGAGATACGTTTGTAGTTTTATTATATTTTTTTACTTATCGCGTTTTTCGTTTAATTGTAAAAACAAATTATTTATACTGGGCTTTGAAAACTAGTTTAATTTCTCTCTACTAGATTGCAGTGCTGGGATAGGTAAAATATATTATATACTTTAAATATATTATGTACTACAAAAATTCTTTAGTAATTTTAGAATCCAAATCAGCAAAAATTGGCTGTTTCCAACTTGTAAAGAGTGCTCGTACCATCATAACTTGTAGATATTTATGGGGACCTACAACAGCATCATTTTTAGTGTCGTATTCGTAGTAAGATTCTATTTTCATTTCGTCAAATGATAGTACGACTAGATATTCATTAGGCTGGAAAGTGGTTGAAACCATACGAAGACTTTGAAGCATTGTTTCTCTATAGAACAAAGGGGTACAAGGGGTCTTCTGTTGGGTATGATAAAATAAAAGTGAAATTTTTGAAAAAACTTTGACAATTCTGAACCAACTTGTGCTTTATTTAGACGCTGAACATCTATATAACAAGAATATGTATGTGAAAAGGAACTATTGGGACAAGTAACTATCGTGACTTATAAATTTATTAATGCTTTGAAGGGAAAGCATAATTTTTCTGTATACTATGGGGGTAATGCCTTAAATTCACTTTTAAGTACTAAAATTAATGGTAACTATTGTGACTTTTAATAAACGTACGCACCATGATTTTTTAAAAGAATTTTTGTGTGACATACCCCCTCAGCCAAAGAGTGCAGCAAAATTCTTGGTAACTATTGTGAAGTAACTATCGTGACCGATTGCTGGGACAAGCTTTTTTATTAAACTCCCGACAAATTACATCGAAATAAGAAAGAAATTATATTTAGTATCACAAACTACGTTATATTTCTATCTAGGCTTATAGTTAGAAAGTCGAAGAAAAATATAGCATGATAACTAAGGTTAAAAGGGGCTGGGCACTATCGTGTACTTCATGTAGAATATTTAAATTTAAATTTATCCTCTCTAAAAAGAATATTTAAGAATCTGACCACACCGCAATGATGAATCTATAGAAAAATGTTTGTGGAGTCATAGATTTTTTAATTATTAGGAGTGCAAGAAATGTTTTTTTTAACTCGTGTACAGTGAAAGCGTCACTTTAAAAAAAAAAAAAAAAAAAAAAAAAAAAAAATCACCCATATTAGGATTAAGTATTTAAAAAAGAAGATATTCCTTGAAAAATGGGAGTGATTAAAATCGGCTAAATAAATTTAACACTAATCACCTATAGCAACATTTATTTTGGTCTAAAAAAAAGCCGTACTTCGTAACTTACTTTAAAATAAATAAAATAAATAAATAAATAAATAGATTGATAACGATAATACAATATACAAATCAAAATAAAATAAATAAATAGATTTATTAATAATATATACATATATTTGTGAAGGTTTAGATTTTTAAACACAAATCTTATTCTTAAACTGTTTTAATATTAAACATTTTCACTTATAAAATAAAATATACATACAAAAATCTTCAGAATTTATTTACCTATACGTTAAAAAAAAAGTAGCGCTCTAAGTGCAAAATTAGAGGCATGAGGTTAAATTAAACAAAAATAGTCGCAAAAATAATGGTATTTAGATTATAGATTGTGGAATCTGGGCAGCCAGCCTACGTCACTACCACCCTAGAATGTGGGCGTTGCCAAATCTACTAGGTTCTCGTTTTTAAGCCGAATGAGCCCACCTGTATTTCATTTCACCTTGGTATTCATTCATTTCACCTGTATTCATTTCACCTTGGCTCTTTAAGAGTACAGTAATTGTTGTTATGTACACTTTTGTATTTTTTTTTTTTTTTTTTTTTTTTTTTATAAGGGGTATAATGGAAGAAAACGCGTTTTTATGCTATTTTTGACCCTAAATTGTCAACATTTTACCCCTAAATGGACTCCAAAAATTCTGGCCAACGAACTCATCCTTTCTTTTGATATTATTGACATTTTAACATTTGATTGGATTTTTAAGTGCATCCTAGGGGGACATATACATATATACATATATAAAAAAGTTTTAAATTTCAGGAATCGATTAAGAATGGTCTTAAACGGATTGCCAGGGAGAAAATTTTCAAATATTGTAAGCCATTGCAAGAGCTTAATTTTCTTCGAAAATTCGCTAAAACAACAAACAGAAACACTATTTTTAAGGAATTCGTTAGACCTATTTATTTTTGCTCTCATTTAGAGGACACTCTGTCGGATTACTTGTAACAATCCATAATTTCATCATTAATGCGTTTTTATATTTTCATAAAAGAATTGTTCTGTGTCTGAGATAACCCTTACATATAAATATATTACACTCCATACTTCTGAAAGGTTTAGTTCTTTATGTTAATTTATTACTTTCTATTTTAGGGGAACTATTCCTGTTTTGGAACCTGTACAAGGCGCCTGTTCTTCTTGCGTTGGTTGCTGGAGAGGCAGCTGCTATTATGGAAAATGTTAGCGACGATGTTATCGTTGGCCGTTGTCTAGCTGTTTTGAAAGGAATATTTGGGAATACTGTGCCCCAGGTTAGTTTTAAAAATCACAGTTCACTTACATTCAAGTATTTTTATTGGTTTCATAGGTTATTAAGTATATCCGTTATCTTATTATGATATTTTATTTTAATTATTTATTTACCAACCTTACCCTATAAGAAAAAAAAAAAAAAAAAATGGAAGACCAAAAAAACAAATCAAAGACAAAAACCAAGTGGAGCCTGGTTCGATCCACCGGAAGGTTCATAATTATTGTTAAGCTTACATAGCTTCTAAATGAAGTCTGGTTTTTAAATGTATTCATGATTTTATTTATAATCTTATCATTATTATATATTTAACAAATAATTAACCTTTTTGTTGTTTGTAATGTTCCTCCATTATTTTATTAAATTTATTATATATAGGAGAATTTAATTGAATAAAACATAGCGGTTAGGTTAACAAAGCATAAACCCAGAAAAACAGATCAAAGACAGGTCCCATTTCTTTTACATCACTGAATATTATGTGGATTCAAAGTATTTCATGCATCAGTGAAAATGCCTACTGTTTGATTTTCCATGATCTCTTTATGCTTTATTATCGCAATATGTATATATATATTTTTACATATTTAAATATTTTATATTAAAGATAAAAGGGTGAACATTTGAATTAAGTCAATTTATAAAATTCCATTTTGGGCAAATTATTGACAACAGAAAAGCGAAAATAATATTTATAGATATGGAAAGAAGTTATTTTATATTTAGATATTTGAGTTTGTAATTTATATTATTTAAGTATAATATATATATTATTGACAACGATATGCCCATTTACGAATTGTTGCTAAAAGATTTATCTTATTCTGACTATAATGATCCCTTTTAAGTAATTTTAATATTTTAGAAAGGTCAACAGGGATAATAAATTATTAAACATGTTTCAAAACATCCTGGCTATATTTCGACCTTCTCCTTAGGTCATCTTCAAGCCTATAACATAATTGAAAAACAAGGTATTTACTACTCTATCCAACAACTGAACAAGGTTCTTACTTCTATTTATAATGATATTAAAAATCTATTTTCCTCAAACAGTTCTTGATTAACAACAATCAAAAAAGTTAATATAATATTTTATTTCATTACATATTTTTTGTGTTTTAATGACAAGTTACCAAGTAGGTAATGTTCTGTGACTGGAAGTTTGGGAGTAGTATTAAGTTTTTTATCTTGAAATGGAATTGTTTGATTGTTGTTAATCAAGAACTATTTGAGGTAAATAGATTTTTAATATCATTATAAATGGAAGTAAGAACCTTGTTCAGTTGTTGGATAGAGTAGTAAATACCTTGTTTTTTCAATTATGTTATAGGCTTGAAGATGACCTAAGGAGAAGGTCGAAATATAGCCAGGATGTTTTGAAACATGTTTAATAATTTATTATCCCTGTTGACCTTTCTAAAATATTAAGATTTATCTTATTGTTACTTTTGTCATTGTTAATCCAGTGCGCACTAATTTAATTATAGCGAAGTTAAAAGAGGTTATATATTCAATTTATTTCCATAGTTACCAAACCTTACCAATGAGGAGTTCTGCAAATCTGAAAAGAATTTTTTTTGTTTTGTCTTGTTTTGCGTATTAGTTGAGAAGTACTTTCGAGACCCTTATCTTGAGAAAAAGTCCCTTTTTCTCAAAAAGTTTGATGGATTTGAGTGAAACTTTGTACAGCTCTTCTTGCTCGTCCTAAAGCTTCTGAAATGAGATTTTTAAATATCTAAATATACATATACTTTATAACAATTTGAAAAATACCCATTTTAGTGCCAATTCAAGCAAAAAAGTATGCACTTATTTGGTTCATTTTATATATTTAGGAATAATGGCTTCCATTTTGAAAACGAGATGTATATTTGTGATCTACATTTCAATACTTTTAAAATGATACCCCACTTATAAATTACAAAAAAAAAATTAAAAAATTGGTTGCCATAGTTACGGCCACCAGAAATTTGACTTTTCTATATTAACTCCCGGAAATATCATTTGCCACAGAGATGTTTTTTTCCTCATTTTTAGGACCTGTCCTTATGAGGTAGCGGGGGCGGGGGACATGTTTGGTACTCTTATAGAAAAGGGGTCCCCTTTTTGTATAGGAAATATGCAGGAGTTTATATTCCTTAGTCTAACTAGCTATTAAGACAAAGGGATATCCAGTCTAATATACTTTGGGACAAAGGAATAAACAAATAAAACACTGAAATAAACACTTTTAAATAAAAAAAAAGTGTGAATTGGGTTGTCCGAAGGTATATTAGATTAAATAAGGGGGCCCTTTTCTATAAAAGTGCCGACATTTTTTTTTGCGTTTTGTTTTATATACCAAATTTCAAATCTCTAGCTACAATAGGTCGGGAGGTACACTCCAAGATGCGACGGACGGACGGACAAACTACCAAAATACATAGGTTCTAGGATGATCTCGAAACCCTAACAATAAAAATAGATTATGTAAAAAAAAAGAAAAGTTAGTTTGCAAGAACCTTTACGTGTCCACTTTCTCACTTCTAAAAATAATTTTGATTAGTTTTCTAGTTTTAGAAATAAATGTTACGTGGTGTTTTGTTCAGAATTGAGTGTAAATTAGTAATATGCAACAAAGAGAAAAATACATATTTTTTTTATTCCTTCGAAAGTACTCTTACTCAAAAAATTGTATCTGTTAAATATTACTTTCATTTATATTTTTAAATGTGTATTTTTTGTCTAGCCTAAGGAGACTGTGGTGACTCGTTGGCGAGTTGATCCGTGGGCTCGAGGATCTTATTCTTTTGTAGCCGTTGGTGCCTCCGGAAGTGATTACGATGTTCTGGCCGCTCCTGTCACTCCTCATCCATCATCGCCGACACCCAATCCCAATCTAATGGAGATTCCGAGACTTTATTTTGCAGGTAATTTTTTTATTACTTACAGTGATATTATCATATAACAAGTGCTTCTCTTTTTCGTGTATACATTTTCATTTTTTTATTTTTATTTAATAGAGACTAGCTATACTACATACTTTTGTTTTAACTAAAAAATACCTTATGTTAGATTACCTTGCATAAACCTATAAAACTGAAGTATAATTAAAATTAACTTAAAGTTATGTCTTGCAGGTATATATATAAAAATAGATTGCCAATTGGTGTGGCAAATAGCTTCCTCGCATCCTATCCACGTATTTTATTTATTGAATGCTTTTACAAGCCATTATTGTCTAATTGGTTTAATTGTTTCCCCCGTTTTTTTTTAATCTGTCAAAATTGTTTTGAGTTTTTACACGAATTAAAGTATCAATTTAGCAAAAGTTAAAGAGCGCAGACGGTTCATATTAATCTGGGGCTATCTGCGGGTAACTTTCGATAAACTATAAAAGTTTCATTCAAATCGAATAAGTACTTTTAAAGCTATAGGTGTAAATAAAAGTACGTTGGTGCGCATGTGGAAGAGCAACAAATAGGCGCTGAAGGTTAAAACTTATATGGGACCAACAATGGGCTAATTATGACCTACCACCCAAATTTCATTAAAATTGGACGTGTAGTTTTTAAGATATGTTGGTTCGCAAAAATTGAACGACAGACCGACAGACAGACACGGAACCGAAAATGATCCCTGATGTCTGAAACGGATTTCTGGCTTGGAATTTTTGAAATCGGAGACCTAAAATATTTTCGTTCTTCAGAACGATCACATAGCTTCCGTTACCTTCGGTAAGCTCGGAAGCAATATGTGTGGTTTCGCGGAAAAGCGTATGAATATAAATTATAAAATCACACTGCTAAGTATACGATGCTAACTACTTATACATGGCGGAGTTAGAAAAGAGGTAAAATTAAAAGTAACTAACTATTTTGCACTTAGCGGAGATATGACAACATTAAAAGAAATTCATTTTGCTTCCGAGCTTACCGAAGGTAACGGAAGCTATGTGATCGTTCTGAAGAATGAAAAAATTTTAGGTCTCCTATTTTAAAAATTCCAAGACAGAAATCCGTTTCAGACATCAGGGAACATATTTGGTTCCGTGTCTGTCTGTCGGTCTGTCGTTCAATTTTTGCGAACCAACATATCTTAATAGCTACACGTCCTATGTTAATGAAATTTGGATGGTTGGTCATAATTAGCTCATTGTTGGTCCCATATAAGTTTCAACCTTTTGCGCTCATTTGTTTCTCTTCCACATGAGCACGGAGCACGAACATACATTTGTTTACACCTATAGCTTCAAAAGTATTTATCTGATTTGTATGAAACTTTTATAGTTTATTGTATGTAGTCCGCAGATAGCCCTAGATTAATTTAAACCGTCGGCGCTCTTTAACTTTTGCAAAATTGATACTTTAATTTATGTAAAAAATCCAAACAATTTTGACAGATTAAAAAAAAACGGGAGAAACAATTAGATAAATTAGATAATAATGGCTTGTAAAAGTATAAAATCAATACAGTACGTGATAGTATGCGAGGAAGCTATGTGCCACACCAGTTGGCAGTCTATTTTTTTTATCAGCGAGTGTCTTGCAATAAATATGTATTGAATATTGAGAAAATAGTTAATCATGATGAGTTGATTGTTAAAGAGGATGATTTTAGTAAAGAGCCGAGTAGTGAAGGAACAGGACTATTCCCTCCCCCACGCCCCGGTATACTCCATTTAAAATATATCACTTCAAAACACAAAAACTTCTGATTTTATCTTGTTAAAATTTTTGCAAGCCTGTTGCCCTGTTGTATTCGAATTGTACTTTTGACGATATATATAAAGTTTTATTAAAATAGTTTTTATCGAATATAGATAAAGATATTGAAGATATCGGTAAAAACGTTGTTTTATTTATTTTAAACGTTTAGGTCCGCTTTAATAGTTTAAGCGATCTTTAACACTTCATAGCGGTGTCGGTGTTGGTTTTACTAAAAATATTATTTAAATGAGTTGTTTGTCTCGTTGAATAGATAAAGTTAGAATTTTTTCTAGTCCTAAAATACCAAT
Source organism: Gerris lacustris (assembly GCA_951217055.1). Taxonomy (NCBI): domain Eukaryota; kingdom Metazoa; phylum Arthropoda; class Insecta; order Hemiptera; family Gerridae; genus Gerris; species Gerris lacustris. Next base: position 91,209,522 of record OX578276.1, read on the forward strand.
TTTACATTTTAAGCTTACGTTTATGCAAACGACGAACACTTAGGCGGATAACGTTGTCCAACGAACTTGTCCTGTGTATTGGTAATAAGAGCATGTGCAACAAATTTCAACTAAATCGGTAAACTTTTACTCAAGTTATCGGTCGATTTCGTTAAGTTTTTTTCGAATTCACTCCCGGGCTCCAGACGCTGGGCTGTAACGTGCCATAAGGAACTTCGTTCCAAAAATCAAACGGTGGGCATTTTATTTATAACATAAATATATTGTGAGGATTTTAATTCAGGTTATTTATAGGAGAATTAAAATAATACATTTTCAAAAAAATAAACATTTTCAAATATTCTTGAGTTGACTTAAAACATTATTATTAAATGTAACCTCTTGCAAAATCCATCGATGTAAGGACCTCGATTGTAAAAAAACATATTTAAAATCATAAATTTTTAATTTATGTGTTTTACTTGTTCTAATATCTCTCTGTTTTTTTTTATAAAAGTATAATATTATCATTCACACGGCTATATTTTTAATTCCCCTTCGAGCAGTGGGATAGTTTAAACTTGCCATACACAAAAGCATTTCCGTTAATGCTTCATCTATAATAACTTGTGTAGGAAAATATGCGTTATAATTATAATAGTCAGATTGCTAAATTTTTAAATGTTGCTTAATTAATATAAAGTATATTTTGTTAACTCTAAATTTAGAGCTTAACTTTATTTCTCGATTTCACCTCGTAGTTAAAACTGCAAGCGTCGGCCTAGACTATAGACTGACAAATATTTTTTAAAAAACCTTTAACTTTTATTGTAAAATTGGTACATTTTTTGGTGTAGCAAAAACATTGTTTGTTACAAATAAAAAATCGGTTTGAGGCAACTTAGACAAACTTTCTCATATGCGAGTTCATAATTACATTGCCCAGTGTTTTCCATTTATTTAGGTATATTATTTATCATAAAAATAACTTCTCCTCAGCGGGGAATCGAATATCTGTCCGCGTTTAAAGCTAACTTTTCAGGAACTATATTTTTCGGGAAAACGGCTTATATCGTTAGATTCGTATTTAAAATGGACTACATTTTAGATTTTTTAAATCAAAATTGTCGGAACCGTTTTCGATAAATAATTTTTCTTTGGGGGGGGGGGGGGGGGGGGGTGCGTAGCGCTCCCAAATTTTGAAAAAGCATTTCTCGGTTTCACCTAGGGGTTTGATTTGTCTGAACATATATGCCAAATTTCGTCAAAATCGGTCCAGTAGTTCAGGCTCCAGACGGCTGGACTCAGGGGATCTCAAAACGTGTAAATCCATCAAAATCTCAAAATCGAATTTTCGTGCCATTACAATACTTTCTTTTTATATGAGAAAGTAAAAACGCTATTTTATGAATTTAAATACATGTGTCTGAAAAACTGAATGTAAAATATGATATGTCTATAGTATATGTATGCTTTTAACATATTGGGTCTGTGCTTTTATTTGCTTAGGTATAATAAAAATAGTGAAATCTCAACAAATATTTTTAATTAGGAAGATTGTATTTTGAAGGAAAAATGCAATCAATATTTCCCCATTTAAAATGTACTTATCTTTCTAACAGTGAATTTAAAATATTTTTTGTACAATAGTTTTCAGACGAATGTAGTCTTTAAGAAAAAGGATAATATTTTGTTACAATAATGATTCAAACAAAAAGTAATATTAATTAAACTTAAGTTATTTATTTAATTTTACTATGTTATTATATTTTTTATTTTTTAAATAAAAAGGTTTGAATAAAAAATGCATGACGATAAGAATATTTATCTCTAATATTACAGTACAATACCTTAAAATCTCGCGTATATTAAGCACAATTTTTACTCTTTTTTCCTTCTAAAATAGGGATGCGTATTATAAGCAAGTAAAAACAATTATCTAATGATTTTTATAACTTGACTTTTTGTCATTATATAAGTAGATAATTGAAAAGTAACCATATTATGACTACTTGCTGCACTACATGTCTACATGTGAGATAGAATATAAAAATTGGTTGTGCGTGAAGTCTCACGTAATAAAAAGGGTTTCTTTGGTATTGTCAACATGAAATTATAGTATAAAGGGAGGGGGGACGCCAAATTTTGATGTTTTTTGACAAAATGGCATAAAAAATTAAACACTTTCCACAAGTGTTATATATTTTTGTAATTTACTCCTCAATACTTTTCATTTGATACCACACTCAAAATTTAAAAGAAATATATTTTTCGCGTGACGTGAATTATCCGCCATTTTGGATTTGAACAGCTGATAATTTTTAGTTCGCTATATTTTTCCTGTGTGCGCGTCAAAACGATCTTTAATACTGGAATGTTTCATGTTTCTATCTCTTTTGATTTAAAAGTTATTGGAACCGTACAAAGTGACAGACAGACACAGGAATCAAACTATAAGGGTTTCTTTTTTGGTTTTACCAATGAAACCCTAAATAAAGGACTCCTCTTACCTGATGTTATCTTATTATTTTTATTTTATTTTACACCTAAATAATCAAATTTAGCCGCATCATTTTTATTACTTGAAAATTCAAAGTTGGGTATCATTTTAAAGGTATTGTAATTTGGTTCACAAAAATATATCATCTTTTCAAAATGGTGGCCATTTTACCTCCCCCCCCCCCCCCCAAAAAAAAAAAACGCAAACACAATGTCCCCTCCCCCTTTACCCCATTAGGACAGGTCTTTAAATAAGGCAAAAATGCAAAAATATACATTTCTGTAGTCCAATGATATTTCTGGGAGTTGATATAAAAAAGTCAAATTTTAGAAATTTTTAACTCCGGAGCCCCTCAAATTTTTTTTATTTGAAAATTCGAAGTTGGTATCATTTTAAAGGTATTGAAATTTGGTTCTCAAAAATATATCGTTTCAAAATACCGGCCATTTTACCCCTAAAATAACCAAATAATTGCCTACCGAAGATACTAAAGGATAATATATATGTACACCTTGTTAAAAGTTAAAATTTTTATACATATTTATGTAAAAAAAAAAAATAATAATGTATTTATGAATTTTTATGACCGAAGAAACCCTTTTAGTAACTTGCTGGCAAGTACTTGACGGGTTTTTTATTTTTAACCCATTCTTTTAATTTAAAAAGTTTTTGTTTTTTTATTTTAATAATTACATTATGTATTATTAATATATATTTTGCTTCCGAGCTTACCAAAGGTAACGGAAGCATTGTGTTCACTTTTGAGAACGAAAAACTTTGATGCCTCCGATTTTAAAAATTCCAAGAAAGAAATCTGTTTCAGACATAAGGGAACATTTTTGGTCTCGTGTCTGTCTGTCTGTCTGTCCGTCTGTCGGTCTGTGGGTCCGCGAATTATGAAACGTGCGGCGATAACTTGAGTAAATGTCGACCGATTTTGATAAAATTTGGTAGACATGTTCATTTTACCAATGCTCAGGACGAGTTCGTTGGACAACGTTATCCGTCCAAGCGTTCACGAGCAACGCTCGCGTAAACGTGAACTTCAAATTTAAAATTGGAATTTTAGGTCGGGAATTAAATCTAACTTCATCTATTCAATGAGACAAACATTTTTTACAAATACAATTTTTTAGTAAAACCAACAGCGACACCGCTATGAAGTGTTAAAGATCGCTAAAACTATTAATAGTTTTTACACTATAAACAATATAAGAATAATGTAATATAACTATAATTTTAATATTAATATAGCAATAAAGTACATGATAGGATGCGAGGAAGCTATGTGCCACACTAATTGGCTGTCTATTTTTTATTTATTGGTATGCATAGTTGACAATTTTACATAAATCTATTCTTTTTACATTAACATCTATATGGCTACGGTCGAGAGGCCGTCAGGCAGGAATAGTGGCACTTTCTATTTTTACAATTTTTTCTTAATACGAGTAGCTAATAATATGAAATAAAATAAAAACTAATTCTCAGTAACTACGAAATAAATAATTATATTACTACTAACAATAATTCGTATATAACATTAATAAATAACAAGTGTAACAAAAATTAAATGTAGTTTATAAAATGTAAATATTATTAAATATATATTTCTACCACTATGATAAATGTTTTGTCCGTTTACTACTTTACTCCAAAGGGGAGAATCGCTGCGATATTTTTGTGCAAAATAATGTTTTTCTAGTTTTGTGTTTTTTAAGTTGATTTGAATAGTATATTATTCTACCCCTCGCATTAAAAGAAAAACGAAAGTGCTTTGAAGATGTCTTCTAAATAAATCAATCAAAAGAATCAAATAATTTAGTGAAAGGTCATAAGTTAAACTTAATACTGTAAATGCATTGAAATGATGTTTGATGCATAGCATTTAATAAAGGAATAACTATGAACTACAGCGTAAATTGAACGGTTTAATAAAATGTTTTGTTAAATCAGAAGAAATCGTTCAACAGCTGAAATTATCTCTTCAGAAAAGTAGATAAACAAATGAATTGGCTTCGTTTTGTTTATAACCTTACACCTGACTGAACGGCGAGGGGAAACACGCTAATACGTCTCAACGGCTTCAAGAATAATATATTGTTTACTTTAAATCAAATTATAATTATTATTTACTACGGGAAACAGACAGTGAAAAATACACTCCCGCGCCGGGATCCCGGCGCTGGAGTGTATTTTTCACTGTCTGTTTCCCGTAGTAAATAATAATTATAATTTGATTTAAATTAAAATTTAAACTTTCCGTAGTATGAAAACTACAAAAAACTTAAAATTGTATATTATTTACTAAACTGCCGGATACGCTAGCTGTGAACCCACCATAACTTGAACCAATTCACCCGGTTTTTCTCACCCTCTTATCTCTACTTCCTCTTACGATAGGATTTTGAACTTTGTAACGTAGATTAAGCTTAAGTAGCTTTGGACACTGTAAAAAAAATTGAGCCCTTAATATTCAGCCGTTTCAGCAGGGGAGAGATTGACTCATCATCAAAATTATAAGTGACTACCAGAATAGCTAGAAACTGGAAATTTGGCACGCTTGTAGCTATAGCCGTATACATGACAGGAAAAATCCAAAAAGTTTAAATTTTTCTTTCCAATTTAGTGATATCTAACATTGCGGCCAAGTCTGTTTTATGCCTCATTCAGAGTAGTCTTGCTCATGAAAGAAGAGGTGAAGTGAGGTTATGGACTAAATAAAGAGTAGACCTGGCAATTTATTGTAATATTATGCATTACTGTATTATTCCTCTTAAAGATTGCAATATTTTGATGGAGAATGTTCTTTAAATTTTTATTAGAATATTAGGTTGGTACCAATGCTAGTTGCTAAATGAATTACTGCTATCGTTTTCAGTTTTTACTTGAATTACTGTTCACCTATCAGTTTTGTGTTTAAGATAATACTTGTTATAATTAATTCGTTTTTGTATCTGCCTAGTTTATTTAAATTCCATTTTCGTTACCAAGAGTTAAATTAGTCCAAGAATAGTCATAGGTATAGTGCCGCTGGAAAATTGGAATCTTTTGTACAATGCATTAAGTTATCCCAGAATTTCGGGTGCATATTATATGCGAATTTTTAATATTCCTGAATTTCAGACTGCGTACAATATGCGAGATTTATGGTTCTTATATATTTTTAAATTCTTATAAAATTCATTGAAGGATCTGCGTCGCATTAGTATCTACTAGCTCAAGAGTCATAGTGTAATTTCTCTCCTTGACTCATGTCTCCTGTGATATTTTATATTATCTAATTTAATATGGTGGACATTTTTACGAAATTTAAAAGTGATAGATTTAGTTCTATAATTGATGAAGAAACTCTATTACCTACTAAAGAAATGGTAAATTGCTTGAAAATGTCCAAAATTAGGGAGGTAATATTATATTTATTAAAACATCCCTGAAGACACAACAAAAAGAAAACATCGATAAAGAAGAAGATTTTACATTTAATACAATAAACAATTAGTCCACAGGCCACCATAAGAAGTGAGTCGCTGATTGATAAAGTTTTCTTACCTTATGGAATTGCTTATTTATGTCGTGTCCACCGATGAATTGGGTATATGGCAACTGGGCGCTGGGTCATTTCTTTTTTGTTGACATGCCAAACTTGCCCTTCTGCGGGAACATTGAAAAGAGATAGATAAAGTTTTGATTTTCACAGGATCGTTTAATTAAATTATTTAAAAAACAGTGGTAAAGGTGGCCACCGATAAGAGTGGGCCGTTTGGGGTGTCCACCTTCCCAAACATATCGCTCTACGGGGACGTTAAAAATAAAACGGCCCACTAGATTACATATATTATTAATGTTAATATTAAGATTATTGATATGGTTACACTGTAGACATCAAATTGTTCAAAATTTATTGGTTTATTTATATCTAATAACAATTGCTTGTGATAGGCTATTTGATGTGCCACATTACCTAACTTTAAGTTTACAGGATCCAATTCTAATTCTTTTTGTCTTACATTCATTTGAATTTCGTTAGACAGTTTTATTATAGGAATTTTAAAGTCTTTCAATTCTATTTTTGAATTAGAAAAAGATCTAAGTATAGTGTTGTTAAATTTTAATGTACATTGATTTTCTAATTCTATTAAATACGTTCCATATAAAAAGTAAGATTCTTTTTCATTATTGCAGTTTTCATTAACCAATACTTTATCAGTTGCAATTATCCATTTATTATAATCTAATTTAGAGACATAATTTTGAGGAATGTTAACATTAGTTACATGACATGATGTGTTATGATTTTCAAGTAAAATTAAACTTATTTCACAATAATCCCTAACATTAACTAATTTATAAATCATTAAGTTATTACAAAGAAAATATTTATCTTTAACTTTCTTACATACAATATTAGTAAAAGCAAAATAATCCTCTGATAATAAAAGATACTTATTTCTAGGTATAATAGTTTTATAATTATTATTTAATTTATCCAATACAGGAATTGATAAAAGTGAATAAAAATCAAAATCATAATTGCTTACCAAAGGTAATTCTAAAAGAAATATAATTTTATTTTGTTTATAATAACACTTAACATTAATAATTGATTCTAATACCAAAAGATTTTCTTTAGTGGGTTCAAGCGGGAATTTATTGTGTTCTAAAGAATTATTCGCAATCTTCAAAGCGTTTAAAAGATCTTCAGCTTTTACGATAGAGTTATGAAAAACATTCATCTTTGCAAAAGTAATCGCATGTTCAATATTTCCAAGAACGTCATAAATAGTTTGTAAGTTAGATAGTAGTTGCTGAATAATAAGTTGTATTGCAAATTCATCAGAAAGTGACTGATTAGATTGCTTCTTCTGAATCTGCTGTAACACATCTTTTATAACTCTTTGGTTATTATAAAGGACGTTAATATTATTTTCAAATTCATTCGTTACGTTTTCAAACAATGTTATCTGTGCTCGAACGGCACTTTTAAGTCTGTCTTGGTTACTTGCTATGTCTGTAATTATTTTATCATATCTTTCAGCGTCTGTATGGTCAAGATTTCCTGTAATTGTCTTTATTAAAGAACCCACTCCGTCCAGTAAACCACGTCTATTTCTTACGCTTGATATCGTGGGATTTAGCTGACCTAGTTGTTCTCTTATCTTATCGTGCTTAAGTTCTACTATTTTTAATACATTATGAGCTTTTACATGCTTCTTAATATTTTTATAAAAATAATCTAACTGATTAAATTCTCTTATTATATCATCTAAATTAAATGTTTGTACAAAGGTCCATTGATCAATTTCTATTTGAGCTTTGCCCAATTTTATAGGTAGAAGGCCGGGATTGTCATTTAGCTCAGTCTTGGTTGATCTTCCGTTGATCGATCTGATGCACACGAAACATCTGTAATAATATGTGGCATTTTTAATTCTTTAATATGACTTATTAAATGTTTTCCCGTTTGTTGGTTTCTTAATTTTACCCTATTGTGGTCTAATAATTCTACTAATTCATATGGACCAGTGAACCTGGGGGATTTCTTATTTCTAATTTTTGGGTTGGCCTTATAAACTATTTGTCCTACTTTCAATTTTTTATTTTCGTCTCCATGTATATTTCTTTTATCCTTAACTTTATTCTTATCACTAATTAACTTTTTATTTACCTCTTCGTATACCTTATTTAATCTATTTTTATGATTTTCCACGTAGTCATTATAAAATTCTCGAGGCAAAAATATTTCATTTGGGTTCCTATTACTAGTGTGCCCAAAAGTCAGTTCATAAGGTGTATAATTTGTGGAAGAGTGTATTGAGCTATTATAAGCGATTATTGCATAATTCGTTATATTTGATTTTTCATTAGGGTGTGTTCCCTGAATAAGTCTTAAGTGTTCTATAATACTACTGTTAAATCTCTCTACAATTCCGTTGCTGTCGTGATGTTGACGCGTTGTAAAGTGAACATTTATTTGATGCAATTTTAATAAATCTTTAACTACTTCATTATTAAACTCAGTACCACAATCTAGTATAAATAGTCTAGGTACTCCAAATGATGTAAAGTATTGAACTAATGCTTCTGTAATATGTATAGCGGTTTTTCCTTTAATTTGAATAGCTTGACCGAACTTTGTAAAGGCATCTACAAGCATTAAATAATTTATACCGTCATAAGTAAACGTATCTAAATGAACAATTTCGAAAGGTTTTGATGCCGTACTGGTTAACATCAACGGGGAATAAATCTTTTTCCGAGAGTACTTATTTTTTTGACAATTCTCACAATTATTGATTACACTAGTTGTTAATTTTTTCATCCCTTTCCAATAATAGTGACGTTGCAATGCCTTCAATGTTTCTGATATACCTCTGTGATTGGTTTTTCCTACGTGGAATTGTTTTATTAACTCTATTTGATCTTCTTTATCATTGATTGTATTTACCATGCGTGTACATTTTATAAGTTTTAATTTATTTCCTGAAAAATATTTGAAATATATTCTACAAAAGTCTTCGTATAAAGAATTATCTCTAAAATACAAATAATAAGTGGCATTTGGTACAGTATATGTTCTTAGGAATTCTAATATTATTTTTTCATTATTATCTAGAGGTATTTTTAAATGAAATATTTGTTTATTATCTATCTGTTCTATTTTAATATCTACCTTATAATATACATTTGGATTTACTATAATTTGATTATTTTTATTATTTATTATTTCATCGAGAATTTGAATGCCATCACTTAAGTTCTCCTCGTGATTACTATGTGCTGTTTCAGTACAAGATGATTTTTCACCAGGATCACTGTGAGCCGTTTCAGTACTTAACGATATTTTATCACTATCATTATTTGCACTTTCAGTACTGGATGACGTTTTATTATGGGATCGTTTATCATTAAACTTCGTATTAATTGCAACTCTTAAAGGAGGATTAACATTATCCTTATTTCCCTGATTATTACTGTCGTTATTTTTACTTTCACATAATCTTTGTAAATATTCTGTAGCATTAAAATCACCTGGATTATTAACTAAAGACTCGTTATCCTCGTCATAACTATTTCCAGAAAAAGCGTTTAACCTAATTCTAGACAAACTATCGGCGTTTGTATTAAGTGATCCCTTTTTATATACAATCTTATAATCGAATTCATCAAGTTTAATTTTCCATCGGACTAATTTAGCGTTTGGTTCTTTTAAATTGAAAAGCCAAATCAATGGTCTATGGTCGGTGTAGATAGTAAATTTCCTACCATATATATAATGCCTAAAAGTTTTACAAGCGAATAAAATAGCTAAGAGTTCTTTCTCTATAGTGCTATAATTTATTTCACTCTTATTTAAAGTTCTTGATGCATATGCGACTGGACAATCGTTAGGTGGGTTACCTTGCGATAAGACAGCACCAATTGCATAGTTACTGGCATCTGTCGTTACAATGAACTCTTTAGAGAAATCCGGATATTTTAATATTGGATCATTGGTTAATATATGTTGACAAGTTTCGAAACATTCTATATATTCTCTATCTGTATAAGTAACCTTAGCGTTTTTCTTAAGGCATTTAGTCATAGGCTTCGTGATTTTTGCAAAGTCTTTGATGAAGCGTCGATAGTACCCTATTAACCCTAAGAAGCTTTTTATTTCCTTTTGTGTTTTTGGAATTGGATAGTTTTTTATTGCGGAAATTTTCTTGGGGTTTGGTTTCACACCTTGAGGTGTAATTATATGGCCCAAATATTCTATGGATGTCTTTAAAAATTCAGATTTGTCTAGTTGTACTTTAAAATTACATTCTCTTAATCTATCGAAAACTCTTTTCAAATTAATTAAATGATCTTGCAACGATGTGCTAAATATAATAATATCGTCAAGATAAACTAAGCAAATTTCATGTTGCAGACCTCTTAATATGTTATCCATGACCCTTTGAAAGGTCGAAGGGCCGTTCTTTAAACCAAAGGGCATACGTTTATATTCGTAGTGACCATTCTCAGTTGAGAACGCAGTTTTCTGGACATCTCGCTTGTCTATTTCAATTTGATGAAACCCACTAGCGAGATCAATAACAGAAAAATAATTTGCTCTGCCCAGTCGATCTAAAATATCTGTAATATTAGGTAAAGGGTATTTATCGTCAATGGTTTTTTCGTTAACTGATCTATAATCACAGACTATTCTAATTTTTTGTTGGTTACTAGAATCCATTTTCTTTGGAACAATCCAGATTGGACTCGAATAAGGGCTTACACTATGCTGAATAATGTCGTCTTCTAACATTTTATTAATTTGCCTTTTAACTTCATCTCTGTAAATAGTTGGATAACGATATTGTTTAGTATAAACCGGTTCATCGTCTTTTGTTTCTATTCTGTGTTTAATTTGATTTGTGAAACTTAGAGGGATACCTTGACAATAAAAAATATCCCGATATTTGAAGCATAAAGATTTTATTGCTTTTGACTCTTCTTCATTACAATGAGATAAATCTATATTTTTTAAATTATCTTTCAACAATTCATCATTAGTGTTAAATTCAAAGTTTTCATTAGTATTCATATTATTTATATCAATATTAGTTAAAACAGTTTGCTCCGATTCATTAAAATTTTCGATTGTCAAAGGTTTATCTATATTTATTTTTATTTCATTTTCAGTAGCATTTAAAATCGTAGTTATAGCCCTATAATTATTAATTTTAACCAAGGCTTGGGGCATTTCAACTCCATCCCTAATCTTCATATAGTTTAATATACCAGTGCCGTCTTTTTGATTGACAGGCAGATTTACCACTATTTGTGATCTAGGAGGAATTTTAATTTTTGTTTGTTTCACATAGTAATTTATTGGAATTTTAGCGGAAGGTGTTTCAAGTACCTTTAATTCCATATTAACCTTTGCATTTAATTTATCCAATAAGTCAATACCAATGAGACCGTCAAATGTTGGACTAAACCTAAAAATATAGAACTTATGAAGTTCCTTTGACTTAAAAATATTAAACAACTGAATTATAGAAACTTGATCATGAATGGAAGTATCATGAGCAGATTCAACTTTAAACTTTTCTTTATATATATTTTCCTTAAAATATTTATTTGCAATTTCAGGACTCAAGAAACTCTTTGAGCTCCCTGTATCAATAAGTAATTTAATATTTAAATCTGGAATTTTAATAAATGGTAAATCGTCATTATTACATAGATGTAATTGTACGACACCTATTTCTTCCTGATTTATTCTATTATATTTTCTGCTAGATTTTCCATTAATTTTATTTACATTATTATCATTAATTTTATTGTTACTTAACTTGTATCTACAATTGAGGCATAATTGTGAAAATCCTGTTCGTCTACAACTAAGTTTTGAGCTTCAACCGGATTAGCATTTTGAGCATATAGTCTAGTATTTCTAGAAGATGGGTCTACTTCCATTGGAGTTGGTTGATTTCTGTTAGCACCATTATTAGTATTTGTATTAAAATTATTATTAGTATTATAATTATTTCTATTAGGATTATAATTATTATTATTATATCGGTTAGGATTATTGTTATTAAATCTGTTAGGGTTATAATTATTATTATTAAATCTGTTAGGATTATAATTATTATTATTAAATCTGTTATTATTCCTATTTGGATTATTAAACATATTGTTATTTCTATTGTTATTATTCGTCCTATTATTAAAGTTATTGTTTGCAGTAGTATAATTTCTGTTCTGATTATTATAGTTTGAATTATTCCCAAAAGTTTGAGGAAAATTATTGTTATTATTTCTTAATGTACTCAATTGTCTAACTGAATTATTAAAATTTTCCTCCTCTATGACATATGTCATGGCCATTTCTAAACTGATAGGATTTCTCAGGCGAATGTTATTTTGAATGTTACTTGGCAATCCTCTAATATAAGTTGCCAGTGTTAGATCATCATAAGTTTTTATGCTCGCTTTTCTTTCTTCGGTTGACAATTCTAAACTATTCACTTTGGATATTATCAAGCTCTTGGCATCTTGGCATCTTATGCCGAAGGCATGGGGACTTTCGTTCCTATTTGGAAACATATTTATTAATTCTCTGACCAGGCATTCTATGTTTCTTTGGTCCCCAAAATGGGAGATTAAAAGTTGTTTAATTTCTGTCCAAGTCTGTAAGTCAGTCCTAGTACCTACGGTATTCAAAGCTCTGCCTGTCAGCTTCCCTAAAATTGCCTTTAAAATATATTCATTAATATAATCATTTGGGATAGAAGATCCGAATGTCGATATTAAACTTTCTGCATTACCCAAAAATATGGATAATGTATTTGGATTACCCTCATATGGGGGAATCGCAGTAACATACAATTTCAGAAGTTGATAATTCACTTGTCTTTCTGTCATTTTGGTATTATAATCAATTTAACAATTATAGCAAAAACTTAATAAGTTTATTTTAATTATTTTATTTAATTTATAAATACATTTTTTTTTCTTAATGGGAATTTTAAATTAATTATTGTAGAATTTAAGATGTGGTGAACTTACAGCAATAGGAGAATCATATCCAATATGGTGATCCGCTTTCTGGTGTTCCACTCACTCGATAATATTCGGACACGGTTCGACGGTAAATCGTAAAAACGAACTTGATTATTCCTATTTTTTGAGAAAATCAATCCGTCCCAGAGTCTATTTTAATTACTCTGCCTGTCCTACCGACTGCGCCAGTTAAGTTACTCAAATGAAAATATAACTTTTTAAAAATTGAAACACTTTATTATTTTTCACATTAATATAATATAAGAATAATACAGAATAATACATTCACATAGAACTGTAAAAAGGTAAGTGTCTGACGTCGGATTCGAAAGGCTCCTTATATACTCCCCCCCACAACTGCTTTAACACGCAGATTATCTTAGTGTTAGATTGCAGCAGTTGCAGTTTTAAGGGAATATAACTCGCAGAATCATATTTATTTTTTCTGCAAATTATTTTAAGCAATGTATTTTGAGTAGATTGAAGATTAGATAGTGTAGAAGGGAAGGCAGCTCCCCATGCTACAACACAATATTGTAAATGAGACTGTACTAATGCGAAATATACCTGCTTCAGGACTTGGAGGTTGCGAATATTTCTTAGCGTCAAAAAAATGTAAATAGTTTGTCTTAATTTATTATTTATAGAGTTTATATGCAGAGTCCATTTCATTCTGTTATCTATTATAACACCGAGGTATCGAGTGCTAGAGACTCTGTTTAGAGGAGGACATGTACAAAGTTCATTATTTTTCGAACAATCAGGTTCGTGTATTATTAATTTAGATAAATTTGGCTGTCCTAGATATTCTTGTAAGTGTTATATTGCTGTGTTATATTATATCTATATCTGCCGCTTAATTTTTGAATCCAGATTTATGATTGATTGAATTTGTTTTTACAAGGAACTCATAGATTTAAAAAAATAGTACCTAATTTAGCAGTTTATTGCTTACTTTGTGATATTTTTGGTAAACATATAACTTAAATGAAGAATACGGATGATTGTAAATAAAATTAATTTATTTAAACGAATAAGGGGACGGTGCTGTTGAAGTGGAGTCGGTGAACGGTGGTGTTTAGGGTTAGAGTTGATTATCTTGTAGCTGGGGATGGCAGGGCTGTAGTATTTGATGTCTCGGACAACAGTGTTAAAGCTGAGAACAGTGTTGATAAAGGGCCAGTACCTCGTATCCCCTCTAGGCTAATTGAGTGAATGCTTAATCTCTGTTTAGTTTGACCCTTCCAAACATCAGAGGGCGCCAGAGCACTTCATCTGATGAATAAGCGCAGCACGGTTTTTTGCCGAAGCAGGGTTTACTTTGTCCTTTGATCAGTCGAAGTTCAGGAGGCTTGAATTCGCCCAGGCCTAGAGCTCGGCTTAGTAAACCCTAATTCCTAGTTTTCGCTCACTATTGTAATAATGATATGTATTAACTGTTAAAAACAAGTACACGGATATATTTGATAAAAAATATGTTTCACACACACACTGTATTTTAAGAAAATTACAATGAAACTAAGTGTCGTGGTAATACATTATAAGCTCTGAAGCAAAATCAAAACAATTTTGACAAATTTAAAAAGCGGGGGGAAATTTAATGAATTCAACAAAAAATTGTTGTAAAAGCATACTATCATTAAGATATACGAAATAGGACGCGAGGTAGCTCTGTGCCACTCTAATTGGCTGACTATTTTTATAAGCATTAATTCCATAATTTTGTTTTTTGATGATTATATTTTTTATACTATATAAGAATATTTATTTCTATGAAAGTTGTACCGAGTAACAGCTCTGGAGAGGTTTTAACGACTTACAAGGATGAAAAATAACTAGGGTTAAACAATATGCAACATTTTTGTAATATTGGCTGTATTAATGACGGAGCGTAACTTAACATTAAATCTAATGTATTTGAACGAAGAATAAAGTCAGCGAATTTTCGGTATACTAAATGTTATCTCCGGTAATATAGTGCTTTTCCAGGCAGAAAATGTAATGGATGGACATTGAGTAGAAATAATTAAATTGGAATTATCTCAAGTTTGCAAAAGCGGGTAGAAGATATCCCTTTAGGTGGATAAAATATTGCTAATGACGGCTATCGGTAGTCCCGATTCCGATACCTCCGTATCAGCTTACTAATCGAACCCTCTATGTCTTTAACCTATTATACATTCAATTTAAATAATATCAAAAACTAGATTACAAATTATTTGCTGAGCCCTATTTAAGAAGTGAGTCCGACTGTACACATAGGATCTGTACTCGTCCGCGTAGCGTGTGGCTGAGTACGCCAAACGTATCCAAGGGCAGGCACCTATTAGCGTATACTGGGGTCGCCCAACTCCCCGAGTTCGTCCAAATGTCGGACCTATACAAATATTTTGGATAAGTTGGACGTATACAGCCGACCCAAAACTGTTTTGTTGTATCTTTTTTATCAATTTAAGTTTCATTAGGGACTGTGAACTACGAATTTCTCTCTTTTACAGCAGAATTCCATAGTGAGACATGCGGGACAAATAAAACACTGTGACTCCCAATAATTGTCCATGGAGATTTTTTATTTCTTTCTTCTAGTGTTGGGCTAACCCAGCGCTTCCTTTAACTCTGCTGCCTCCGTGTAATTAGGTAGGAGTTTTCTAAAAAGTGAAAATCACGATCCATCCCCCACGCAATATAAAACAGGAAGATGTGATAGCACTGGGCGAGAATAGCTATTGTAGAATCCGTTTGGTCGGTTATTCGGCTGCAGTGGACGAGGTTAAGGGCGCCTGAACCCGAAATCGGTTGAGTACAGATCCCATGTACGGATATCCTAATTATATAGCAGCTCTAATCTTTTTAAACACTTTTAAGCCTATTATTAAAAATAACTAGATTAACCGTTGTTTTATTTGGTTGTTAAGTAGTTATTACTTACATCCTTGAACATAACGTAAATGGTAGAATTAGTCGAGATACGGCTCCATAAAGTATTTTGATAGCGCGGATATTCGATTTTACTGGATTTACACGTTTTAAGGTCCCGTGAGTCCAAAAAAGTGGATTTTAAAAAATTTCTGTCTATAATCTGTCTATAAGCATAAACTACTGGACCGATTTTGACGAAATGTTGCATGCATGTTCAGACAAATCAAACCCCGAAGTGAAATCGAGAAATGATTTTTCCAAATTTGGGGTCGCCACCCCCTAAAAACTCTGAAACAAAAATTATCGTAAATGGTTATAAAAAATTCTAAAATCGAGACCAATTAAATAAGAATCTAACGATGTAAGCCGTTTTCCCGGGCAAAATCTAGTTCCTGAGAAAATAGCTTTAACGGGTTCGATTATTTTTATGATAACTTTTGATAAAATGTTAAATAATAATTAATTAAATTAATGTATCATAGAAAACTCTAAAACTATTAAAAATAGAAAACATTGGGCTAAGTAATTATGAACTCGTATATGAGAATTGTTTTCTCTGTATGGATGTTAGTCGCGAATAATAATGATATAGAAAAAGTAACTAATTAAAGATGTAGGGCAAGATAGTAATAGTACAGTATATAGCGTGCATAAAAGTGAATAAATATTATCATTATTAGAGGTTTAAGAACGAGGAAGTTTTTTTTTTTTTTTTTGGACGAATAACTTATTTTTGAAAACTCAAAAATAAGAAGAAATGTCCTGCTGGATACCTCTATCTTGGGACAAACTGTAATTGTACACATATATAGATGTACTAGCTGGATACCCGTGCTTCGCTACGGAGTGTTTTTAAATTTGATAAGTTTATAAACTACCAGGAAAGCATACAAATTATTTTACTATGCGAGAATATCTAGATTCTATCCCTCCTAGTTATATCCCCCACCTCTTTGATAAGATCATTTGCAAATATCCTAAATTTACCCCCTCCTAAATGAAAATATGATAAAACTGTACACATAACAACAATTACTGTACTCTTAAAGAGCATTTCAACGATATGCATCATGAAGATAAAGGGTATTCATTACTTGTACCCCATACCCCTTTGAACCAAAAGTTATAGTTCGAAAATTCATGTAAACAGTAACCTCCCCCTTGCTTTGAAGGTCAAGTGTGCAAATTTTCATCGAGATCGGAATAAAACTGTACATTTGTATAAAAGAACATGCATATGTACACACATATGTTGACTTTTATATACATCTATAGTTATAGATATAAATTTCCATTTTACCTCTCCCCCTTCTAAATGAAAATAAGACAAAACTGTACTTAAGAACAATTACTTTTCTCTTAAACAGCTTTTCAACGATTTGTATCATGAAGGGTATCCATTACTATGTCATTTGTACCCCGTACACATAACAACAATTACTGCACTCTTAAAGAACATTTCAACGATATGCATACTGAAGATGAAGGGTATTCATCACTTGTACCCCGTACCCCTGTGTACCAAAATTTTAATTTCGTAATCTCATGTAGGCAGTGACCTTCACCTTGTTTTGAAGAAAAAGTGTGTAAATATTCATCAAATTAGGATAAAAGACATACCCTCATACGGATACACTTCTTTTTATATAAGATATAGCTATATTTTTTAATTATACCCCCCTCCTAAGTGAAAATATGATAAAACTGTACATAACCACAATTACTGTCCTCTTAAAGAGCTTTTCAACGATATGCATCATGAAGGATGTTCATTATTTTAACATTTGTACCCCGTACACCTGTGTACCAAAATTAAAATTTTGAATATTCATGTAGGCAGTGATTTTCCCCTTGCTTTGAAGGTCAAGTGTGCAAATTTTCATCGAGATCGGACTAAAACTGTAGATTTGTATAAAGAACATGCACACATGTTGACTTTTATATATGTATGGCCGCCATCTTGAATCAATATGCCCGATTGGTAAACTATTTATCAAAAGTTACTAATTTCATAAAAGGAAGCCAACTTCCTCTGAATTTCAAGGTTCTAGTACAATTGGTTCCCAAGAAAGTGGTACAGTTGGTCATGTCGAATTTTGTATATAAATGGCCGCCATCTTGAATCAAGATGGCGGATTTTTAAAATATTTCTTAGCGAGCACCTAGGAGGTAAGAGGAACACACCTACAAAATTTCATGGTCGTAGGTCCAGTGGTTTCAGAGATATCGTGATGTGTCAGTCAGTCAGTGAGTGGTATTTGGATTTTATATATATATAGATATAGATAGATAATAAAGAGCAATTCCAGCAACATTGTTATGCGTAGTGGGTTTAACAACTACTTTTGGTTGAAGGCTAATAGTTATTTTGAAAGCTTGATACAAAGTATTAAAAACACTGTACACTGTACAACCTCCATAATGGAATCACTGAAGGGATCAACCAAAATAAGTTACCTTACCCAAATTAGGATGTAAGGAATATTTCCGCTGAAACCATACATATGTGGTCACCTTTTACAAGTGTACTATTTTTATTTTAAACTGGCTTAAAAAATCAAAACACGACAATTTAGAGTTTTACCCTACATGAATAAAATGAATTTAAAAATAATGATTTCAATATTCATGCATCGTAGCTATACATTTTTATTTAAATTATATTGAAATACTTAAACTTAATGATTTAATTCATTAATTAAATCTTGTGGGTATTGTGAATTTCCTCTAACCTTTAGCAGTTTTGTTCTCATTTTCCAACGCTTTGTTCCTGATTATTTAGGCTTATCCAGTTATCACACTGCTTTCACTTCACTGGGTCTTGGTAATGTGTTACTTTAAAGTTCGTTTCCAACTTACTTTAGCTAAAGCAACTTTGTTGTCGTAATGAGCTTAGACTACTAGGGGGGGGGGGGGGATTTTAACCCATTTAACCACCGAGGTTGTACGAGCCTGTCACAGCACCACGAGTATCTCCATCCAACTTAGTCGGTTTCTATCAACAATATTGTTGGAGAAATTAAACTAAGGTTTTGTTTGAAAATTTCTGTTGCTATGTTTAGGTATCGTTGAAAAAAAAAATCCTTCAAAAACTCTTTCTCAGGGAAAGTATGTACAGTCATATTTAAAATTTACTTAAAAACGAAAGCAACAACAACAAATTATTTTCTTTGTCTTCCTATTTCTCCCCCATAAAAACATTACTTATCATATTTCCATGGTTATACAGTTTAACAAATTCACATGAAAGAGAGTTCAAATATAATAGAAGTAATACAATTATGAAATGTTATGACAAGCACTGCCTATAAGCTCTGTACTCCTTTTCTTGGGCTAAGCCAATAAATGAATGTTTATTGGTTCTATTTTTTGCTGTTAAGGTGTATTAGAGTAAGGTAGAAAGCAGAAATAACTGCGAATTCTCTAATCCTCTAGAAGCAAAGAATCCGTGTGCATCCCTAGTCCTTTTTTCATAAATATTATACAAAACCTTTATTAAATTATGGGACATTTTTATTAAAAATAATTTGTTGAAGTTTATTTTCTTTATTTTAAAATTGAGGTAACAAAATCACTACTGTTTTTTTTTCACTGCGTTATTTTTTCCATTTTATTGTCATTTATACACTCCCTAACAGCCTCAATTACGATTATAATAAAACTAAAAGAAAAATTAAAAAAATGTCCTTTTTGCGGACCATCAAATCTTAAGCTGTACTTAAACGATGTTAAGAAATTTGGATGGCACATCACAATTCACAATTATACTACTGAAGTTCCCTCATCGATTTCAATCTTGTGCACGTTTAATATTGAAATAAATATAAAATAGATGTTTATTAATTTTATTTTATTTTGTTTTCTTATATAATTATTGCAACTACATATTGTAAGCTTATTGTGACTACATGTTGTAAGCAATAAATATAACAAAATGTGACATTGACTTTTTTCACATAATGAGAGAAACTGTACATTGACAGTACTCCAGTACCGTATTATTGACGTGAATATTACCTATCAAAATATTACAATAATCATATTGAATAGGTCACGTAGCCACTGACTTTTTAGGCGTCCAGGAGGATAACCAGGAATGAATGGTTATGTTAGGTTATGGATTAAAGGATTAGGATGATGGGAAATGGAGTTATGAAAAGATATGTATCGGGAGGTGGCTGGTCGCGAACAACAGGAACTTTGAGGTTATTGTGAAGGGAAAAATTGGAGACATAGAAAGGAGTATACGTTTTTCTTCTAAGCATTTTGGATTGAAGGGATTGGAACGCTTGGTGTATCTTCAGAGTTCAAAGCCATATACCAAGTGGTATTAATTATGGTGTTATATATCATTTATTTGTTATGTGAGTTGAGTTTAGATGTATAATGTAAGAGTCTGTGCATAAGTTCTTAGCGTCAGTTGCAGTCTTGTCGTTTAAGTTTTGGAAGCTAGAGTTGCAGGATGCTTAGGAATGTCAGATAGAAAATAGAATATAGGATTGGACATAGGATACTTTCTTGGGGCACACCTGCTTTTATAGGGAAAATTGAGGAATTAGAAAGGCTGTAGGGTATATGGTAGTTAATATTTTCTAGGATGATTTTAGGATCAAGTGGATAACCCATGGTCTTGTAGTCTCGATAAGAAATAAAGACAGACTCAGGAAACAAGCCGACAAACAAGTTAAAAATAAAAAATTACAAATCTATTACAAACTATACTGCCGTAAATCCATGCTTAAAAAGACAAAGAAAGATTACTTCAGACAGAAGATAGAAAAATGTGAAAATGACATGTCTAAAGTATGGAAGGAAGTAAATAAAATTACTTTTAGAAAACAAACGGAGAAAGATGTTATCAAAGAAATCAAAGATGTAAATGGGACGGTAATAGACGCCTTAAATGATCCGGCAATGGGAGCCGTTGCTATGTGTAAACACTTTACCACTATAGGACAGAAAATGGCCAATAATCTGCAGAATAAAAATAGCTATACAACTATAGGAAATAAAAACATAGATGAGAAGTGGAACAAAATAGACGATATTAATGAAGAAGATATAAAAAAGGCAGTCAATAAACTGAGAGGTGGTTCTTCGCCTGGTCATGACGGCATTACAGTTCCCATAGTCAAAGATAATATAAGTTCATTAGTGAAACCTTTATTACACATTGCTAAACTAAGCTTTGAAAAGGACTTTTCCCAGACATATTAAACATCGCAGTAATTTACCCTATCCACAAGGGTGGTCCCTCCAATGAACCGACTAATTACAGACCCATCTCATTAGTTTCCAATATAGCGTAAATCTTAGAAAAAATAGCTAAAAATCATCTAAACAAATTTATACAAACCAATAAAATAATTTCTAATAACCAATTCGGGTTTCAAAACGGTTTAAACACTCAAGACGCTATAAATAAAGTAACAACATACATAACGGAAAGTTTAGATAGAGGCAAAAAACCAATGGCTATATATATTGACCTTACTAAAGCATTCGATAGCGTTTCACATAATAAATTAATTGAAAAATTGAGGGAGATAGGAATAGGTGGAACTATATTAAGATGGTTCCGCAGCTATTTGAACAACAGACTTTACAGAGTTAAACTTAATAATACACTAGGAAGTAGCTTCACATCCACCTACTTAATCCCACAAGGAACTGTCCTAGGTCCTTTATTATTTATTATCTTCATAAATTCTATTTTTAAAATTGTTACCAACTCCGTACTAGTAGGTTTTGCGGATGATTTAGTCTTATTGTGTGAATCTGAACACTATAAACAAACTGCAACACTTATACAAAATGACTTACAAGCAATAATACATTGGTTCCAACTCAACAAATTGACAATAAACATTAAAAAGACATGTGCAATGGCTTACTCGTTTCACTGGAGCACATTACCACAAATCCAAAAATTGATCGTACATTATCAAACTTGTCAATTTATACATTGCCAGTGCCCACATATTGAGTGGGTTCCCACCGTCAAATACTTGGGAGTCACTATCGACAGCTGTTTAAATTGGAAGCCACATATTAATAACTTGAATAAAAAATTACGAACATTAATCTTTGTTTTTACAAAATTAAAAATTTATCAAAATATCTCGCAGTTGAGAGTCTTATATTTCGGTATAGTCGACTCAATTATACAATATGGACTTATCTCGTGGGGGTCAGCTTGTGACTCTATCAAAGAAAAAATATTTGTTAAACAAAAAGCTTTTGTAAGAATTATTATTATTAAATAAAAGACGTATGGAAGACTCAGAACCACTATTTAAACAGCTTTCGATACTAACTCTCAAACAGTTATATCAATATAAATGTCTAACCCGCCTGCAGGAAGGTAAACACGACTTAGAGAAAATTGACCATGTCATAATAACTAGAGGTCTAACCAAAGGTCATTACGTAGTACCATCTCTTAGAACCTCTATTCTATGGCACAAAGACACTGGTCTTATAAAACAGTATTGTTATTTAATCAATTACCCAATGAGCTTAAGAGTATACATAAATTTGAACTATTTAAAACTAAAATAAAAAACCATATTCTTCTAAATTAATTTAAAAATAAATAAATAAAATAATTATAATAATCTCAAAAAATAAATAAATAAATAAATAGATTTAAATTTATTAATTAATAATTGAATATATGTATTATACATATTATATAAATAATAAGATAAATATACATTATATAATATATTATTCTTAAAAGAAAAATAAAATAAAATATAGATTAATAAAAAACAAATTAATTATATAAGAATACTAATATAGATACTAATAATATAAAAAACAAATATAATCCTCAATATAGCCACTAGAATAATTATGATACTAACAAAAAATTTAAAAAATAACTAAATAATCATATCTTAACTAATTAAAACATAAAAGAAGCATAAGAAAAATTTGAAAGTAAGATCTCTCTCTTCACGGCACAGAACTACATGTTCTCTAGTGGAGAGATAACCTGAAATGTGCTAATGTGTAAAATCATTGTAAAATATGTTATTATGTGTTGTATTATTGTATATTTATTGTATATTAAATTTTAATAAAGGTATTATTAATAAAAAAAAAAAAGTAGTTGATGAAAGAAAGGCTGAATTTCCAAGGTAGCCTGGCGTGCCAAAGCCTGTCAAAAGCTTGAGCTTTCACCCATTATGGCCATTATTAGACCTCGAGTGCTTGATTGTGTTAGGATTTTACATATTTTTTAACAATTTGAATTGTAATCAATATAAATAATAAAACATAATCCTCAGACCATCTGTGTCCTACCGTGTGGGAAACAGACTCCGCAATGGGTGAAATATAACCTTTTTAGGGTTTCGTAGATGATCCTGGAAACCCTTATGCCGAGAGTGATGTGTCTGTCTGTCCTTCGTACTTTGGTTCATATCCCCCGCATTGTTCACACTAGAGATATGAAATTTGAAATATTGGCTTAACTTTTTGACCCACACACAGAACAAATATTTAGGAGTTAAACATTTATGCATTTAACAAAAAATGTGCAAAGCTCATTTTTTTATTTCGAGATGGGTATCAAATGAAAGCTACTGATGAGTAGATTAAAATCGTATTTAACATTCTATTAACTATTGCGCTTTCAGCGCCAAATTTCACCCCAGTAAAATGTCCCCCCCCCCCTCAACCACCTATAGCGGGGATCCCAAGAATTATGAAATAATTCATGCGTAAGGTATTAGGTGGGGGCGATGAAAATAACGGGGGGGGGGGGGGATTTCAAATTGAAAATTTTGTGTGGCACAATAGCAAAATTTGTATTAATTATTCTTGAGTTAATCCCTTAACTTTCTAATTATTCTTTTCTTTCTAATTTTCCTTTTCTTCTTGGGCTCTAGGGGTGATCATTAAAAAAAATACTCTGCCAATTAATGTGGCACATAGCTTCCTCGCAAATAAAAGACCAAATTAAGAAAAATACCTCGATAATCATAATCAAAAAGTTGGAACGGCGCATCACTGTTCCAGTAAATATTTAATAAAGTTGAAGAAATTTAAACATTTGTTGGAGAAACAAAGCCTCCAACAAGCACCAAAAGTTAGCGCACATAATATAATTAATTTAATAAACAAATATAAAACTGAAACCAAATCGTAGAAACCGCTGTATAAACAGTTTTTTTAAATTTACCCCCTCAAAACTAAAAATATCACAATATAGAATACAACAAAAATTAATCTACTATGCAAGAGCTTTTCAACGGTATACATCATATTATAAAAGATTAACTTTAACATTTGTACCCCTGTACTCTGAGGTACCAAAGTTATATGTTTAAAAAACAAACAATACAAAAGGGCATTCATTTAACTAATAAATGCATATAAATAAAAAACCTAATATCAAAAAAGTATTTAAACCCTTTAACCTACAACAAAATTATAAATCGGTACAAAAGTATATGTACAACATTTTTAAAAAAATAAACAAATAAAATAGCTTTAATGTACATATCAAGGCCTTTAAAATGATATACGACACAATATTAAAAACAAAAAAAATGGTCACGTGACACGGCGCACGGGAAAAAGTTTACTCTCATGTTCTCAGCAAGTAGGATGAACTAATAAAATAAAATATACTCAATTCAAAGAACATTAGTGTGAGATTCAATCGCCGCAATCAGAAATAAAATCGGCCAACTAATATAGAAACTATGGCCATTCAAAGACAAAAATGGAAAAAAATAAATCCAAAAAATAACAAAATTATCACCATCTAAGGTACAACCGATGATGATACGATAAAAACTCATAGGACTAAAGTTGTAGATCTTTTAAAATCAGTTACCACTTGTGCTATCCATTTTCTAATACGACTTACCGTTTAGCCGCAATAAGCCCCCAAACCAGCTTAAAAATCAAGTCACCCATTTTTATTTTTTTAAGGGAGGAAGGAGGGGGAAAAGTGAACTTTTTATAATTATTTTGGTGCAAAATATGGACGTTGCGCGTCGAATGTCGCAAACCACAAGTCTCTAGCTCTTCAGGAAGTGGGTAAACATTAATGTCAGTCAGTGAGTCAGTTAGCCATGCGGCTTTATAATATGAGACATATTAATTTAGCAGGATTTAAAGTGCGCAGAAAGTTGAAATTAGGCAGGTGTTATCTGCAGGCTACTTTCGACCAACCATAAAAATTTCATAAAAATCAGATGATTACTCTTAAAGATATGGCTGTAAATAAATGTATGTTTGTGAGCATGTGGATGACAAACAAATAAGCGCAGAAGGTTGAAACTTATATGGGACCAACAATGGGCTAATTATGACCTACCAACCAAATTTCATTAAAATTGGACGTGTAGTTTTTAAGATATGGCGGTTCGCAAATATTGAACGACAGACCGACAGACCGACAGACCGACAGACCGACAGACCGACAGACAGACACGGAACCAAAAATGTTCCCTGATGTCTGAAACGGATTTCTGTCTTGGAATTTTTGAAATCGGAGACCTAAAATTTTTTCGTTCTTCAGAACGATCACATAGCTTCCGTTACCTTCGGTAAGCTCGGAAGCAAAAAAATCTATTTTTTTAAAACAATATAATCTCTGAAAATTTTCAGATAAAGGCATTATCAGACCTTTATCTGAACGTACTTATCATAGAATTAAAAAAAAATTGGTTGTTTGTTAATGTTAATTTCATTAATTGTGTTCTGTTTAGGCGAGCATACAATCCGTAACTACCCGGCTACTGTTCATGGTGCCCTGCTAAGTGGCCTTCGAGAGGGAGGGCGGATATCAGACCAATTCCTTGGCTGTCCTTACGCTCCTGAGACTCCTCAGCAGCCTGTTCAACGGGTCTAGTATAGAAATGTCGACCCCTTGACTCATCTTGGTAAGTTTATTGTCGTCGTTTAATATTAATAAATGGAAATTTTTTTAATAATAATAATAATTGAAAGTGCACTTACTTTCAAGCACTTGTTCCTTTTTTAGGGTTATAGTTTCGTTCCTGTGTCTGTCTGTCTGTCTGTCACTCTGTACGGTTCCAATAACTTTTGAATAAAAAGAGATAAAAACATGAAACTTTCCAATATTAAAGATCGTTTTGACGCGCACACAGAAAAAATATAGCTAACTCAAAATTATCAGCTGCTCAAATCCAAAATGGCGGATAACTCACGTCATGCAAAAATAATATTTTTTTAAAATTTTGAGTGGGGTATCAAATGAAAGGTATTGAAGAGTAGATTACAAAATATAAAATTTCCACGCCATTTTGTCAAAATTTTGCGGTCCCCCCCCCCCCCCCCGAAACTATATTTCCGCTGTTTCTAAAAATATAAAAAAATATGAAAAATGTGCGGTCTGATGGGCCAAAGAAAAAATATGAATAGCAACTTGGTCGGATTAACTGGAAATCCCAGATGGCGGCTGATTGCTGTCACGGGATATATTTTTTTTTAATTTAAATTTTGAGTGAGGTATCAAATGAAAGGTATTGAAGAGTAGATTACAAAAATATATAACACTTTTAGAAAACGTTTAATTTCCCCCACCATTTTGTCAAAAAACATCAAAATCTGCCCACCCCCACCTAACTAATTTCATTTTTACAACACCAACGAAACCTTTTTTACGTGAGACTTCACGCACTACCAATTTATTTGTTTTATAGTAACATAACCTGCTATGTATTGAAAAGTTCGTCCCCACTATGTGCCGAACAGGTAATGTGTTGGCCGCCAAGCATGCCGATTCTAAACTGTCATTATTATTCACCCCTGGAGTGGTCTAATGCCGATGTAATTACGTTAATCATTAAATGAATAATTTATAATTATAGTTGCTTTTCATTAAATTAGCCTATCGGCGTAGTGGTGCTGCATCTTCACCTTTACGTATGTATAGTTTAAGGGGATTTTAAAAAAAATATATCAAATTTTTCAGATGGCTTCAATTAATTTGACGCTTTTTTCTTTTGACAGGTGACGATAGAAAGAAAATTTGACGAGGAAAACTCATCTCGTCCGAATATTCCAGATTTTTTGCTTTATTTTCTACTTTTAATTTTCCCTTGTTATGGAAAATATGATTATTTTATAATTACTTTTTTTAATTACATGACTTTTTCATTATTTGTGTTCTTTATTTTTATATAAAAACTTTTAATATTATCCATCCTTTAGATAAATATATTTTGTTTTATGTTTTCCTTTTCTCTTGTAATTTATATATTACAAGTAATTTTGTACATCGTTATAAATTCTAAAATATCGGACCTGTCTAAGCAAAAGGTTCTTAAGCTAGATTTTGTTGATGAGAATTTTATTGCTGAGACTTTTATAAGGTACCTACGTTTATTGTGTAGTCTCATTTTATTGTACTTATTTATTTTAAGAGCTCAAGGGGGGAAAAAAAAGAAAATAATAAGCATAAAGGTACGCTTTCCTTGTTGCTGGGCGTTAGTAGCTAGCACAAAATTATAAAGGTGTTTTCTTCTACGGGTCTCTAGCGGCTATTACAACACATCAGTATGTAACTATAGGAAATTTAGCTTTGTCATTTAGTTATTGTCCTTTCCCTTCGATTATATCTCCCTCTACGAACAATTGGCTGGGAAAAATGACAACCACAATGTTCTAAACGGCACGAAACAAGTATTACTTCTCATGGTTTTCTTAGATGTTATAATTCTACCGGATTAGTAGTCACATCGAATAAACTCCTTATATCGAATAGAAGACAAATGAAATATCTTTGTAAATACTTCAAGAAAGCCAAATCTATTTTTGTCGTATTTAGGTAATGTAATAATTTATTTAAATAAATATTTAATTATTATTATACTAAATTCTATTACAGTATATTATAGTAATTAAATTATATTATTATTATATTTATATTAATTTATAAGTAATTTAACTATGAATTTGTTAGTTTATTTTATACTTATCCCTCAGATTGACTGCCAAAGATGCCAAAAGGCTGCCTTGTGGTGCCTATCAAGCTCACGAAGAAACGCAAGCGACTGCGATTATGACTGGTCCTGGAGCAGGCGTCCGCAATCGCTCAGCGATCGACGCTATCGACTCCAGCGATTATCGCTAGAGTCGTTCAGGTAAGAACGCGGTAACATGCAAACTCAGAAGAGGATTCTTTAGCGATAGTCGTCCAGCGACTATCGCTGAGCGTCTAGGAAAACTTTCCTTACTATAAAATAAAGATGGGTCGAATGTTTTCTTTGTTTCTTGTGGTTCACAATAATGACTAGTAAGCTAGGGGCGGGGGGCAGAAGTGAATTGTTCCAATTATCCGTTAATTGCAGGTAACCGTTTTCTAGATCAGCCAGAATCCGGTGTCGGTTTTCATTATCACTCAAGCTCAAGTTATTTAAGGGAATCTCGCTTCCTCCTCTTGTTCTGGTCTTGCCTCGCCTTCTTCTCGCCCTTGCTCCTATTTTTTTTCTTTTATAGATGAAAATTTATATTTAAGGGTGTTGTATATAAAGGTCGAGGGAAAGAAAGGGCCTCGTAGAGTCTACCTTACTGGCGTGCAGATAACGAGATGACCTAGTTGTGAAGCGCCCGGCTACAGCCCCCCTCGTATCCTCACCATGCTAGCAAGCTGGCAGATAAGTTCACTTATCTTAGGAACCCCATTTCCTCTTCTAATGCTTCATGTCACCCTATCTGTTTGCCTTTTCACGCTACGAAAAACCATTTTTTCCTTCTTAAATCGAGTGTCAAAAGTGTTGGTAGATGGAGGCTTCGAGCCTGCCTTTTTATCCTGTCTTCACCGAGCCATCCTTACTCACGGTAATATCTAGATTATATTAGATCAATATTTTGTTTAAAAAAAGGAAACTATTATAATTTCAAGCACGGGGCTTGGAATGATATATTTAAGCACACAGTTAACAAGATTATCCGCATAAGACAATTAGCAGCTTCTACAAGAGATGATGGTACCATTACATATATTCAAATATTTTTCACCTTCTAGAAACTCTCTCCCTAGGAAAAAGCGATGACCCATATAATTTCCTGTGTGAGTCGGTTGTGAATACATTTATTTATTGAACGCCACGTTATTTAATATTCTGGGAAGAAATAACGAAACCCAAAGTCCTCGTCATACTAAACAAAACTTTTTATTTAAAAGAAAAACAACTCGTACAAAAGAAAAAGCAAAAGAAAGGTTGCGACCACGCAAAATAAATAAATTTAAGTGGGCTCCAGCACAACTAAATAAAAGAACTAGACTCCAAAAAACTAAATGGTTTACGATCATGCTCAAGCAAAAACTAAATCAAACTATACTCCGAAAAAACTAAATGGTTCACGATCACGGCAGACGGCTCGATCGAACTATATCGAGGCACATCCAGCAACCTACCACAACACTTGACTCACACCAACTGATTCCGACACGTGCCGACCACACCAACCTTGAACCACGCAAAAAAGAAACATACCTTATCACGAAATAAACAATAAGCATAAACATTCTTCCACCACTAGATCTAAGCGTCCCCAGATCTAGAGGTCAACATTCACAGAGCCAAAGATATTGGGAGATGCTCCATCAACCAATAACAATGGGTCTAATGGGGCGGGCATGAATTGGACAACTTTTACCTGCTCTGGTTAATCCTCGAGCTCGAATTGGACAACTTTTTAGAAGCAGCCCCCTTGGGACGAGCACGAACTGGACAACTTTCGCATTTTATAACTATCGCACAACTATCTCACTTTTCTTATGACTCGATAGTAAAAAATATAGTCAGCGAAACCGTCTACGGTTTTATCACTGAAACGACTGTTACTCCGATTTTGTTATAACTGAAACTGAAAATACAAAGGTTATACATTTTCAATCCTAAAAAAACTAACTCTGTGGCGCAACAGCCCACGGAGGCCTACATTTTGGCAAAATATAAGCATAGTAAGCGGGCCGAAAAAAAATCGACGGTAAATACGTTTAAAAAAAAAAAAATTTAATAAATAAAAAAATAATGATTTGAAATTGAAATGATTAAATAAATATGAATATAGTGTTAGTATGTTAAAATAGATGTATATAAATATAAATATATATATATATATATATATATATATATATATATATATATATATATATATATATATATATATATTAGTAGTTTAGGCTCCACGCGTCTGCACAGACGACAGACAGGCAGACATTTTTTAAAAATCACTTTTTTGGACTCAGGGGACCTCAAAACGTGTAAATTCATCAAAATCGAATTTTCAAGTCATCACAATACTTTCTCTTTATATACTAGGTACATGAGAAAGTAAAAAAGGAACTATGTAAAATAATCAACCTCATTTAAACAAAAAGCATATTTGTTTATTTTCTATAGTACATAGTGAAAAATATAATTATACAGCAAAAAACGCTCTTTCTAATAATTAATTATGCGGTGGCTTTTCATTTTGCGCCGTGTTAAAAATTGAGAATCTATCACGTCGTCTACACGGTGATAGTTGCCGCGATAGTTGCTATCATGACAGCAACTATCGTGTCAACTATCACTGTATAATTGGGGCTTTACACGCTATCGCATGCCACTCTCTACCTGGTGCTGAAAGTTGTCCAGTTCGTGCTCAGGGATTAGTGGACCCTTTTTTGACCCTTCCTTATGGTTAGAAAAGTTGTCCAGTTCGTGCCCAGCCGTCTAATGCAGCGGTATAAAAATAAACCGCTACATGCATCGTCATCTGCCACTTCAGTCACTACGCTATTTGCCTGAAGATAGGACTTGAGTAAGGCAATTATTTCGGACTGGTTATGCTCATTAGACAAAAATGTATCCTGCTTAAAGGCGATCATCGTGTCCATAGCAGGTCAGCTAGTCTTATATATATAAAATTCTCGGTCACGGTGTTTGATCCCGAACTCCTCCGAAACGGCTAGACCGATTTCGATGATTTTTTTTTATATTGATCGGTAGGTCTGAGAATAGGATGTTATCTATTTTTTATGCCCCTTAGTGATAAGGGGGGCCCCCCAAAATTTTATTTTTTGATTTTTTGGACAACAATTTTTTATTTTTATTTTTTATAGATTTAGCATTAAAAAATACTTATAACCCTAAATTTTTACCTTTTACCTTTTTACCACCACTCAGTGATGAGGGGGGCCCCCCACAAAAATTTTATTTTTTGAATTGTTTGGACAAAATTTGTTTATTTTATTTTTTTATGATTTGGCATAAACTAAATACTTATACCCTAAGTTTTACCTTTTTACCACCCCTAAGTGATAGGGAGGCCCCCCAAAATTTTATTTTTTGAATTGTTTGGACAAAAATCTTTAATTTTTTTTTTTATGATTTGGCATTAAAAAATACTTATAACCCTAAATTTTTACCCTTTTACCCCCACAAGTGATAAGGACCCCCTAAAACAAAAATTTGTCTACTTTTTGGACAAAATAATTTAATTTTTTTTTTTTTTTTTTATGATTTAGCAATAAAAAAATGCTTATAACCCTAAATTTTTACCCTTTTTTTACCACCGTTATAATTTTTACCACCAACCTCCATTTTTAATAGCGATATTAGTACTGTAATAATCTTCAACACAATGGATTAAAAAGACATATAACCCTTAATTTTTACCCTTCTACCTCCAAACCACCCTCCATTTTTTAATAGCGATATTACAACTGTAACAATCTTTAACTCTCAGTGGTCGATAACTGATCTTTTTTTTAAAAAAATTTTTTATTTAAAAATGAGTCCTTTGAATGCAGGGCCACAGAAGAGGCACTCTTGAATAAACATCTACATAAAATACATAAATGAATTAACAAAAATGTCCTACAAAAATACTAATTAAATGACTAGAAAAAAAGCTACTTAATATAATAACATCTACGAAACAGCAAAGGATTAAAATTCAATAAATAATTATGAAAGAGAATAAATAAATACTCAAATTAATATTCAAAATTTAAATTAACAATTTAATAACAAAACTAATAATAAAAATTAGATAACAATTACAATAAGATCTATGTCGCTGCAGACTATAATGTTAATTTTCTTGATGAGGGACATCCAGAAACTCTTAAAATTTTAAATACTATGTCAGCTTTTGGTTTAAAACCTCTCTTTTGTGAAGTAACAAGACCGGCAAGTCAGAGGTGCCTCGACAATATTTTCACAAACGCTACCTCTAGTGCTTCAATATTTAAATATCAATTTTCAGATCACCTCGGACTTACATGTAAAATACTGGAAAAATCTAAAAAAGTTTCAAATAAAAAAACTTTATCTAGTCGCTTTATTTCAGAAGAAAGTATACATATGTTAAATTACCTACTAAATAAAACTCTCTGGCCATCAAGTAATTCTACTGATGACATTGAAGACCAATGGAAAAAATTTATTGAAACTTTAAAGTGTTCTTTTCCTGTTAAAACACGAACAGTCACTACCAAAAATAGTAACATTAAATTTCATAACAATGAATTAAAGGAAATAAAAAATCAACTTATTGAGCTTACATCTTTAAACAAAGGATTAAACGATCCAAGAATCAAAAAACGTATTTCTTTTTTAAGAAAATGTTATAAAACTAGACTTAAGGCATGCAAAATTGAAGCAACATCTAATTTCATACAAAATAATATTGGTGACAGCAGGAAAATTTTTAAATTAATCAACAGTGAAATAAAGCCTACAGTTAGTCATAAAATGCAATCAAACTTTACCTCCGATGAATTCAACAACTATTTTGCCAATATAGCCTCAGATCTTAACGAAACACTCAAAAATACTAAACAAAACATTCAGCCTCCCCAGAGCAAGTTCAAACCGGTCAAGGAATCGATATTTCTCTATCCTACAACTCCAGATGAAGTAAATAAAATTATTAACTCATTGAAATCTTCAAACAGTACCGACTTGTATGATATGAGTAACTGCTTTATCAAAAAGCTTGCAAATTATATATCTTCTCCTTCTAGTCAAATAATTAATAACTCTATCAGCCTGGGATATTTTCCAACCTGCCTTAAATTAAGCAAAATTACTCCCATCTATAAAAAAGGAGCTCGTAATGAAATAGGTAATTACCGCCCTATATCTTTAGTACCGGTACTTTCTAAGATTTATGAAAGGGTAATTAAAACCCGTCTTCTCGTTTTCTTAAAAAAACATTCAATATTTCATGAACATCAGTTCGGCTTTTTACCTGGTAAGGCAACGGTAGATGCTTTAGAAATAATAACTAATGCTGTGTATGACTCTTTTGAAAATAACGAAGCAACTGCAGTTGCTACACTCGATCTGAGTAAGGCGTTTGACAGTATCTCACATGAGATACTAAGAGAGAAACTCTACCTGTCAGGTATACGAGGCCTTGCTCTAGATCTAATTATGTCGTTTGTTCAAGGGCGCCAGCAAATGGTTTGCACTGACCAAGTGTCATCAGAATTCTTACCAGTAACTTTCGGAGTGCCCCAGGGATCAATTTTAGGGCCCTTGATTTATTTGATCTACGCAAACGATCTGCCAGACCTGAACCACACATGTGTACGTTATGCTGATGACAACACTTATTTAATTAAATCTAAAAATAGAGACCTGCTTTTGAATGAAATGGACAAGACTATAGGTCTCGCTGAAGGCTGGTTCTCTACAAATGAGCTTACAGTCAATAAAGATAAAACTCAAGTATTAATTTTCTCCTTAAAAAATCCAGATAAAAAATCTACTCTGAAATTACTGGGAATAACCTTTGACCCAACTTTAACCTGGGAACATCATATTAGCTGCATCTCGAAAAAACTTTCAAAAACTCTCTATATACTTAGGAAGCTTTCTATCTCCATGGATCTCAACACGTTGCGCCTTGCATACTTTGCATATTTTCACTCAATTCTGGCATACTGCACAAGAATTTGGGCCTACAGTAGATTTGCAGAATCAATCTTTATACTTCAGAAGAGAGCGCTGAGAATTTTATTTAAAGTACCAAATATGACTCACTGTAAAAATCTATTTATTGAAGCATTTATTCTAACTTTACCATGCCTGTTCATCTTTAATCTGCTTATTTCTTATCATGAGAAGCCCTATGGATCTCACCACAACCATCACTACTCAACACGTAACTACAATAGAATAGTTCTACCCAAACACCGCCTTCAAAAATCTGCTGACTCACCAAGAATACTCGCCATCAAACTGTATAACTGCTTATCGGAAGAAACTAAACAACTACCATTGGATCAATTTAAAAAAAAAATTGAAAAAATACCTAAAAAATGAAGCCTTTTACTCAGTAGATGAGTTTAAGACAAACTGCAAATTTTAAAATAATTATCTATTTACCTTTTCTTTTTTCTTTTTGACAATAGCCAAAGCTTTATAGTTAATGGCTGGATTTTGTTATGTTATGTTATGTTAATTAGGTAACATTAGATAAAAATTAGACAAAAATGTAAAAACTATTGCTGTTTGCTCGATTATTTAATTAATTTCTCGGTTATTGTAATTATTATTATCAATCGATCAGTTATCCCCGCCAGGCGTATTCCGGTGTCACATCTCATCCAGCAAACATTTTGGAGTAGAGATGAGAACGAAGCCGGTCTCATATCATTCTCACACAATAAGCTTTCTCACTATTTTGATAGGCCTTATTGTCCACAGCACTCCATTCCTCTTTCAGTCATAGACCACATTCACACTTACAATGAATAGGTTATTTTTAATTAACTTCCAAAATAACCAATAGAAATAATTTATACGGCAAAACAATGTTTCCCGGGTCAGTAAACTATTTTTATAGCCCTAAGTGATAAGAGTGGACCACCTAAATTTTTTATTTTTTTGACATTGTTAATTTTTTTAAAAATTATTTGGCATTAAAAAATACTTATAATCCTAAATTTTTACCCATTTACCACCAACCCTCATTTGTTAATAGCGATATTAGTATTGTAATAATCTTCATCTCTCAGTGGTGGATAACTGATCAATTATCAATCGATCAGTTATCCCCGCCACGCGTCTACCGGCGGCACTTCTCACCCAGCAAACAGCACAGAGTAGGCATTATATTTTAAATTTATAAATTAATAAATTATTATTATTAAATTATTAAATATAATATCATACAATCCATTGCACTTAGAGATTGATATTGATTTTTTTTAATTATCATAATTAGTGATAGCAAATATGGATAATTTTTTTTAATGTATATATAACTTTTAAGATATATAATTTTAAATATATACTACTTAAGTTAATAAAGTAAAATGAATTATTAATAAATATATGCTTGGTCAATTATTATTTTGATAGGCTGTCATTGTTCACAGCGCTCCATTCCTCAGTCATAGATCACGTCCCCACACACTTACAATAAGTTAGTTATATTTTATTTAACTACCAAATTATTCTCTAGAAATATTTTATATGGCAAAACAACGTTTGCCGGGTCAGCTAGTACTAATATAATATTAGATAAAAATCAGGGAAAAAAGAAGGTTGCCCCAAAATGTTTGGGGATGAAGGCATTATTGATAAAAACGTTTAGTTTGTCACGGACATATAATAAACAGGTAGCACAGTTTATTTGCAAGTCGAAACCCTGTCAAGAATGACGCTGCAATTATCCGAAAGCACCACTCTATTCTAGGAAAGTTTCGTCAGAACCAGGAGAGAGGGTAACTGTATGTACCCCTTATTTTTTAACAGTGGGCGATAGACATCCTTATTCCAACTGGCCTAAAAAATCAAAGTGCAACACCAGCTATAGTAATATGTATAAAACCATTTTAGTAGGGTGGAAAGACGTGTTTATAGTTTGTTCTTCAGGTAAAACTATGAGGACGCCCAATTCCCTATTACTATAAAGAGTTAGAGAGATTTGGAACGAGAAATATTACAGTTTTTTTAGATAATATATCAAAGTGCGTTAAGTTAAAATAGATACGAGTAGTAACACTATTTGGCTATACATTATAATATGCAATCAAGTGAACGTCCTTTTATATTCATCTATTCTGCAAAATAAATTTAATTGATGTTCATAAATTGGTTTGGTCTTTAAACACATAAAGTTAAAAGCCAAATGATAAAGTAATATAGTATTTTTCATGGCAAAATCTAAACCTTAATAAATTATGCAGATTAAGGCATATTATTTGTCTTTATTCTTTATAATAAGAAATTATAATACTGAGAAAACCCATCATGTATTTTTTCCATAATTTAATGACATAATGACCGTCTGTACCTCATAAAAAATGAGAGAAAAAAATTCAAGCACAAAGTTTTCCATTCAATCTAAGTTTGAGACCGAAGTTTTGATGAAAAGTTTTCAACCTTTTTTTCTTACACTTTTCTTTGTCCAAATTTGATTTACAATAATTTATATAATGTTTTTGTACCCACCCAACTCTTCGTAAAATTGAAACTAGATAATACACAGGCTTTTCTCACTTTATGCATAAAATTTTCCACTTTGGTAGGTGAAATTGCTTCACAAAAAAGGCAGACAATTTAATCATTTCAGTGGAGACAAAAGAAATAAAATGTAAAAAGGGGTCGGTTGGTATTGTGAATATGAAATTAGTTAGAATAAGGGGGCCGGGGATGTTGATGATTTTGGACAAAATGGCGTGGAAAATTAAACAATTTACGCTAGAATTGTATATTTTTTAATCTACTCATTAGCAATTATTTGATACCCCATTTAAAATAAAAAAATTACCCGCAACATGAATTATCCGCCATTTTGGATTCTAGTTAATCAGGTCAAATTGTTATTCTTATTTCTTTCTATGGCCCAGCAGACCGCACATGTTGCATATTTTTTTATATTTTTAGTAACAGCAGAAATATAGTTTTGGGTTGGGGGGACTCGCAAAATGTTGATGTTTTTTGACAAAAAGGCGTGTAAAATTAAACACTATCCGCAAGTGTTATAACGATCTTTAATACTGCAATTTTTTTTTTTTTTTTTTTTTTTTTTTTTTTTTAGCCAGTCTATTTACTATGAATTTAGTTGTCCGAAACAATTTTTATAATTAGTGTAAGGGTTATTAATACTTCTATATACAGGAGAGTTAGGAACAGACAGACATAGGAACGAAACTATAAAGATTTCTTTCTTTGATTTGCCAACGAACCCCAAAAAATGGTAATTTTGAATCTGATTGTGACCCTTTTTTAGGGTCCGTATTAGGCAAAAGCAAGCACCCTTATACTTTCCTGCGTGTGTCTATCCATCCGTCCGTCTGTCGCCTGCTCTCACGGCTACACCTTTCGTCCGATCACTTTGAAATTTGGCGTATATGTGTATAGTACTTACCCACAAATTTTGGTACTTCTTTAGATTGTTACTCCCCTATGGGCTTTTAGAATATAAATGACTAACTAAATGGGTCATTTTCAAATAAAATGTACCTTTAGGGAAATCAATTTGGCTACTTTATAGAAAATTAAAATAAGCCTTAGACAAGATAATATTGATTATTCTGACACATCAGGGACATTTTCGTTCAAGAACAGTCAGTTTTCAAATTCATTTACATATATACATAAAAAATAACATTTTTGTCGTAATGAGTGTTACTATCATAAAAACGGTATTTTTTAGATTTTATTTCTCTGTTTTTATGGTAACGTTACTAAATTGTATAAATGACGTAAATATTCTCTATATTTTTTAGACCTAAAATATTTGCAATTTTTTTAAAAAAAGTAATGAGTGTTACATTTATTATCTTTTAAAGTTTCTGTAATATTGGGAGGCTTATTACTAATTATATATAAAAAACGAACAAGTAATTAAAATACGGTGAGCATATCTTTATTAGAATCTCCACATTATACATATACAAAACTCAGGGTAAAAACCAGAGACCGGTATGGGGTGGTCTAGATAGAGAAACAGTGTAGCCAATAACAAACATCTAAATATAGATTTATGCAACAGTTTCCTCAAAGCTTCACAAATTTAAAGGATACGTTTTCAGTGCATTGTAATAAAAGTTTTTATTATAAAGAAGAAGAAAAAATAATTTTT
Organism: Gerris lacustris; assembly: GCA_951217055.1. Classification (NCBI taxonomy): domain Eukaryota; kingdom Metazoa; phylum Arthropoda; class Insecta; order Hemiptera; family Gerridae; genus Gerris; species Gerris lacustris. The sequence continues at coordinate 91,247,548 of OX578276.1, forward strand.
CTTTATTAAAAAAATAGTTGGACACGGCTGCCCATAAGAATTTGTTGTTATTCAAGTAACACTCATTACATTATGGTAACACTCATTACAA